>AP025069.1:18702308-18780363 GCA_036186865.1 Eustoma russellianum | reverse complement strand
GAAGGGATTGATAGGGAAGACTAGGCTTGGATTCGTGGGAAGAACGTTGGAAAACGATTGGAATATAGGTCTGCAGTTGATGCAGAAATTGCAGGATGAAGATTCTGAAAAATTCATGACGTCGATCGATCGACGTATAGCAGGTGAGAGATCGACGTGCCTCAGATGCACGTCGATCGATCGACGTGGAAGGAGTGAGAGATCGACGTGCCTCAGATGCATGTCGATCGATCGACGTAGTTCGGAGTGAGTGTATGACGTGTAGTAAGTGAGGGTATGACGTGAGGGTATGACGTGAGGGTATGACGTGTAGTAAGTGAGGGTATGACGTGAGGGTATGACGTGTAGTAAGTGAGGGTATGACGTGAGGGTATGACGTGTAGTAAGTGAGGGTATGACGTGAGGGTATGACGTGTAGTAAGTGAGGGTATGACGTGAGGGTATGATGTGAGGGTATGACGTGAGGGTATGACGTAGGTTGAGTGAGAGATCGACGTGCCTCAGATGGACGTCGATTGATCGACGTCAGGGTATGACGTACATAGATCGATCGACGTCAGGGTATGACGTCAACCAGTTTTGTGGGAAAGTAAGGCAAGAAAGAGGGAAGCTAGGGGATCCTTTGGGTGACCTTAGGGACTTCTTAGGACCTGATTATAACTAGTCTAAGTCTTGGGAACATGACTTAAGATGGTGAATCAAGTTTGGAGAATTGGAAGGGTATTCGAATCGGGGTTCAACGTGGATGACTTAGGAGGGTTAGGAAATGAACGTACGAGGTGTTTCAGAGTTCAACGAAGGATGGTTAGGGATACTTGCCTTAGGTTGTGAACCTTAGAGTCAAGACTAAGTGTTGACGAGATGGTTGAGGCCTAAGTTGTAATGTGTAAGTTAGTGAAAGTTTGTGTGTGCTTATACTTGCGCATGTGTACATGAACAACTTGTGAATGAGATACTAGAATGAAACGAGGAGTCTTGCATCATGGCACTTGCATTTGCATATTGATTTGAAAAGAGAGGTGCTTCGGCACAGGTTTGCGAAGGTGACCTGCAATGTTAACCGGGATGGAAATTTAAGCCGGGGTGCATTGCAAGGCACAAAAGACTGTAACGTTAACCGGGATGGAAATATAAGCCGGGGTGCGTTACAGGGTATAAAGTCTTCTGCAATGTTAATCGGGATGGAAATATAAGCCGAGGTGCATTGCAGAGTTTTACGAGTCTGTGATGTTAATCGGGATGGAAATATAAGCCGAGGTGCATCACAGAGCATAACGAGCCTGTAACGTTAATCGGGATGGAAATATAAGCCGGGGTGCGTTACAGGGTTACGAGTTACGAGACCGGACATTGTGACATGCATTGCACTGATTTGAAAAGAAATGGCTCATGCATTTGTGATTGTGTAGTGTAGTGCATATTTTGACATGCATCACGAGAGTCAATGTGGTATGAATGTGAGGGGTACCTGATTGCCAATGAATTGTTATTTGCGTGCAAACTGCTGTACTTGCTTTAATACGTTATTCGTTTTATATTTGAAAGTTTACAAGACATGTGCCCCACAATCCCCTTGAATTATATATTACTCATGTCTTGCCATGTGATGATCCCGTATGTCTTATAAGCAGGTTACTTGCTAGCGTTTTGGCTAAGGGTACTGCCTTGGTCTTTGCAGATGAGCCTAGTTACGATATGATTTTCATTGAGGACGACAGCGAGTGGCAGAATGGGATGCCTAGATTTGATGGAGAGAATTGATTAGATAGTTCGGTTATTTCTGTTTCTTAATTCATTGAAGTTTTAGATGGCTGCGACCATATACAGTTTTTTGAGATTCACATTGTCTGTTGACGTACTGCATTGATGGTTTAGACTTACGAGATATGTTTCCGCACTTAATTCTCTTACGTCATCGATGATGTGTATTCGAGAAATGAGACGTCTTGTAGTCTTCTCAGTAAGCTACGACGGGTGTACCGATTCGGATTCCGCTGTCTGGGTCGGGGCGCTACAGGTGGTATCAGAGCCTAGGCTTCAGATCTACCTCGGAGACCTAGGTTATGACATATAGAGTCTTAGGTTATGATTTTCACTGTAAGTTGATCTTTAAGTCTAAGTATGTAATCTTAGATTCAAGTTTGATTGGGATGGGTGTGTGTACGAGCGCGATTAAGTGTAAGCAATAAATGCTATCCATTTTAGTTCGTAAACTCCGCCTTGTACACATTTTGGATCCCAAGCACTGATTTATTTCTAAACTGCTAGATACTAATAAGCGTGATCTTGCAGAAAATGCCTCCTAGACGTGACAACCAAGGAAATGGTGGCAACGGAAACAATGACCCTCCCCCACCACCACCTCCCGTTCTAGTACCCCAAGCACTGATTGTTGCTATCACGGTGATAGCACAAGGAGTGCACAACAACAGCAACAAACCCCTCCGCCACCACCGCCACAGCATGGCATCAGGTAGTATATTGGGGAAATGCGCAAGATGCATGCCCCAAACTTTGAAGGGACCACTGACCCAGAGGTGGCTGGGTTTTGGCTGGACGAAGTGGAAAAAATGCTTCAGGCTTGTGCAAGTGCCTGAAGATATGAAGGTGGATGTAGCCACACCCCCTACTGATTGGCCGAGCTAATGCCTGGTGGAGCGGCATCCTGCATAAGATGACCCCTCCTATCCAGGTGGAGTCAGTTTGTGAAGGCCTACAAAGACTACTACGTGCCCGAGACTACCGTTTTAGAGAAGATGAGGCAGTTCGATAAGTTTGAGCAAGGGAGGATGACCGTTTCCGATTACGCTGACAGGTTCCATGCCTTGGGCAAATTCATGCCCATGGTATTGGAAAACAATCGGATGAAAATGCTAAAGTTTGAAGAGGGTCTGAACCCCCGCATACGGACGGCTATAGCGGGGTCAAGTCTGAAAACGTTTGAGGAGATGCTGGACGCATGCTACCGAGTGGAAAGCGACATGCGCAGATCACAACCAAGAGAGGCTCGTGAAGAATCGAGCAAGAGGCCGAGAGTGGAGCAAAGTGGAGGTAGACCCGGACGTTGGGTCAAGATTCCCAGAAAAAGACAAGCGGGGCAGTTCAAAGGGCACCGCAACCAAACCAACCCAACCGCCAAGCACCAGCAGAATGCCCACACTTCCAAAGGAGACACGTGGGTGAATGTTGGAAGATAACGGGTGCGTGCTTTAAATGTGGGAAAGCGGGCCATAGGATCAAGGACTGCCCGGAATGGAACCCTAAGCCACAAGCAGGAGCAGGGCCAGCCCAGCAGCAGAAAGGCAGGCCCAATGCAAGGGTCCATACCATGACAGACGCTGAAGTTCAGGAGGACGCCAATGTAGTGACAGGTACGGCTTAAGTTTAATTATAGTAGCTTAAGTTGAATTTTAGTCTTTTAAGTTGATGATAAAATGTGTTTTATGTGAAACCTTTATGTGTTACCCTCTTGTGATTAGGTGTGATCTTAGTTAACAAAGTACCCACAAATGTGTTGTTTGATAGTGGAGCTAGTCACTCCTTCATTTCTAAGCGATTCGCAAAAGGACTCGACTGTTACCTGAATGGCTTGAGAACCCATTTAGGGTGCAGGCAGCAGGCGAGCAAGTACTGGTTTCTCACCACCAGTACAAAGATTGTGAGTTGGAGTTGGATGGGAGGATGTTTTCGGTGACGTTAGTTCCCATTTCGATGAAGGACTTTGATGTAATATTGGGCATGGATTGGTTGACCAAGAATCATGCCAATATCGATTGCAAACTCAAGCAAGTGACCGTTAAGGACCCTGAGATGAATAAAATAACGGTCTAGGGAAACGTCAAGTTAACAAAAGCCCCAAAGAAGATATACTTGACAGCGATTAAGGCCTTTAAAGCCTTACAGAAAAGAGCTGAGGGATTTATGGTGTATGCATTAGATGCGAAGCAGGGGTTCCCTCTATGGATCAAATACCGGTAATCAATGAGTTCAAAGATGTATTTCCGGATGATTTACAGGGAGTTCCGCCATCAAGAGAAGTGGAGCTTGAGATCAATTTGGTACCCGGAGCCGAACCTATATCTAAGGCACCCTACAGAATGGCTCCAGCAGAACTTAAGGAGCTAAAGGGGCAACTTCAGGAGTTGTTAGACAAAAGTTAATTCGCCCCAGCGTATCTCCTTGGGGAGCTCCGGTTTTATTCGTAAAGAAGAAAGATGGCAGCATGAGGTTATGCATCGATTACCGGGAGTTGAACAAGATCACCATTAAGAATAAATATCCTCTGCCAAGGATAGAGGACTTATTTGACCAACTAAAAGGAGTCGATGGTTTTCAAAGATTGACCTTCGTCAAGGGCATCATCAGCTGCTCGTGAAAGCTGGAGACGTACCTAAAACGGCTTTTCGGACTCGATACGGGCATTACGAATTTTTAGTGATGCCTTTTGGATTAACTAATGCTCCAGCAGCTTTCATGGATTTGATGAACACTGTATTCCGAGAACAGTTGGACCAATTTGTAGTAGTGTTCATCGACGACATTTTGGTATATTCTCCCGACGAGCAAGCACACGCTGAACATTTAAGAGTGGTGTTGCAAATTCTGAGGCAACAGCAGCTTTATGCTAAATTCAGCAAGTGTGAATTTTGGCTAAGAAGTGTAGCCTTTCTCGGTCACGTGATTTCAGAAGATGGGATATCGGTGGATCCTAAGAAGATAGAAGCCATCACGGAATGGCCAAGACCTACAAACGTGACTGAAGTAAGAAGCTTCCTAGGCTTGGTAGGCTACTATAGGAAGTTTGTTGAGGGTTTCTCAACGATAGCAGTACCATTGAGTCGACTTACGCACAAGAAGACTAAGTTTGAATGGACTGCTGAATGCGAGCAGAGCTTTACTGAGCTCAAGAAGAGATTGACCACAGCTCCGGTGTTGGCACAACCCTCCGGCACCGACGGTTTTGTGATCTATAGTGACGCGTCCAAGAAAGGACTAGGTATGTACATCATTACAATTAATGCATTGTATATACTTATGCTAGTCTTGAATTAACTTTCTGTTTATAGGTTGTGTCTTGATGCAAAATGAACGAGTTATTTCGTACGCGTCAAGACAATTGAAACCATATGAGCAGAACTACCCGACGCATGACTAGCTCGCAGCTGTGGTATTTGCTCTTAAGATCTGGAGACACTATTTGTATGGAGAAAAGTGTGCCGTATTCACCGATCACAAGAGCTTAAAGTACCTATTCACGCAGAAGGAGTTAAATATGAGTCAGAGAAGATGGTTGGAGTTACTTAAGGATTATGACCTAACCATCAACTACCATCCGGGTAAGGCCAACCGAGTGGCAGACGCATTGAGCAGGAAGTCTAGCCATGCGAGACAGTCTCCGTTGGAAAGAGAGATCGAGGAGTTTGACCTCGAAGTGGTGGACTCAGTGGCGAATGTCCTTACGGCTTATCTATCAGCCCAGACTTGGTGGACAGAATCAAAGAGGCGCAGTATGGTGACACTATGCTAAGAGAAATCCGTGACAAACTAGCTGCGGGACCAGTAAAGGATTTCCAGTTGCGAGGAGATGGAAGTTTATGGTTCCAAAATAGGTTGTGCGTACCTAACAATGATGAGCTTCGTAAGGAGTTGCTAAACGAAGCTCATAACTCAAGGTTATCTATTCATCCTGGCAGCACAAAGATGTACAAGGACCTCAAAAGAACTATTGGTGGATAGGGATGAAAAGATCTATAGCAGAGTTTGTTGAAAGGTGTTTGGTTTGTCAACAAGTCAAAGCTGAACATCAACGACCTAGTGGTTTGATGAAGCCACTAGAGATTCCAGAATGGAAATGGGAGCACGTGACTATGGACTTCGTGATGGGACTACCCAAGACCAGAAATGGAAATGAGATGATCTGGGTGATTGTAGACCGTTTGACAAAGACAGCCCATTTCATAGCCATGTCACATGGTACTTCGTATGAGAAGCTATCCAATATCTATGTGGACAACATTGTGAGCTTGCACGGAGTTCCAGTCAGCATTGTGTCGGACCGTGATCCCAAGTTCACTTCTAAGTTTTGGAGGGCATTCCAAAAAGCTATGGGTACGGAGTTAAGAATGAGTACCGCATACCACCCTCAAACGGATGGACAATTCGAGAGAACCATCCAAACCTTGGAGGATATGTTGAGAGCATGCGCCTTGGACTTCAAAGGAAACTGGGATAGCATGCTGAAGTTGATGGAGTTTTCATACAACAATAGCTATCACAGTGCAATTGGTATGGCACCATTTGAAGCTTTATATGGACGTAAGTGCAGGTCCCCTGTTTGTTGGGACAAAGTTGGGGAAAGGACAATCACTGCACCCGAGTTGGTTGAACAAACAGTTGAAAAGGTCAAAGTGATAAGAGAGAAATTAAAGGTGGCTCAAGATCGTAATAAGAGTTGGGCCGATTCTAAAAGACGACCTTTGGAGTTTGAGGAAGGTGAAAAGGTCTATCTACGAGTGTCACCCACCAAGGGAGTTGCTACATTCGGAATGAAGGGCAAGTTAAGCCCTAGATATATTGGCCCTTACGAAGTGCTAGGCAAAGTTGGGGAAAGAGCGTACAGGCTAGCCTTACCTCCGAGCTTATCCCAAGTCCATAACGTATTTCACGTATCCCAACTAAGGAAATACGTATCGGACCCGAGCCATGTCCTTGAAGCTCAACCCTTGGATGTGAAAGAAGATGTCACTTATGAAGAGCATCCAATAAAGATTGTGGATAGAAAAGATCAAGTACTACGCAGACGCGTCATTCCGTATGTCAAAGTTCAGTGGAGTAACCATACGGAGCGTTGAAGCCACGTGGGAGCGTGAGGAACAAATGAGGGAGCTATATCCACACCTCTTCCAATAAGGTACGCCAGTTTCGAGGACGAAACTTTTTGTAAGGGGGTGGAATGTTATGCCCCGCACCCTCAGTAGAGTAATTAAAAGGTAAAGAAGGAATTAAACGAGTTTGATGACGGTCAACGGTAATGAATTACGAATTAAGTATTAGGATTAATGGGCATTTAATTGAGAGGATTAAATTTTAGAATTAATTACTATTTAATTAAGAATTGGATATTAGAAATTATCCTTTAAGATAAATAAGAAAAATAGGATATAATTTAGAAACTCCAAACTTTTCCCTTCCCATATAAAAACTGACAAGACGTCAGTTTTTCTCTCTTGCGCAGAGAAACCGCCGCCCTGCCTTTGAACGCTCCCCACTCCTTCTTCAACCCTAGATCAAGTCAATTCAAGATCTTCATTCAATCCTCATTCGTTCTTCGTTTCCTCTCCAAGTAATCAAAGGCAAGTAACTTTCTTATAAGTTCTTACGTTTTTGCGAAAGAAAAAGGCCATACTTTTGATATCAAAATTGGATCACCATGCAGTAATTTCTTCATGTGAATCTATTTGTGCGATCTATGTGTTTTGGTTTGAGATTTGGCTATTATATGTTGAATCTTGTTTGATGTTCGTTGATTACGTGAGATCATGTAAATCCCCATCCCTTGAACCCCACTTTGGGATAATGGCGGTTGAAGGGAGGGAGGAGTGGAAAGATTAGTTTTTGGTTTGATTTGATGAAAGATTCGAGTTTTAGGATTGAATCATTGACGTGAATATGAAGGATCTTGTTTGAGAGGGTTAAGAAGGGATTGATAGGGAAGACTAGGCTTGGATTGGTGGGAAGAACGTTGGAAACGATTGGAATATAGGTCTGCAGTTGATGCAGAAATCGCAGGATGAAGATTCTGAAAATTCATGACGTCGATCGATCGACGTATAGCAGGTGAGAGATCGACGTGCCTCAGATGCACGTCGATCGATCGACGTGGAAGGAGTGAGAGATCGACGAGCCTCAGATGCACGTCGATCGATCGACGTAGTTCGGAGTGAGGGTATGACGTGTAGTAAGTGAGGGTATGACGTGAGGGTATGACGTTGTAGTAAGTGAGGGTATGACGTGAGGGTATGACGTTGTAGTAAGTGAGGGTATGACGTGAGGGTATGACGTGTAGTAAGTGAGGGTATGACGTGAGGGTATGACGTGAGGGTATGATGTGAGGGTATGACGTGAGGGTATGACGTAGGTTGAGTGAGAGATCGACGTGCCTCAGATGGACGTCGATCGATCGACGTCAGGGTATGACGTACATAGATCGATCGACGTCAGGGTATGACGTCAACCAGTTTTGTGGGAAAGTAAGGCAAGAAAGAGGGAAGCTAGGGGATCCTTTGGGTGACCTTAGGGACTTCTTAGGACCTGATTATAACTAGTCTAAGTCTTGGGAACATGACTTAAGATGGTGAATCAAGTTTGGAGAATTGGAAGGGTATTCGAATCGGGGTTCAACGTGGATGACTTAGGAGGGTTAGGAAATGAACGTACGAGGTGTTTCAGAGTTCAGCGAAGGATGGTTAGGGATACTTGCCTTAGGTGTGTGAACCTTAGAGTCAAGACTAAGTGTTGACGAGATGGTTGAGGCCTAAGTTGTAATGTGTAAGTTAGTGAAAGTTTGTGTGTGCTTATACTTGCGCATGTGTAAATGAACAACTTGTGAATGAGATACTAGAATGAAACGAGGAGTCTGCATCATGGGCACTTGCATTTGCATATTGATTTGAAAAGAGAGGTGCTTCGGCACAGGTTTGCGAAGGTGACCTGTAATGTTAACCGGGATGGAAATTTAAGCCGGGGTGCATTGCAGGGCACAAAAGACTGTAACGTTAACCGGGATGGAAATATAAGCCGGGGTGCGTTACAGGGTATAAAGTCCTCTGCAATGTTAATCGGGATGGAAATATAAGCCGAGGTGCATTGCAGAGTTTTACGAGTCTGTGATGTTAATCGGGATGGAAATATAAGCCGAGGTGCATCACAGAGCATAACGAGCCTGTAACGTTAACCGGGATGGAAATATAAGCCGGGGTGCGTTACAGGGTTACGAGTACGAGACCGGACATTGTGACATGCATTGCACTGATTTGAAAAGAAATGGCTCATGCATTTGTGATTGTGTAGTGTAGTGCATATTTTGACATGCATCACGAGAGTCAATGTGGTATGAATGTGAGGGGTACCTGATTGCCAATGAATTGTTATTTGCGTGCAAACTACTGTACTTGCTTTAATACGTTATTCGTTTTACATTTGAAAGTTTACAAGACATGTGTCCCACAATCCCCTTGAATTATATATTACTCATGTCTTGCCATGTGATGATCCTGTATGTCTTATAAGCGGGTTACTTGCTAGCGTTTTCGCTAAGGGTACTGCCTTGGTCTTTGCAGATGAGCCTAGTTACGATATGATTTTCATTGAGGACGACGGCGAGTGGGCAGAATGGGATGCCTAGATTTGATGGAGAGAATTGATTAGATAGTTTCGGTTATTTCTGTTTTCTTAATTCATTTGAAGTTTTAGATGGCTGCGACCATATACAGTTTTTTGAGATTCACATCGTCTGTTGACGTACTGCATTGATGGTTTAGACTTACGAGATATGTTTCCGCACTTAATTCTCTTACGTCATCGATGATGTGTTTTCGAGAAATGAGACGTCTTGTAGTCTTCTCAGTAAGCTACGACGGGTGTACCGATTCGGATTCCGCTGTCCGGGTCGGGGCGCTACAGTCACCAGCCTTATCACTGAGATTATTTAGACGTGAGATGCCTCAGTTGGCGTTTATATGGCTTTTAGACGCGATTAGTCAGAGAAGAATCTAGATAATCATCAACCTTATCACTGAGATTGCTTAGACCTGAGATGCCTCATTTGGCTTTTTAGTTGGCTTTATAGCCGGGTTGGAACAGACTGTCTGGAACAAAACTTTAAGAATATGCCGTTTTGTCTGTAGCTCCGCAATTATTTTGACAAAAAATTAAGTCTTAATGTTAAGAGGAATTTTATAAATTTTTTATCAACCATTTAATTAAATATCTGAATCATAATTTTTTAAGAGAAATTGGTAAAGTGTCCATAATATAACCAGGTTAACCGTATTCACAAGAAACAACGTTTCCAAAAGTTCTTATCCATTACTTTCAAGTCTGATCCTCAAGTTTAAGCACAAGAAGAAGATCCTCAAGTTATTCGTTGCAAAGGTAATCACATTTCTTTTCATTTGCCTCAGCTTACATTCATAGATAAAATGGTTCTTCTAAAATTTGAAATTTTAAAGGTTTTTTATTGAATCTCTTTTTTCTTGTTTCTTGTTCGCATCCGTTCTCATACTGATTTACTTTTTGTGAAGCAACGGCAAGAACTTTAACCACGCGTAAACTTTTACGCTTTTAATCGATGATTTTGCATGTTTCATTTCTAATAGAGTCAACGACACACTCTCCTTGACTTTGGAATATGATGGAATAAAGTAAAATGACTCCCTAAATTAGCTGCGCTTCTTATATTGTGAGTAGCAGTTGATCGACACAGTTTGACGCAATCTTCATCATGGGTCATCGGAAAACAACTTCTGTGTGTTTCTAACACATGGTTATGGTTGTATACATCTGACCCTCCAATACCCGCCTGTAGACGTAAACCTCTAAGACAATAGGGTAACGTTGTTGTAATCAATGATTTTACAGTTTTGACTGCTTAAAGAACTTGTGGTCACTAGTATTAAGACTTTATGGAACACAAGTAACTCATTAGGTTAACTTATTTACTGCGAGTACATATTTTTGCATAAGATTAACACCAGGGAATGGGATATGATGAAGCCGAAACCTTCACCAAGTGGATCAGGGATGATCCTTGTGGTATGCCGTTAGCTTTTCGTCTATATCCGTTAAAAGAACCTGAGATGGAAAAGAAACGTTAGAGGCCCAGGGCGCTGCCCCGGGGAAACCCTCCGACGCTCAAGTCAATTATAGGAGTATTTGTAAGCATTTTATGCGGGAATAAAGGTTTAGATGAAACCTGTAATCAGATCTCGATGAGTGTTTGGCTCTTTTAGGGTTGGCCGAGATGGAGTTCTTTGGAGAAGGCTCCAGAAGTTGTTCCCCCCAAAATTTTTTTCCCTTTCCTCGTCTGGAAAGAGGTGTATTTATGCTCAGGGTTGATCGTCCCTATCCTGGATTTGTCGTTGACTGTTTGTTGACTAATTGACGACTTTGGTCTTTTCTGAGCAGGTCAGATTTTGGCTTATCATTTGCCCCCAGATCAGTTTGGTCGAGCTGACCAGGAAGGGCAGACTAATCGATTCAGATCTTTCAATGCGCTGTCCTTTCAAGTATGACATGTCTGTCTCTGATTGGACCATACTACGCATTTACTGTTTACACAGAGTACGAAGCATCAGTTACTCACCTTTCCAGATCCGGCGATTGCAGGGACCAAGGACAAAACCTTCTAGGTGACGCTTGAGATGGCCAATCTGCAACTATAAATAGGAATTGCAAAAGAGATTCATTTCTTCCTTCTGCCTTCATTTTCATCCCTTTACATTTCAACCTCTTATTCTCCGGCAGCTTCTACTCCGTCTTCTCCGGTGCTTTTCATCCAAGATCTTCTGGTGATCTCAGCCTTCCTCCGGTCGTTTTCCTTCTTTTACTCAACTTTAATACAAGTCTTCTTCTCCAACTCTTCATCATGTCTGCTTCTCCTTCTCGTGATTCCCAGAACTTCTCTGAAGGCGCCTCTTACACTGGCGGCGGTGGAGGAAACTCTAATTCTCCATCTCCGTCTGGTAGGACGATTTCTAATGATGACCGTCCTATAGGTAGTCTGCACCGGACCACTGGTGACACCGCTCAGTCCAGCAGAGCTGTCACGGTGGTTGACTCTTCGCCAGAGCAAGCAGGGACTGCTCCTGCTCTGGTATCTATAAACCCCTCCATTCTGCAGAGGGCTCCATCCCTTTTTACGGGGGTCCTTGAAAGAGCTCCCTCTTCTTCTTTTGTTCAAGAGTCTTTCTGTTCCTTGTCCGAGGCCGATCTGAACCGGATCTGCAAGACTTATAGGATTGACCAGGATCGGTTCGGACCAGTTCTGCCTCTGCCTAGTCAGACTGCTTATGATCCTCCAAAGGATTGTGAAGCAGTCTATGAGGACTACTTCAAGTGGGGGTTCAATCTTCCCATTCCTGAACCTCTTACCTGAATTCTGCGGGTGTATAATCTCAGAATTCCTCATATCCAACCTAATGGTCTGAAACTCATCCTTTGTTATCTCCTCTTTCTTAGAGTAGCTGAGTCTCCTTTTAACACAAATGTTTTTAGAGCCTTTTTTTCTTGCCGGGCCTCGCATAGCTGGTATTATTTCAGCAAGCGAGCCTCTAACAGCGATTTCCCTTTTGCTGTTAATATTCCTACCTTTACCAAGAATTGGAAAGGTAAATTCTTCTATGTCAAGAAGGCTGATCTGCCGAAGGGGAACATCTGGAAGTCTGACAGGGCAGACAACATGAGGTCGGGCCCAGACTACTATGATGAGGCAGCCAGACTTTGGAGTCCGCCAATCGTCATTGACTGGCAAAAGGTGAACTATGATATTCTAATGGCGGCCGACCTGAGCCATCTGGCTGTGGGTCAGAACTATCTGCCAATTTCTCCCGATAACTTGATCATTGTTAGAGGTTGGTCTTGACACACATTTTAAGATTCTTGTATTCAGTACCCCCGTCAGTATAGAGGGTGGCTAGGGGACGATTGTAAGAACTTCTCAACTATACGTTTGTACTTAGGAACAATAAGAGAAACATCAGAGTTACGTGTCATGGGAAACATCCAAACATATTGAGTAAAGTAGTCAATAAAAAGAATATAAAGCGGAAACCATCGACAGACTCAATCGGGGAGGGCCTATACATCCGAATAAACCAAATTAAGAGGATCACGACTTTCTATTAAAGACTGACGAAACGGTAACTTATGGCTTTTATTGCTAAGACAGGATTCACAGAATGGCCGAGGCGGCGGCCAGAAAAAAAGCTCATAAAGCCAGACGAGTTGCAGCACTTTCTGCTAGGGGAACCTCTGCGTCAGCTCTGCCCCCACCTGAGATCGTACCTACGGCCGAGCCCCAATTTGAGACGGCTAGTAATGAGCCTGTTGTAGTGGCTGAACCTGAAACAGATACTTCATTCATATTTTTTAAGTGTTCAAAATTTCAACACTTATCTTTTGATATACTTTTTTGCAGCTCTGCCGATTGTGGAAATCATTGATGAGGATGAAGAGACCCCTATTCAACCTCAAGTATCTGCCGAATCTGATCCACCGGCCGAAGTGGGTGAAGGTTCAAGCCTTCGCAGTAGGAAGAGGCAAAGGGGAGAAGGATCTTCTCAGATCCCGGAGGCTGGTCCCTCCAGACTTCCTGAAGTAACTCTGCCTCAGACGTCCGAGGTGCCTCCACCTCAACCATCTGAGGCACCAAGGTGGATCCTTGGAGAATTCACTGTTGAAGACTCGGCTGTGGAAATTTCCACAGCCAGAAGCCTAAATCAGATGATGGTCCTGCCCGCCGACTGTGAAAGGCTCAGGGCTCCATCATGGGAAGGGCTGCTCAATGCCTTTCACATAAACTTGGCCTTGGTGAGTTTCTTTTTCTCTAAATATTTGTACTGTGATGACACTTAGAAAAATTTTCTAACTTTGTTGCTTGGGCAGATCCGAGCTCAGGAGATAGAGATCTGCGAGCAAAATCAACAATTCAATGCAAAGCTCCAGACCAGAATGAAGGAGCAAAGAAGAATCCAACCAACTGAGAGCTGAGCAGGCCAGAAGAATAACTGCTCTGGAGGCAGAGATCAACAACCTCCGAAAGGGAAAAGAAGAGGTTGATCTGATGTTGGCCACTTCCAACTCCAGGGTGGATGAGTTGGAACACCAAGTGGCCAACTTAGAATTTTTCTTCAACCAATCTTCCACCGAGACTGAGACTCTGAAAAAGGAGCAGGCCGAGCTGCTGCATCAGAAAGAAAATTTTGAAGAAACACTGAGTCACTTGCGCCAGCAATTGGCTGAAGCTGAGGCCAAAGCAGTTTCAAACTTCAGAAGGTCTCAACTTTTGAAGAAAATATGAGATTACTGCAGAGCTCGGCTATGGAGGTCGGCTAAGCAAAGGCCATCGACATCTGCTCAGAGATTCATCCAGAGTTTAACAAAGAAGATCCTCGTCTGGCTGAACTTTACAATTCAACTGTCAACTGCTGCCCAAGAATTGAACACTCAATTCCAGCAATTCTTGGAGGGAGTTGACTTGAGGGAAGACGAAGACTAGTCTTAGGATCTTTCTTTGTAACATTGCTGAGCAGACCTTAATGTATTCTGTACTTCAAATTTCTTTATCAATTGAAATTTTTCTAAGTCTTTGCAACTTGTCTTTTCCCTCTGTTATGCTCTTCAATTTCGAATTTTCTGCTAAGTCTTTATTTTCCAAACTTATTGTTGACGAGATCCAATGTCGGCATTGGCAAACTTAATCAGTTTGATTGAAAATAAATTAAGTCTCCAAGCTTTAAAATATAGAATAAACCTGTTATTCTGCCGAGCTAAGACTATGGTTGGCTAAGAATGAATCTTGCTCAAGATAATAAACTTGCTCTGCTTTAGCCGAGATTCATTCTGACTAGTGCTTAGTTATAACCCAAGTCTTTAATCCGGCCTAGCCGAAGACCTTAATCTGAGACAAGATTTTACGGCTTAGATTCCACTTCTAATGGCTGAGATAATTCTGCTTAATAATTTTTGAACTAAACTTTCGCAGAGCCGATCTGGACTCCAGGATCTGCTCTGCCAAACATTGGATTTTTCCAAGCACTGATTGATGAGTCATTTTACTTTTATAGGACTGATATGGACTCCAGGGTCTGCCCTATATTATATTTTTTTGCTCAGCAATTCTTAAACTGAGCTTTCGCTGAGCCCATCTGGACTCCAGGATCTGCTCCGCTGAAAGTTTCTTGGATTCTTTTAAGTGTTAGACTGATGAATCATTCCTCTTATTGGACTGATCTAGACTCTAGGGTCTGTCCTATATTATATGGCTCAGTTTTCCCTTGTAACGGCCGAGATGAGTATGTTCAGCAATTCTTTTGAGCTGAACATCTTTCAGAAGACCGATCTGGACTCCAGGATCTGTCTTGCTGAGGTGTGAAACTTGTCACATTCAAGATTCCTTTAAGATAATTAGATAGCAAATAGTTGACCCTCCAACGTGGGAGGACAATTAGCCCAAGCTAAAGTCTTGAAAGAATTAAGGTAAACCCCTGACAAGCCTTAGGACCGAGGTCGACCGTAAGGTGGACATGCACGCCGAAGTGGACCCTTGATAAGCCCTAAGGCCGAGGTGAACCTTTGCCGTGGTTGGAAGGATATCATACCGTTTCTTCACCAGATGAGCCATAAGAGAGAAGTAACCGAGGGGAAAGCTTGTGTCCCGAGTCCCTTTATGAGCCATAAGGCAGAGATCGGCTAAGCACGAATCATGTGGGGCTCTAATTCCGTTATGACTCATAAAAGTGAGCGTGACGTAGGCACATAAATTTCTTACACCTGAGTGAATCCCTCAGTATGACCCACAAGGTGAAGGGATAATAGTTATGCCCCCAAACCAGGTTATCTTTCTGAGCATCAGGCCAAGCTGCCCCCAGTATAATGGTTGACGCACCGATATCCTATGGCCGAATTGATCTGGACCATATATTTGTGTAGGATAACCTTGTATAATTCTTCGTAACCCATGATCTGGATTAACTTATCCTCGAACAGAAGAATGTGCCGAGCGGAGCCGGTTGAAGAACTTGATTAAAATAATGGGAACATTCCCCTTCGTCGATAAAAAGCACTGCTTAATATATGGACAACTCCTTTGCAAATAGCAAATTTGTAATAGATATTGAAAAATGTATTTAAAGTACATTTATGTACATGTGGATTTTGAATACACAATAGAAAGGTGAAACATGATTCTTTGGTGGGCTTATGCTTTTTAGATCAGCCGTATACTTTCGGAGACCTACAATCTTTGCCCATCCGAATCTGAATCCTTATCTATTGGCGACCTGTGCCGATGTTTAGGTCGGAAACTTTCATCCAGAGGAGGCTTACTAAAGTCCAACCTGTTGTGCAACCTTTGTTGAGAAATATGTTTGGATAATTTTCAAAGTTATGATTTTAAGTGGTGAATACTTAGAAATGTCACATATGGTGTTATAAGGGATCAAAGGTTGAAAAAGTGAAGAAAAATGACGTGGATCACTTAGAAATGTCACATATGATGTTATAAGGGATTAAAGGTTGAAAAAGTGAAGAAAAATGACGTGGATCTCTCAGGCAGAGACACATGGATCGATCCATGTACATCAGCCCCTCATGTGGATCGATCCATATTGAACTGAGAAGAACCAAACTCACAGTAAGACGTCGATCTCTCACGTGGATCGATCGACGTACATCCGCCCCTCACGTGGATTGATCGACGTACGTCAGCCCCTCACATGGATAGATCCACGTCTCACGGAATGTTTAGGGTTTTTAGAAATTTTTCTAAAAAGTGATGAAATGATTGTTTTTCATTTATATATGTTTCATATTTGTTTATTATGTAATTCTTATGAGATCTTGGTGATTATAATTGTCTTGTGACTAACGTGCCTTGGAAGTTTCTACAACTTACCAAAAAGGGCAAAATTGGTATTTTGAGTTTTGTAGGAACATGATATGGTGAAAATATTTCAAGGGTGCATTCTTATACTATTTATCATGACAAGGGTGATATCTTGATTATTTCTGACCATCGGGGTCATTTCTGGAGTTTTCATATACCAGGGGTATTTTGGTCATTTTATCTCTGAGGGTATTTTTGGTATTTTCACTCAAGGAATCTCTTGAGCATATTATTTTCTTCATTCTGGAGTTGGGTTATTATTATCTTGAAGATTATTTGGTGATTTCTTATCTTATTCTCTCAACCGATGATATTATTGACTATAGGACTCTCAATGCGGCCACTATTAAGGATCGTTTCCCCATTCCGACGATTGATGACATGCTGGACGAACTCCATGGGGCCTCCTACTTCACTAAGTTGGACTTACGTGCTGCCTATAACCAAGTGCGGGTACACCCATCCGACGTCTCTAAAACGGCATTCCGCACACATAATGGTCATTATGAATATTTGGTAATGCCTTTCGGAGCCAACTTGGAAATTCTCATTTGAAAACCAACGGCTACTTGCCTATTTTGGAGCAGATTTTTTGAGTCAAAATGAAGCTCTCACATGTCATATTCTTGTGCTTGAAGTTGGAGATAATTTGGTGGTATTATCCTTTCTTATTCTATTAAGGAAAATCAAAATGAATTTTTGGAAAAAGAAAAAGGTAGCCAACGGCTACTACCCATTTTGGAGCTGAAATTTTGAAATTGAAATGGTAAATTCCATATGCCTATTCTTGTGCCAAAAAGTTGAGAAGATAATGGAGTTTTTATGGCTATTATCTTTGGGTATTATCTTCACATTTTCAAGACAATTCCAAGTGGAATTTTCGGCCAACAAGGTGATGCCAAGGTGGACCAATTATGTCGTCTCATTTTGCCAAGTGTACAAAGGCCAACCAATGATGAGAAGACATTTGGACTTGATGATGAAGATGGTGTGTATTCTTATCTATAAGGCTCATCTCACACTATAAATAGAGGCAGTGGTGAAGAAGATGAAACACACTTGAAGCTCACAAGCATTTGTTAAATTGTCTAGCTTTCATCTTCATCTTCTTGTTGTTATTGTTTTATTCATTGTAGCAAAGGTGTTCTTGTAGTATTGTGGTGAGCTACAAGCCTCTTGAGCTTCATTTGTAAGATTGATTAGCCATTCTTATAAGGCCATATCAATAGGTGTTAGAGGTGTTGCAACTAAGTGTTGCTTAGAAGGTGATTATCCAAGTCTTGAATAGGGTTGGTGTATAACCCAAGGATCAAGCTTGGTTTTTGTTGTAAGGTGATTCATTTGATAGTGAAATCCAAGGAAAGGTGTTCCTTGGGACCGGAGTAGGTCACATTGACCGAACCAGGATAAATCCTCGGTGTTCTTGTCTTATTTCTTCATTTATGTTTTCTGCCCGTTTTTACTGCTGATTTCACACAATTTCTCACGTTTTAAAAAAATAGCTAACCATTTCAAAATTCGTGATTTTTGGTGGAGTTATACTTCAGACTGTTAGCTTTCATTTGCAACAAGAATCATTTGATTTGAGTAAGGCAAAATTAGTCTTTCAGTCTTTGCGAAATAACTGCTCCAATTTGGCTGCAATCTGACCAGTTTTGAGAAAACTTAAATTCTGTATTTATCAAGAATTGTTTAAGGTGAGAACCTTTTGGAAACATCATCTACACATCTTAAGGAGTGTTTTTATATAAAGATCAACCTTTTTGGTTGAGTATTCAAAGAGAAACACTATTTTCAAAATCAGCAACATTTTGTCCAAATCTGTCCAGATTGACCATCTGAATCTTTTTATTTGTTTGAAGGGACAAACGATCTTATTTTTGTCTGAGTTTTGGACAGAGTCTTGTTAACTCATTGAAGTTCAATTCTAGAAAGTTTTATAATTTTTGGAGTTGTGTACAATTATTTGTGAATTTTTCAAAAATAGGTTCTGAATCTGAGGTAGTCTCAGATTCTGTTTTCAAAGGTGATTTTAACAAAGGGTTGTAGTGTAATTTCCGCTAACCACTATTCAACCCCCCTCTAGTGGTGTTTATTGCAGGTGCACGGTCAACATTTGGTATCAGAGCCAGACCAACACCACTCAAAAGAAGCTAGACTCAACACTGTACGAACAATACAAGGCCAAGAAACAACAACTGATTATATACTGCTTGTCTCAAATCCAATGTACATACAATGGCTATTGTATCTCACAAAGGTGAGTTGGATGGTATGTCTATACAACGCCCTCCTCTTTTTGATGGTAATAATTTTGTTCATTGGAAACTAAGAATGAGGCTATTCTTAATGGCTATAGACATTGATTTATGGTCTATAGTTGAAGATGGGCCATACATTCCAATGAAAGTTGTACAAGTTAGTGGAGTCACTCAAGAGGTTGAAAAATATAAAAGTGAATGGTCATCGGATGATAAAAAGAAAATGTCTATGAATGCTACAGCTATGCAATTACTCTTGAATGGACTTACAACTTCTGAAGCAGGATATGTTTCAAATTGCACAAGCACACACGACATGTGGAAATCACTTGTATTAAAGCATGAAGGTACTAGTGGTGTTAAAGAGTCAAAAATAAACATGCTTATGACTGAATTAGAGTCTTTTAAAATGTTGCCAAACGAATCCATAACATCTATGGATTTGAGGATTACTAACATGTTTAATGCCCTTGAAGCTTTAGGCAAATCATTCACGAACAGTGAAAAAGTTCAAAAGGTAGTACGAAGCCTTCCTACTGAATTGGATCCAAAGGTAACTGCAATTGAAGAGACAAAGTCAATCACTAAGATGTATGAATTGATCGGATCTCTGAAAGTCTATGAGGTAAAACTAAACCAACGGAAGTCCGAGTCATCTAAATCATCAAGTAAGTCTATAGCTTTCAAAGCAACTGAAACACATACAAATAGTGATGACAGTAATAGTGATACTGAATTAGATGATGACTTGATATTAATAGCAAGAAAACTAAGGAAGTTTTTCAAACGTCCTAATAGGAATAGACAACGTTCTTCTTCTTCTTCTCAACCTAGGAAAAATAACACAAACAAATGGTATAATAAAGAATTAAAGTGTTATGAATGCGGTCAAAAAGGACATATTTCATACGATTGTCCCACGAAGAAAAATAATAATAATAACAACAATAATAAACAAGCCAAGGACAAGGAGGCACAAACGACAAAGACAAAGGAGTCTAAGGCAAGAAAAGGGAAACGAGCAATGAAGGTGAGCACATGGAGCGACTCATCCGACTCAGAATCCGAAACTGAAGAAGCTCAAGTCTGCTTCATATCCAACGAGGTATGTTCTTCATCTGATAGTGATTCTGATAGTGACATGACATTTGATGAAATGTATGAAGAGTTCTTAAGAATGCATGCTCATTGTAAGATGCTCTCTAAAGAAAAGAAGAAACTAGTTGAAGAAAATGACAAGTTGAAGATGTCCAACTTGGAATTTTCCGATCAATTAGAATCTCTTAAACAAGAGTCTTCTAATACTCTTGATTCTTTAGTGAATAAAATTCAATCATATATGAAAGATGAACAAAAGTTAAAAATGGAAAATAATATGTTAAAGTCTAAGTTGAAAAGTTGTGAACATGAGATAGTACAACTTAAATCTTCTAAACTTAACTTAGAAAAAATATTAGAACAATTTAAATCGGGTGCTAATATGTTAGATACACTAATCTCATCACAAAAATATGGAAATGATAAAACCGGATTAGGCTATAAAGAACAAGATGATAAAGTAGGTAGAAAGACTAAGTTTGTATCTTCAACTATTAAACAGCCTTATAAAGATATAAAAACAATTTTGCCTGCTAAATCTACTTCTACTCCTTCTTCTGTTTATTCTAAGGCAAAAATGCAACATACACCCATAAAAGCACACACGCATAAACATACATCTAGGCCAAACTTTGCATCTAGACAACCTAGAAATTATGCCTATATGTATACAAATGCAACTAGACATAAAATGCATCCAACTTTTTATGAACCTAAGTATAGGCAACACTCTTATAAGTCTTATAGAAATGCCTATGAACACACTTATATAGCGCCATTCAAGAAACAAAATCGCATGCCTTATACATATTACAAAACTCGGCCATCATATAATGTTTATCAACCATGGCGCAACGAGTATAACAATGCATCTTCACTTATGTGGAATGATCATCTATATGCTTATTCTTCTTATTTTCCAAATTATAATCATGTTAAAAATGTGCCTAAAAGGTATGTTCAAGTTTGGATACCTAAGGGATATCTAAACAAGAATAGTGCCCCTAACATTCAAGGACCCAAATAAAGGGTACCTAAAACTTTGTCTCCATTGTAGGAAAAACGCAAAGAATGCAAGAAAGAGGCAAAGTCAAAGAATCTGAAAACCAAATGGTTTTTAGATAGTGGATGTTTGAGGCATATGACGGAGAACCCCAAACTATTCATCGAATTGGAACATATCAAGAATGGAGGAAAAGTAACATTCGGTGACAGCAACAAAGGACAAGGTTTTGGAAAAGGAACAATTGGGGACCTTAACACATTTCAAATACGAAATGTGTTGTTAGTAAGCAATCTCTCTTATAATTTAATTAGTATTTATCAACTTATAGATTATGGTTATAATGTCTTTTTTCTTCCTACTTCTTGTGATATAATAATTGAAAAAGGAGAAATAGTTTTAAAAGGAAATAGAGATGGTAATATTTATACTCTTACCTTAGATAACATGTTAGATGCTAAGGTTAAGTGTCTAATATCACATGACATAGATGTGAATTTATGGCATAGAAGATTAGGCCATATAGGAATTTCAACCATTAGTAAATTATCTAAAAATAATTTAATTAGAGGAATGCCTAAGTTAGACTTAGATAATTTTCAAATGTGTGAAACATGTATTAAGGGAAAACACATTAAAGAAACCTTAAAACTGAAACATGAAGTGAGTACTAGTCATGTACTAGAATCGCTTCACTTAGACTTATTTGGTCCAAGTAGGACAAGAATTCTAGGTGGACACTACTATGTGTGTGTCATAGTAGATGATTACTCACGCTACACATGTACATTGTTCTTAACACACAATGACGATGCTCCATTAGCAATCGAAACCCTTATTAAGCAACTTGAAAACATTTATGAAGAAAATGTTAAAAGAATTAGAAGTGATAGAGGTGGAGAATTTAAAAACAAAGTCGTAATCAAATTTTGCGAACTATATGGAATTAAACATGAATTCTCACCACCTAGAACACCACAACTCAATGGAGTTGTTGAACGTAAAAATAGAACAATTCAAGAAGTTGCTAGGACAATGCTTTGTGAAAATAAATTACATAAATATTTATAGGCTGAAGCTGTTAGTTGTGCATGCTATATTATAAATAGGCTTACTATTAGAAAGAAATTAAATAAAACGCCTTATGAATTACTAAACAATAGACAACCTAAGATAGATTATTTTAAAGTATTTGGATGTAAATGTTTTGTGCTGAATACTAAGGATAATCTAGATAAATTTGAACAAAAGTCTATTCAATGCATATTTGTTGGGTATTCAACTAAATCAAGAGCATATAGGTGTTATAATCCTGTATCTAGAAAGATAATTGAATCCATACATGTAAAATTCAATGAGAATGCATGCTTTGAAGTTAGTGATAAAACTCAACATAAACCTGAAAATAATGTTGAAAATATGTTTGCTGATGATGTATTACTTGAGCCTGTACTTGGTCATCTAGAACCAACTCCCCCTGAACAAGACATGTATGAACCGTTATATGAAATAAATGAAGAAACTTTACAATTGGAAGATAATACAACTAATGATCCAATTACATTTGATAATGTTCATACTAATGAAACATTTGAACAAGATGAGGGTGAACCTAGTCAATCTAGGAATTGGTGGCATCCTAGAGAACTAATCATTGGGGATCCGAGTGCTGGGGTTAGAACACGTAGAAATATAAGTCAACTTGAAGTACATAACTTAATCTCACAATTAGAACTAAGAATGTTAAGGAAGCCTTAGGTGACATATCATGGATAGAAGCTATGCATGAGGAATTGAACCAATTCACAAGGAATAACGTGTGGGACTTAGTATCTAAACCTGAAGACAAGTCTATAATAGGAACTAAATGGGTCTTTAGGAATAAAATGGACGAACAAGGAAGTATTACAAGAAATAAGGCTAGGCTAGTCGCACAAGGATATAATCAACAAGAAGGTATAGATTATGAAGAAACCTTTGCACCCGTTGCACGACTAGAAGCAATTAGATTATTACTTGCGATTGCAAGTCTAAGTAACATTAAACTCTTTCAAATGGATGTCAAGAGTGCATTCTTGAATAGATACATCCAAGAAGAGGTGTTTGTCAAACAACCCCCTGGATTCGTAGATCCAAAGAATCCTAACCGTGTTTATAAGCTTAAGAAAGCTTTAGATGATTTGAAACAAGCTCCAAGAGCTTGGTATGATAGATTTGCAAACTTTCTTATTGCAAATAATTATCAAAGGGGAACAATAGACAACACATTATTCCTAAGAAGAAAAGATAATGATTTGTTAATAGTTCAAATATATGTAGATGATATTATCTTTGGTTCAACTAACCCTACCTTAGTAAAAGACTTCGAAGAGTGTATGAAGTCAGAATTTGAAATGACAATGGTAGGAGAGTTGAATTATTTCTTAGGACTTCAAATCAAACAAACCCCTCAAGGAATTCACATTAGCCAACTTAAGTATGTAAATGATATGATTAAGAAGTTTGGCTTTAAAGAGTTGAAACCTACAACTACCCCCATGAGTGTTAGCACCAAACTTGATAAGGATGAAAATGGTAAACCTTTTGATGATACACTCTATAGGTCTATGATTAGATCACTGTTATACATAACTGTATCAAGACCTGATATCATGTTTAGTGTGTGTATGTGTGCTAGGTTTCAATCTTGTTCCAAGGTATCACATTACAATGCAGTGAAAAAGATCTTTAGATATCTTAAGCATACACCTCACTTAGGACTATGGTATGATAGAAACGCTAAGTTGGAATTACACGCATATAGTAATGCTGATTATGGTAGTTGCAAGTCAGACAGAAAATCCACTAGCGGTACATGTCAATTCATAGGAACCAACTTGATCTCTTGGTTTTCTAAAAAGCAAGCTAGTGCAGCTCTTTCTACCACTAAAGCAGAGTATATTGCTTTGAGTTTATGTACTACCCAAATACTTTGGCTTAAACAGAAACTTAGTGATTTTGGCATTAAAATGAGTAAGATTCCAATTTTCTGTGATAGCACAAGTGCAATCAATCTTTCTCGGAATCCGGTGCTTCATTCTAAGGCCAAACACATTGAGGTGCGATACCACTTTCTTCGTGATCACGTTCAAAATGAGGATATAGTCATAAACCATATAAGAACTGATCACCAAATCGCTGATATCTTTACCAAACCACTTAATCAAGCCACGTTTGAAAACTTACGAGCCAAGTTAGGTATGATGACTTATGACAACTTTGTATAGTTCTATCTTTTGCATGATTTGGAAAATAAAGGGGGAGATAGAATAAGAACATGATTTTAGTTGGTAAGTCATGATTTGGTATGATAAGTTTCAATTGGTATAAGTTGAGTATAGGTTAAGGGGGAGAGTATAAGTTGAGGGGGAGCATAACTATCTAAAATTTTGTCGAAAACAATTGGTAAGATTTATGATGTTAAACAAATGGTTATGAGTTGTGACATTAAAATCATGTTAAGTTATTTTGAAAATCATCCAAAAGGGGAGCATGTTGAGAAATATGTTTGAATAATTTTCAAAGTTATGATTTTAAGTGGTGAATACTTAGAAATGTCACATATGGTGTTATAAGGGGTTAAAGGTTGAAAAAGTGAAGAAAAATGACATGGATCACTTAGAAATGTCACATATGGTGTTATAAGGGATTAAAGGTAGAAAAAGTGAAGAAAAATGACGTGGATCTCTCAGGCAGAGACACATGGATCGATCCATGTATATCAGCCCCTCATGTGGATCGATCCATATTGAACTGAGAAGAACCAAACTCACAGTAAGACGTCGATCTCTCACGTGGATCGATCGACGTACGTCAGCCCCTCACGTGGATCGATCGACGTATGTCAGCCCCTCACATCAGCCCCTCATAAGGATAGATCCACGTCTCACGGAATGTTTAGGGTTTTTAGAAATTTTTCTAAAAAGTGATGAAATGATTGTTTTTCATTTATATATGTTTCATGTATGTTTATTATGTGATTCTTATGAGATCTTGGTGATTATAATTGTCTTGTGACTAACGTGCCTTGGAAGTTTCTACAACTTACCAAAAAGGGCAAAATTGGTATTTTGAGTTTTGTAGGAACATGATATGGTGAAAATATTTCAAGGATGCATTCTTATACTATTTATCATGACAAAGGTGATATCTTGATTATTTCTGACCATCGGGGTCATATGGAGTTTTCATATATCAGGGGTATTTTGGTCATTTTAACCCGAGGGTATTTTTGGTATTTTCACTCAAGGAATCTCTTGAGCGTATTATTTTCTTCATTCTGGAGTTGGGTTATTATCATCTTGAAGATTATTTGGTGATTTCTTATCTTATTCTCTCAACCGATGATATTATTGACTATAGCTGGATATGTGACGATTTGAGATGTCACATTCTATTTTTTCTTGAAGATCATCTTATATATGTTATAAGAGCACATTTATCATCATTTTTCAGAGATTTTAAAGGTGTCAAAGGTGTGGAAATGTTCATGACATTTAAGAAGAAATATCAGGAATTTCGACGTTACACGTTGACATAATATTGTCAATTATTATTTGGTGATTTCTTCTTCAAAACTTTGAGTTGATATACATATACAAAACGTGTATATTCAGATGGATATGATGGTGTACTCATTTTATGAGTTGGAGACAAGTGGACCAACCAAAAAGGAGCTAGTTGGCAAAAATGCCAACTTGGAAATTCTCATTTGAAAACCAACGGCTACTTGCCTATTTTGGAGCAGATTTGTTGAGTCAAAATGAAGCTCTCACATGTCCTATTCTTGTTCTTGAAGTTGGGGATAATTTGGTGGTATTATCCTTTCTTATTCTATTAAGGAAAATCAAAATGAATTTTTGGAAAAACAAAAAGGTAGCCAACGGCTACTACCCATTTTGGAGCTGACATTTTGAAATTGAAATGGTAAATTCCACATGCCTATTCTTGTGCCAAAAAGTTGAGAAGATAATGGAGTTGTTATGGCTATTATCTTTGGGTATTATCTTCACATTTTCAAGACAATTCCAAGTGGAATTTTCGGCCAACAAGGTGATGCCAAGGTGGACCAATTATGTTGTCTCATTTTGCCAAGTGTACAAAGACCAAACAATGATGAGAAGACATTTGGAGTTGATGATGAAGATGGTGACATATGTACATTCTTATCTCTAAGGCTCATCTCACACTATAAATAGAGGCAATGGTGAAGAAGATGAAACACACTTGAAGCTCACAAGCATTTGTTGAATTGTCTAGCTTTCATCTTCATCTTCTTGTTGTTATTGTTTTATTCATTGTAGCAAAGGTGTTCTTGTAGTATTGTGGTGAGCTACAAGCCTCTTGAGCTTCATTTGTAAGATTGATTAGCCATTCTTATAAGGCTATATCAATAGGTGTTATAGGTGTTGCAACTAAGTGTTGCTTAGAAGGTGATTATCCAAGTCTTGAATATGGTTGGTGTATAACCTAAGGATCAAGCTTGGTTCTTGTTGTAAGGTGATTCATTTGATAGTGAACTCCAAGAAAAGGTGTTCCTTGGGACTGGAGTAGGTCACATTGACCGAACCAGGATAAATCCTTGGTGTTCTTGTCTTGTTTCTTCATTTCATTTTTCTGCCCGTTTTTACTGCATATTTCACACAATTTCTCACGTTTTGAAAAAATAGCTAAACATTTTCAAAATTCGTGATTTTTGGTGGAGTTATACTTCAGACTTTTAGCTTTCATTTGCAACAAGAATCATTTGATTTGAGCAAGGGAAAGTTAGCCTTTCAATCTTTGCAAGATAACTGCTCCAATCTGGCTGTAATCTGACCAGTTTTGAGAAAACTTAAATTCTGTATTTATCAAGAATTGTTGAAGATCAACGCGTTTTGAAAACATCATCTACACATCCTAAGGAGTGTTTTGATATAAAGATCAACCTTTTTGGTTGAGTATTCAAAGAGAAACACTATTTTCAAAATCAGCAACATTCTGTCCAAATCTGTCCAGATTGACCATCTGAATCTTTGTATTTGTTTGAAGGGTCAAAAGATCTTATTTTTGTCTGATTTTTGGACAGAGTCTTGTTAACACATTGAAGTTCAATTATGGAAAGTTTCATGATTTTTGGAGTTGTGTACAATTATTTGTAAATTTTCAAATACGGGTTCTGAATCTGAAGTGGTCTCAGATTCTGTTTTCAAAGGGGATTTTAACAAAAGGTTGTAGTGTAATTTCCGCTAACCACTATTCACCCCCCCCCTCTAGTGGTGTTTATTTCAGGTGCACGGTCCAATAGCCTTGACCTCGGATTATAAAACCGTTGTAGGTGGCCGAGCTCAATGAAACGCCAGATCTCTTGGCTGAGCTACCTGCAGTCTTCTGTATCATGACCAATATCATGATGATAAATGCAGTACAGTTGTTGGTTCCTCTTGTGGATAAGTCCTGTTAGGGGCTGAGGATCTTTTGCTAAACTCTTCTTCCTCATGCAGGAGAGAATATAAACCTTTGAAGCCAGCAGAGAGTTCCTTTCTTTTCCTCAGTCTCCCAAATGAATGCTGATAGAGCGCCTCTCTTGTAGTAGAGCTCTGTCTTTCTGCTGATGACTAGACCTTTTTCCTGAACGTCTAGCCTCATTCATAAATTCACCCTGACGCTTGGGATGATAATCAGGCCGAGATAGAGAGTATTCCAGGAATTCTTCTTGAGGATGAGAATTACTGGGATGGACCCCACTGGGTCCCACCCCAGAAGCCTTTCCCTTCATCTCTTTTATCACAGCTTGGAATACGCTAGGATTTTAAGCCACATAACGCATGGCCCGCATATGCTCCTCATATGTGAAGGCAGCAGTAGGAGTTGAAGAATTTTCTGGCTCCGGGGTACACTGTTCCGTTTGTTGTGGAAGAGGTCATTGACGTCTTCCGAGGGTCATAGGTCGCTTGGACCCTCTCCCTCTTTTATCCATTCTTCCAACGATGAATGGGTAGGACAAACACCAAGAAAGCCTTGGAAAGGCTGTTTTTAAGGAATGCGGAGGTTCATGCCCTTCCTTCTAGCGCCAAATGATGAAGCCGAAACCTTCACCAGGTGGATCAGGGATGATCCTTGTGGTAATGCCGTTAGATTTTCGTCTTTATCCGTTAAAAGAACCTGAGATGGAAAAGAAATGTTAGAGGCCCAGGGCGCTGCTCCAGGGAAACCCTCCGGCGCTCAAGTCAGTTATAGGAGTATTTGTAAGCATTTTATGCGGGAATAAAGGTTTAGATGAAACCTGTAATCAGATCTCAATGAGTGTTTTGCTCTTTCAGGGTTGGTCGAGATGGAGTTCTTTGGAGAAGACTCCAGAAGTTGTTCCCCCCAAAAAAATTTCTCTTTCCCCGTCTGGAAAGAGGTGTATTTATGCTCAAGGTTGAGGAGAAAGCGGGGCTCTACCCGATGACATGATTGTTGCTTGTGTCAGATGTCTATCTTGTCTGATGCAGAGACGCAGTATGATGGGACAAGTGCCTAGGCATGCGGCTGCGTCAGAGGCTGACTCTATGTCTTGTAGGTCAGCTAGCAATGATGACTTTGTACTTAGCCAAGCGATGATTGACACCTGGAAAGTAACTCTGCAGAGCCGTCTTGGTGGGTGTCAGATAGCAGTTGATAATCTTGTCCAAGATACTCTGGGTAACAGTGTTTGTGATAGCAGGGCCGAGACTAGAGCTCGGTGTTAATAAGGAACTGAGGCAGAGGCCGAGCTGAATATGCGTCCTTTGGAAGTTGTGCACTGTAGATTCCTTTCTTTTGTTGACGTTGACTATAAGCGGTTGCTTTGACTAAAAGCATTACCGAGCCGAGGTGCATTATTTGTCCTTATAGGACTGAGCTTCTTTTATTCTCGGTCATACTGAACTAGTGCCAACCTGATTAAGTGTGTAGCCGAGCTGACCAAGGATTGAATCTGCCTTAGCTACTTTAATAGGCTTGTCTTAGCTATAAGTAGTAGTGGCCGAGACTAAAGCTTTCAGGCCGAGTTGTAGGAGTTTATCGTCCCCATCCCGGATTTGTCGTTGACTGTTTGTTGACTAACTGACGACTTTGGTCTTTTCTGAGCCGGTCAGATTTTGGTTTATCAGAATATGCTTTGTCAAATTAAACGTAATATGAAGATGAAAAAAAAATAACATCAGGATAAATCAAGAGATATTACAAAGGATCTTTGTTGTGTTACGGAAGAGCAAAGGGTTTTTAGTTATTCGGCTTTAAATGTCACGATCTATAAGGTTGTGTGAACTTTGAACTAACAGGTTTGGAGGTCATTAATGGTTGTGGCTAGGATTTAGGTTACATGTCATCACATATTTCTAGACTTGAAATGTAATAAAGAATTTTTTTTTGATAAAAATATTTCCTTTATTCATATAAACATGTATTTAACCTAAGAGTTAATAGATAAATAATATTTATAGTGTTCAACAAACCACCCTTTTAAACAAAATATTCTGATTTATGCGCTGGAAACCTTTTGAAGCCTCTGATAAGACATTTTCGCTTTCTTGTTTTTAAATTGGATTTTCAACAACTATATAAATTGTCTCAAAGATGTCGATAAACTCATACAACAACAATTGGTACAACTTGAACATCTACTACTATGTAACTATAAGCAAGAGCCTTAAGGCTTTTCTAACTAACCTCTTCACAGGTTCAACAAAGTTCTACCCCAGAACTTTCACCAAATAAGCAAAAAATCAAATATGTTTAGTTCATCTTTGTTATAATTCAATTTTCCCACAGTAAAACAATAAATAAAAACAATAAAGAATAGACAAAGTTTGAGTACTTTTGTCGAGCCCCACCCGAAACTAGAGTTTTGGCCCGGTGTACCCGCCGTACTCTACTATGAGAAGTAGAAAACGTCGATACCATACATGTGCATGTCGACATAATCATGGTTCGATATGGCTGAAGCAACCTAATATAAACAAATCATAATCGACATGCATTGCATTACAGTATAAATCTATACAAGTCATAATGTACTAAGTGCTAAGATATTCTAAATACATCATGATCCAATTTCTAACATCCTCAAAAATGAACTCTCGCGTATACTTCATCGACCACGGGTAACCTATTGGGACTCGTCCTCAATAAACCTGTACCACGATCCCTATTCTTTGTAATGTGATAAGGCAAGTATAGACGGTAACACTAATAGCACAGCAAGTAGTCCGGCTAGATACGTTATGTGGATCATACATGGGGTGACGGGATAGTAAAATAATAATGCATAAATAAGAGCATAACAAATCGCGCCTCCAATTTAAACAAGTACAATGCATAACATAATTATAATCAAAGGACATGCAACATGTATATAATTAACATCATCATAAAAATAACATTCTTCTATCCTCAAGACTATAAAACTCCATCTATATATGTCCACCCTTACTATCTCAGTCAATATCTAAGATAATCATCATACGTATTTTAAATCTCCATACATATCAAGTCCGAGGCATATGTACATCTATGTTGCATTTCATGAAGTATTTTAAAAAGTTTTGAAGCAAAATTTTTTATTGCATCCTATATTTTTTAAAAGTTTTATGCCTAATGAACTATACCGGCGAGACGATTGATTCCAACTACAGATGTTATGATATGATATCTTATGTTATGTTATGATCATGGAGCGTCGTCTTGGCACAGTTCCGGAGTGGTTGTGTCAGGGACATATAGTATGTTATCGCATCATAAGAGCATGACACTCACATGATTTATAGGGTTCATTCCATGCTTCATATATTCTCAAAAGCCTGCTATCATCATGTCACTAAATCTCCATACATATATGCACATAATCCATGTCTTAAATCATGAAAATCTGTATTACTTTATCCCTAGGCTCGGCCAAAACAGCCCCTAAACAGCCTATTTTGGTTCAAATACATGCATCAACATTTTCTTAGAACATACATCCTACACATAGTCCAAATGACCAAACCCTAAGGCATTTATTATCATATTTGCATTAACTTTATCATATCATAAGAGAGTATATAAGGTAGCCCTCATTGTATAACATATTACATTTCATAAAATTTTGGCCTCATGGCCGTACATATATATACTTCACATATATAAATGTAAACATGTAATCCTTATTTTATTCCATCATTATGCTTTAAAACCATATCCTATATTTCATGCATACATTAACATTTAATAATGAATTAAATTTATTTCTTTCACATAATGGCCTTGAGGCCGTGTGCTTACTTACACACACACACACACATCTACATAACATGTAAGCAACTTGTTTATTTCCTTTTATGGCCCTAAGGCCGAATATAATAACTATACATATATACTTATATATTTTCTTAATATGTAATAACATATTTACTCCAACTAATCTTATGGCCGAATATTTTATCAATTCATAAAACCACACAATCTCCTCTTTTTCACATCTTTTATATGTTTATGCCTTGAGTTTATCACTTATACCACTAACATGCATATTAGTTCCATCAACATGATTACTTCATTTTCTTCCTCTAGTTTCTACATACATCACCTAAGAATGTCCATTTCATCTCATTTATACATAAAAGTTCCAAAACCTTAGTGTTGACCGAATTTTAAGGTATACACAACACAATATATATACATCACATATAAATATAGATTTTACATATTCTTGCTATTACACCATTGAACATACTACATAGATGATCAAACTTTCATATGAACATATATACTTAACCTTTGGAAATCCATGAATGATCTAGGAATAATACTTGCATTTCATCACTTAGTCCAAGCGAAGATTTCTTCACTTGACTTGAAGAAATATTTCTCCTTCTCCCTTGAACATGCCACGATTTGGAGAAGAAAAGAGGACATTAGTGAGTAACTTATGGAAGGTGAGAAATAGAAGAACTTAACTCATTCTAAATGAAGCTCTTACCTTGTTTTTTCTTGTTTCTTGGTTCTACACGAATTTGGCCACTACACTTTGATGAAGGAAGGTATTTTAGCTATTGTCTTGAAGAGAGGGAGTGAAGTGAATAAAAGGATTTTCTCTCCTTCTCCCTTGATATTCTCGGCCATGAAGGATGGAGAGGAGTTGGAGACTTGTTTTTCTTTTCTTGGAGAGGAAAGAGAGTGGTATGAAGATGGAATTTGTTAAGGGTAAAATGAGAAGGAAAGAGAATAGTCCATAAACAAGGTGGAAGATGAGATGAGGAAGAAGTGGGGTGGATGAAGACAATTATTAAGGTTTGAAGGTTAGGAAGAAATATGATGAAAGTTTTCTTGGAAATGTAAGAAGGTGGTTAAGTGTTGGAAGAAATCCCCCCTCTCTCTTCTTTGACTAATATGGCCGGCCATCATGGAGTGAAAAGGAGAGTTGTTGGATTTGGTTGAAAATGTGAAGAGTGTAAGAAGTGGTGTAAGAATATGGAAGCTTTTGGGTAGAGTCTATGATTATTTTCTTGTGGGGGTGATGACAAATAAAATTGTCTTCCTTTCTTGATAGTGGGGCGGGTTGGGTGTAATAGTTGAATGGAAGAAAATTATGACGAAGAATTGGATGTATTAGGTAGTAGATGTGATAATTATATGGTTTGAAGGTGTAACAAGAGTGGGGTGTTTGGAAGAAAAATCTTCCCACTTGTGACTAGTAGGGCGGCCAAGAAGAGTGAAAAAGAGGTGAAGTTTGACTTGTTGTATTGAGTGTGTAAGGAGTGTAAGAAAAAAATATGTAAGACCATGTAAGCCTTTGGGTATAATATATGATTGTTTTTAGGTTGAAGAAGACAAAATTTTCTTCTTCCTTTTTACTTAGTGGGGGCGACAAAGGGGGGTTGGGAGTGGGTAGAATAGGACAAACTACCATCATTTGGTTTCTACACAATTTTCTACACGTGGTATTTTGTTCGGGTATTAATTTGACTACACTTTCTTCTTTCCTTTACAACCCTTGGCTGATTTTTACATGCCTATTTGTGTGTGTGTGTGTGTATATATATATTTTTCCTTTCCTCCTACCCAAAATATCTTTCTATGTCTTATTTTCTTATTTTCTTTATTTAAGCAGTCCTAAATTCTTGTCTTTTTCTTATGGTTTAAATTTATTCCAATAACCTAGGTTATTACCTACTAAGTTTATTTTAATTTTTCATGCAGTTATATATGTTCGTCACCCAGCTTCGTTGTATATCGATATATTGGATAATTTATCGTTTGATTATTTTTTCGAGCATTTCTAACCTCGGTATCCTATCTTAATCTATTTTATATTATCGGAAGATAACGAAATTTGGAGTGTAACCTAATCATGTGAACCCGTTATATATGATTGATGTCATACATAATTTCTATTCAAGTTTTATTCCACCGTAACTTTATCGACATCGAACTTTTATTTTCTTTTCTATTATCTTATTTCTTTTTCTACCGACCAAAAATACAGGTGGTAACAACTTTTGCACTTGACATTAAGATGAAGAGAGAATTTGAGCTTGAGGTATGTGAAAGTGCATAAATGCATCTTCAACGCTTCTTGTATATACAGATGGGTTCAAATTCATTTTGCAGCCTTCTCCGGTATCTCTTACTTTATTAATAATTCCTGGGTGGTCCAACTTATCTTGAACAATGATATTTTTGAATTGGTTAGCTCATTGCCACCTAGGATAGATTTTAAAAAGGTGTATAAACACTCAAAAATAGAATTATAGACGTTGGTAAGAAATGCACAATATGTGACGAAAGATAACTATATGAAGCGTGTTGTGCCATGAAAGATAACTAACCAACAAAGCATGCTATGTGATGAAAAGTACATGATACGAAGCAAGTCATGTTGTAACGTTTAAAGGATAAAATATGAGTTTGTTGAAGCATAGTACGGGATGTAAGATAACTATGTCGAAAGTGTTGTGTGAGGAAAGATAATTAACCAACCAAGAATGTCATGTCATGAAATATACATGGTACGAAGTGAGTCATATTGTATCGGTTAAAAGATAAATGTTACGCCCAAAATTTCCTTATGTCAGAATGTGTTTAAATATCACATTTTATTAACGCTCGATATATGCTCGTGTGCTAAGTTATCCCGTATATCGGTAAACTAGTGAATTCGATAACAAACACCTTCGAGTATATGATAAATTTAAATAAGACTAATTAGTAATAATTTAAGTTATTAGGCTAAATTAAATCAAAACAAAAAGACATGACACAAGAAATTAGGACTACTTAAATAAAGAAAAACCAAAATAGGACATAACATGATATTTTGAAAAGAAGAAAGTAAAATATATATGCATATATGTATATATACACGTACATATACATATATATATATATGTGTGTGTGTGTGTGCGTACGTGTGCGCGCAATAGGCAGCCACCATGGTAGAAAAGGAAGAAAAATTATGGTTAAAATTCAATCTCCAACAAAATGGCAAGTGTAGAAAAATTGTGTAAGAAAATAATGATAAAATTTTGTCCTATTCTACACACCCTAAACCACCATGGCCGATCACTCCATACAAAAAGGAAGAGAAGATTTTTCTTCTCTTTTGTCTTTAGCCAACAACAAGACAATCATGCCTTGTACCTAAAATCTTACACACTTTTTACACCAATTATTACACCTTTCTTACAACTTCCTACACACTCCACAAGTCAAGCCACCCTCTCCCTCCCTACTTCTTCCGTTAGGCCAGCCACACCCCATCCAAGAATAAAAAATATTTTCTTTTCTTACACTCATGTCATACCATCATTATGCCTAATCTTTAATGCATCCAAATTCTTCATGATGAAAAATCTCCCACTGCCCCCCAAACCACGCCACTCAAACGGCCAAGTGTGTAGAAAAAAGGGGAAGCCCCTGCCCTTCTTCCATTCTACACTTCAACACATTTCTACTTCCAACCAAGTCTTCTTTCCTCTCCAAGATACACAAAGTCTTCCAACTCCCTCTCCACCCTTCCTTGGTCGAGAGTTGGGGCAAGAAAAGCAAGGAGGAAAATTTCTTCTCATCACACCACATTATCCCTCCAAGCCAAGAAATCAAACATCCACCTTCATCCAAGTAAGTTGGCAGAAATTGCGTACAGACAAGAACCAAGAAAGAGCAAAATAAGAACTTCATATATAATGAGTTCAAGTTCCTCCATTTACCTATTTCCTTAGTTGCTCACTAAGTCTTCCATTTTGTACCCCCTACCTGTGGCCCTCAAGGAGGAAAAAGGAAGAAAGTTTTCTCCAGGACAAGTAAAGAAATCTTCACTTTTATTCTAATATTTAAGTGAGTAAGGAAAGTACTCTTCCTAAATTCTTCATGGATTTCCAAAGATTAAGTATATATGTTCATATAAAAGTTGGATCATTCATGAAGTATGTTCAAGGTCTGTATATTTCTAACACATGGGTATGGTTGTGTACATCCAACTCCCCCATACCCCGCCATAGGCAGGAGCCTCTAAGGCAATGGGTTAATATTGTTGTTGTTGTATATGCTTCTATGTGATGTATATATTGTTATATGTGAACCTCACAAAAAATCGTCCAACACCAAAAATATGGACTAATATGTATAATTGAAATAAAATGGACAACTTTTATGTGATGTATGTAGAAACTAATGAAAGAAAATGAAGTCATATGATATGTTAAGCAAAGAGCACTAAGAATGTAACTTTGTTAAACTTGTTCATGTGTTTTCCATGGTGATCATCATCTATGTATTTTCTATAGTGTTTCGGTTTTTATATGTCTTGGTGGTCTTGTTTTACCATGTTTATGACTAATATGCTAAATCACAAATGTTGTTCTTGATGATCATCATGCTCATATGTTTATATATACACACACGGCCAAGGGGCCATTTTTTAGCTCTTCACTTGAGGTTGATCATTCATCTTCATGATGTTGTATAATTTTGCTGGTTATGGCTCAAGAAGGTAGCTTTTCATGTTTTTTTTATCAACCTTATGCTGCATGTATTTTTCATGATCCTTGAAATTCATCATTTTGATGTAAACTAATATGCATGTAATTAGAATGAATGTTAAACTCAACATATATGTATAAGATATGAAAAAACAGAGATTTATGTATGCATCATTCGGCCACAAGGCCCTAAAATAGAATAAACAAGTTTGTTACATATTGTAAAGATATATATGGACACGGCCATAAGGCCTTTTGTTAAAGAAATAAATCTTGTTACATGATTGTACACGTATATATGTATGAAATGTAGTATGTTAGAAATTATGACTATGATCTGTATTTTCTTGTGACATGTTAAAACATGTATGAAATTACAGAGAAATGCACTTCTATAGCGTACAACACATGTTGTGTACATACATAATACATATACAATATATACATATTATATATGTGGGAAGATACCCGTTAAGAAAGAAAGTGGACCTCCTGTCCACTTTATGTCGGGTTGGGATCTCCTCACCCAAACTTTTCTCACCCCTTTTGTGATAACACGACACGTGGCAACAAGTGGGAATGGCGAGGCTAGATGAGGATGACCATCATCTAGCCTCACCACCCCTCCTTGCTGACACGTGTCGCGCGGTCATGCGTCATCGTACCCCCTTGCGGTGAGGTGATCCTATCCCCTTTCTGTCTGCCCCCTACATCGCATGGATGCAAGAAACAGAGCCATTAACATCAGCAAGCTCCTGTCCACTTTCTTTGTGGCAAAAGGTTAAAACCCAACCCAAAGGCTCCAGCAGCTATATGGAGGATATAAAATAGGAGCCCAGCGACTTCTTATATTAGGTGAGATCTTCGCAGTTACCTACATAAGGTGTCTCTCATAAATCAGACATTTGGTCTAGCAGTAGAGGAACACTCACACTGTTTACGTCCCTGGATTCGAACCCATGATATCTTTGTGGCAATCCCCAATTTGTATACCAACATGGATATGGCGCTGTCCACTTTCTTACCGTTGCTTGAGGACATTTTGCGTCAGGTGGAATATTTAGACGTTGAAGAAATGGACAGATGAGAGAGAAGGAGGGGCTTCTTCCTCAGTTTTTTCATTCTTCTTCCTATATATATACACGACAGCATAGCTGTTTGGGAACAAGATAGATAGGTTTTGTTCTTTGTCTTCCGATAGATTCAATCATCTGAGTGTGTTGCTGAGTTTGATAAGGATGAATAACATTGATCCTGTTATGAATTACAATATTCTATACTATAAAATAAATTCATTAACTCTGTAGATAGAAAACACCATATATTAATAAATACTGATGCAGTAAACATGCAAATAGGCAACAAAGGTAAACCAATATGACGAGTATATTCACAGCATGCATTTTGGACAGAACGTGTACGGTAAACAAAATGACAGTATGCAAACCGAGGCGAGTCAACGACTCTGTCCTTAAGATAAAATGCCCCGGTATTCTGTGCCCAACCGGACAAAGCAAACGTCTCCCAGGATACAACGGTTTCAGTTCATACGAGCGGCACTACAGCGTAGGAACATCGACGAACCTGTTAAAGGTGTTCTGTTTTCTCGAGTGGACTGTATCATAATGGAATGCAGAATGCTTTAGAAAAAGGAGAGGATTGCAGTACTGAAATCTCACTGCTTCAGAACGCATGCATGGCAACGAATTTATAGATGGAGGGTGGTTGAAGGAAGTTGAAGACAGTTTATGGTTAGAACGAATCTGGACCATTGGATTAGAACAGTTAAGATCTCCACCGTTAGATCGTAATCCTTGTCTGAACATACGTAGGCTATTGGATGAGTAAACCGAAGATAAGATCAAATCTGAGACATAGGATCAACAACCGCGCTGAACCGTAGGATCAGATTTGATCTGGAGCGTTGGATCACAGCAGATGAATCGTAGACCGTAGGATCAAGCAATTATTTTTTCTGAAAAATTTTAATGAAAAATTCTCCAAAAAAGATAAGAACGGGCCAGAGCCACGAAGCCACGAAGCCACGAGCCACGAGCCGAGCCATCCGGACGGGCGGCGGCGGCGGCGCCCGCGCGCGTGTGGTGAACCTTGCCTGAGCTGCGTCCTGACTCCGTCAAAAACTTCTCAAGCCCAAGGGCACATTTTAGAAAGCTCCAACTAGCACTATATATGATGGCCTTTCCATCTCAAGTGGGCAATGTGGTATACAAGCAAATTGGGGTGTGTTCACTCCTCAAGAGGCCACATCACCAATTTTCCAATTTCCACCCAATTTTACTCCAACTTTGAGCATTAATTTCTCATTCACCCGGTATCGGAATCGAGTGATTCAAAAGCCTAAAATCATCTACTCGTCACGTAGATAATTTAGAAATTTTTAGTTTCCATTTTTGTTTAACGAATACTAATCGTAATTAAGCCCAAAGTATGGTCCTTGACAAAACCCACTTGCCATCCAAACTTTTCCAATTTCCACTTCTCCAACAATCCCCCACATGAATGAAAATTAATGTAAATGTGAATGCAGACTCTATCGAGAAATCAGACAAAGAAATGTTGCATCAGAAGAGGTAGCTTCTGGCCTTGAACCTTTCTTAGTGATGTACCATCGGATCCACTCAGCTGGGTAGTGAGCTGATGTCTTGAACTATCAGTCTTTACTATGAACCTAGACAATGATACTCACACAACATTTTCTTTAACACCCCTTTTGGTTCTCATGGTTGTGTTCATTATGGCCATGAACAACCCTGGTTTCAGAAAGTGTTTTAGAGAATTCTTGCCTATCAGAATTCTCATAGAAGCGGCCTCACTTCACACTTACATAGGTGATTCCTATCAAGAGTATTCTGCCATACCCCACTTGAAGTGTCAAGATATAGGACATCATTAAAAGCATTAGCTTAACCTAACGGTTCTCTGCAGATAGCACTTTTGTTTAACGGAATGAGTAAGTGCTAACTGAATCCTTATAACTTAGTTTTCCCATTGAACCAAGATTCTGGGATCTCCAGTCAACAAGGTAGGGTTACCGTTACAAAGATTCATGCTTTGTAGGATTAAGTCCCATTCCGATTGTCAACTTTGACATTTGATCTCTAGGCAAAGCTTTTGTAAGCGGATCCGCAAGATTCTCCTTTGATTTTATGTAATCAATGGAAATCACGCCATTAGAGATCAACTGCTTAATGGTATTATGTCTCCGACGTATGTGTCGTGACTTACCATTGTAGATGCTGCTTTGAGCTTGTCCTATAGTTGACTGACTGTCACAGTGTATGCTGATAGGAGCGATTGGCTTAGGCCAGCATGGAATGTCTTCTAGGAAATTTCGAAGCCATTCGGCTTCTTCCCCAGCTTTATCAAGTGCTATAAACTCAGCTTCCATAGTTGACCGAGTTATGCACGTTTTCTTTGTAGACTTCCATGACACAACACCACCACCTACAGTGAATAAGTATCCACTGGTGGATTTAGAATCCTTACAATCTGATATCCAGTTTGCGTCGCAATATCCTTCCAATACTGCTGGATATCTTGTGTATTGTAATCCAAGGTTCATTGTGTATTTCAGATATCTCATCACTCTATTTAGATCTTTCCAATGTTCATCACTTGGATTACTGGTGAACCTACTCAATTTGTTTACTGAACAAGCTAAGTCTGGTCTTGTGTACATCAGACTCCCAATGACTTGTGAGTACTTTAATTGAGCTACAGGTTCACCTCGGTTCTTCCTTAAGTGTATACTTAAGTCTAGTGGGGTCTTTACCGGTTTTACACCAAGCATATTGAATCGTTTAAGAACACACTCAATATAATGACTTTGAGACATGACCAATCCTTCAGCTACCCTAGAAATTTTAATTCCTAGAATAACATTGGCAACCCCCATGTCTTTCATGTCAAAATTTCTCGTTAACATCTTCTTGGTATTCAAGATGATATCGTGAGTACTGCCCATGATTAGCATATCATCTACATAGAGACATACTATCACATAGGCGTTTGGTGTGTTTTTGATGTAAACACACTTGCCACATTCATTGATCCTGAAACCGTTTGACATCATGGCTTGATCAAACTTCAAATGCCACTGGTTTGGTGCTTGTTTAAGTCCGTACAAAGACTTAACAAGTCTACAAACTTTCCTTTCTTGTCCTGGGACAGTAAACCCTTTAGGTTGTTCCATATAAATCTCTTCTTCCAGCTCGCCATTCAAGAAGGCAGTCTTTACATCCATTTGATGGATCTCTAGATCGTAGACTGCAGCAATAGTAACTAGCATTCTTATGGAAGTAATCCTAGTTACTGGTGAATAAGTGTCAAAGAAGTCAAAACCTTCCTTTTGTCGATAGCCCTTAGCTACCAACCGGGCCTTGTACTTATCAATGGATCCATCCTCTTTGAGTTTTTTTCTTAAAAATCCACTTGCATCCAAGTGGTTTACTCCTTTGAGGAAGATCTACCAGCTCCCACGTGTGATTTTGAAGAATTGATTCTATCTCACTGTTAACTGCCTCTTTCCAGAAGGGAGCTTCTGGAGTTGACATAGCCTCGGAAAATGTCCTTGGATCATTTTCTACCAAATACGTTAAAAAATCTGGTCCAAAGGACTTTGGTATTCTGGCTCTTTTACTTTGATGAGGTTCCTCTATTTCTTGAGAAGTTGTGTCACGTACTCGCTTACTAGTGCTTGCTTCTTCAATGTTACTGTCTTTCTTTGGAAAGACATTTTCAAAAAAACACTGTGTTTCTTGATTCCATGACAAAATTTTCATGTATGTCAAGAATCTCAGACTTGTGCACCAAGAATCGATATGCACTACTGTTAGTTGCATATCCTATGAATATGCAATTAATAGTTTTAGGCCCTATTCTGACTTGTCTTGGTTTTGGTACTGCGACCTTAGCCAGACATCCCCACACTTTCAAGTATTTGTAGCTAGGCTTATAGCCTTTCCAAAGTTCATATGGGGTTTTATCCATCTTCTTAGATGGAACTCTATTTAAAATGACGTTGGCGGAGAGAATTGCTTCCCCCCCACAAGTTCTGAGGTAAGCCCGAACTTATCAACATAGCATTCATTATCTCTTTCAGAGTTCGGTTCTTGCGTTCTACAATACCATTTGATTGAGGGGAGTATGGTGCAGTCGTTTGATGAATAATGTGGTGTTCTGAACAAAATTGATTAAACGGTGCATCATATTCGCCACCTCTATCACTACGAATTGACTTAATTCGTTTGCTAAGTTGATTCTCAACTTCATTTTTATAATCTTTAAAAGCATCTAAGTCCTCATCTTTGCTACTTAGCAAATAAACGTAACAGTATCGAGTGCAATCGTCAATAAAAGTCACAAATTACTTTTTACCGCTTCTTGTTTGCACAAACTTTAAATCACAAACATCTGTGTGAATTAAATCTAACACTTCAGTGTTTCTTTCGATTGAGGGAAATGGTAACTTAGCCACTTTTGTTTCAACACAGACTTGGCACTTTTCATTATTGAAACTTAGTTTGGGTAATAAGTCGAGATTAATCATTCTTTGCAATGACTTATAATTAACATGACCCAAACGTAAATGCCATAAACACGAAGACTCAAGCATGTAAGCGGAAGTAGAAGCAGTCTTATTAGCCTCATCGGGCGTAGTCTTCTTTGGTACAACGGCTATAACACTAAGTTTAAACATATTGTCCATCAGGTACCCCTTTCCCAGAAATACACCATTCTTAGTCAGAATACATTTGTTACAATCAAATACTACTCTAAATACATGACTGACTAGTAAAGCACCAGAGACTAAGTTCTTGCGGATGTCGGGAACATGCAGCACATCCTGCAGTGTCAATTCTTTTCCGGAGGTCATCTTCAGAATCACTTTGCCCGAACCTTCAATCTTCGAGCTATCCTTGTTTCCCATGTACAGCCTTTCATTGTCTTTCGCAGGAGCATATTACTTGAACATTCCCCTATTTGCACAAACGTGTCTAATGGCTCCAGTGTCCACCCACCACTGGCTAGGATTACCTACAGCATTACATTCAGAAACAACAGCACACAAGTCCAAATCATCCATTGCACTTACATGGTTGGCTTTGGCTTTCTCTTGCCTTTTCTTGGGCTTCCTGCAGTCAACACTACGATGCCCCTGAATCCCACAATTGTAACATTTTCCAGTGAACTTTTTAGCAACCTTCTTGCCCTTCGCATTCACTCCGATAGAATTTACTTTTTTCTTTTTCGTCGCCTCTGCAATGTGAGCTTTGGCATGGCCAGAACTGGAAGACGGCTTCTTCTTTGCCCTTCGATTGTCTTCCTCTATACGGAGTCGGACAATCAAGTCTTCCAAAGACATTTCTTTTCTCTTGTGCTTGAGATAGCTTCGGAATTCCCTCCACGAAACAGTAACCAGAAAAGATTCATTGAGGGTCATGCCCTCCTCTTTCATCTCAGCAACAAGCATCTGAAGTTCCTCAATCTAAGAAACAACAGTCCTGAAATCTGTCATCTGAAAATCAAGAAATTTTCCAATAATAAATTTCTTAGTACCGGCATCCTCAGTGCGGTACTTTTTGTCTAACGCCTGCCATAAGGATTTCGCAGTTTTATAAGTAGAATATAATCCATACAATGAGTTATCCAAACCACTTAAACTGTGACTCAAACAAACATAATTGCTGTAACTCCACGCTTCAGCAATCAGATTGTTTTGCATGTTCACATTCTGGTCTTCCACCGGCACCACCTCCGGAGGATCCTCAGTCAGCATCTTAGCCAAACCTAACGTGGTCAAGAAGAATAGCATCTTCTGCTGCCAGCGTTTGAAGTAACTTCCTCCAAACTTCTCTGGCTTTTCAACCTATCCAACAGCGGGAACAGGAGCAGTGACTGGAGCAGCGGGTGCAACAGGAACAACATTGTTCTGTTCCTCAGAAATGCCCAAATGCACACCGTTGAACGAGTTGGAACTTTCGCCTTCCATATTTCAGTTTTCTGTTAAAGCAGAAACGGCAAACTGAATCAGTATACACTGATTTACAAATTGAATAGTACAGAATAAATAATAAGATTTCGTCTTAAGATTGTTATGAATTACAATATTCTATACTATAAAATAAATTCATTAACTCTGTAGATAGCAAACACCATATATTAATAAATACTGATGCAGTAAACATGCAAATAGGCAACAAAGGTAAACCAATATGACGAGTATATTCACAGCATGCATTTTGGACAGAACGTGTACGGCAAACAAAATGACAGTATGCAAACCGAGGCGAGTCAACGACTCTGTCCTTAAGACGAAATGCCACGGTATTCTGTGCCCAACCGGACATAGCAAACGTCTTCCAGGATACAACGGTTTTAGTTCATACGAGCGGCACTACAGCGTAGGAACATCGACGAACCTGTTAAAGGTGTTCTGTTTTCTCGAGTGGACTGTATCGTAATGGAATGCAGAATGCTTTAGAAAAAGGAGAGGATTGCAGTACTCAAATCTCAGTGCTTCAGAACACATGCATGGCAACGAATTTATAGATGGAGGGTGGTTGAAGGAAGTTGAAGACAGTTTATGGTCAGAACGAATCTGGACCATTGGATTAGAACAGTTAAGATCTCCACCGTTAGATCGTAATCCTTGTCTGAACATACGTAGGCCATTGGATCAGTAAACCGAAGATAAGATCAAATCTGAGACGTAGGATCAACAACCGCGCTGAACCGCAGGATCAGATTTGATCTAGAGCGTTGGATCACCGCAGATGAATCGTAGACCGTAGGATCAAGTAATTATTTTTTCTGGAAAATTTTAATGAAAAATTCTCCAAAAAAGATAAGAACAGTCCACGAAGCCACGAAGCCACGAGCCGAGCCAAGCCGAGCCGGCCGGATGGGCGGGCGGCGGCGTACGCGTGTGGTAAACCTTGCCTGAGCTGCGTCCTGACTTCGTCAAAAACTTCTTATACCCAAGGACATATTTTAGAAGGCTCCAACTAACACTATATATGATGGCCTTTCCATCTCAAGTGGGCAATATGGTATACAAGCAAATTGGTGATGTGTTCACTCCTCAAGAAGCCACGTCACCAATTTTCCAATTTCCACCCAATTTTACTCCAACTTTGAGCATTAATTTCTCATTCACCCGGTATCGGAATCGAGTGATTCAAAAGCCTAAAATCATCTACTCGTCACGTAGATAATTTAGAAAATTTTAGTTTCTATTTTTGATTAACGAATACTAATCGTAATTAAGCCCAAAGTATGGTCCTTGACAAAACCCACTTGACATCCAAACTTTTCCAATTTCCACTTCTCCAACAGATCCTTCTTCAATTTCATTGTTTCTTCTTCTTCCTTCCATTTCTGGGAACTCAATTGTATTATCAAAATTACTGTTGATTAAGTGAGTAAAATTCCCACATGGTATCAGAGCCAGAGGAGAAGAAGATCTATAAAGATGTCTTTGCTGTCGAGGTCTTTGCTGTCGATGTCTTTGGCATCGATGTCTTCCGGTGCTTTAACATGCAATTTGTTTCTTTTCATACTTCCATTCAAATCATTCATTGAAATTGGTTTTACATCTTAAAGAATTTAGTTCTGGTTAAACAATGTTCTTCGATCACGTTCTTTTTTCTGTTGCATGTCCTTTTTTTGTGTCCTTCATCAACGGCTACTATAAAACTGCTGTGCATGTCGCGATTTCAAAGCTAGTAGAAAAAGCTCATAATCAATGTCTTCTGGAGCTAAGAATCTGTTATTCTTCATTCTTCCATCCGAGTTATTCACCACTTGTTGCTGGTTCATATGTTTACTTGATCTCCATTCCGAATTTTCAGGTGTTAGAAACTTCTATTCACTTCCTTATATATATGTGTGATTCATTTCTAGGTGTTTGCTGCCTTAAGTCACTTACAAGCCCTAAATCCAAAGAGTAGTTCTCTAATTATTGAGATGATATCCCTGTGAGTTAAACAGCTAAACATGTGCTGTTAAGCATATGGTTAGAAAAAGCAATCGTGACTTATATTGTCTTGGATATTGTCATCTAATAACCTACCGATAAGTTTCCGCCATCTGAGGTAGTCTCTGAGAATTAGCTCTCTCCTTGGTAAATATCATATTGTGTGTCAAAATATATTGTTTCCTACTGATGAATTATCTGCCTCAGGGGGAGTATTGGTATAAGTATTGATTTGCTGTTCCTCTGTTCTTACGCTAAGGGTTGTTAATGGCTTGTGGCTTCTTGGAACTATATTTAGTACTGGTATCTGTATGGTATATTGGAATATTTTTTGATCCTCTTCCATGTTCTTGTTTAATGTATCCCTGGTATCTCTGTCTTTGTTTAATGAGAATCAAATTAATGGTAGCCATCTGTGTTGTGATGGTTGGTCTAATCTCTGCATTAGATGTTTTCCATTATCTGTGTTCAGCCACAACAACAACATTACCCCATTGCCTTAGAGACTCCCGTCTATGGCGGGGTATGGAGGGTCGGATGTACGCAACCATACCCATGTGTTAAAAACCCGATGACCCATAATAATGCGTCAAGCATCATTATCCGTGTTCTGCCAATTGGCTGAAATGGAAGAATTTCGTATACTGGGATTGTTGTTATCCCATGGTAATTATGGATGCCTCTTATGCAAGCATAAATGTTGCTTAGCCTATGTTTCTTATTCATAGTAATCCACCTTCGGGTTTGGCTTGTTTCTGGGATTGCACAATGGATTCCTAAAAAACTAATGACATTGTATTAAGTCTACTGAAACATAATGGCAAGTTGAATCTCATTATTTCTTTGTTATGAAATGTGTCTTGACTTGGTTGTTACCTTTTTTCCCTAAATAATCAGTAAGGTATGGTTGTTACTTTTTTTTTTCTAAATAATCAGTAAGGTTGAAGTATTTTGGAAAACTTGAAAGGTATCTTTAAATGATGCTCTCTTCTAAGTGTTGTTATATGCTATTTGTTAAAATTGGTGGTGTATATATAGAGTTTCCAACAAAACTCAGCCAAAGATGCTTTGTCAAATGGTTGGCATAAATGTTACTGGAGAAGTTGAGCATGATTATTGATTATGGGAAGCATCTTATGTGATATTTAAGGCATTTGATATGGCATCTTGTTTGTTGTTAGCCTTAGTTGCTCTTGTAATTGGCCGCCTATTAGGCGAGTTGCCATTCTTTCTCCGGCACATGCCGTGATTATTAAGCTAGATATTCATTTCTAGCATGTTTGTTGGCCGGTTATAAACCATGTGCCATTGTTGTTAGTGTTGATGCCCACTCAGTTGACTGAAAGGAAAGGAAGCTGAGTTCCTCAAGGGATGAGGCTCCTTCTGCTTCTTAATGAAGGAGAGACTTTACCTCACACAGTATGGACTCTATATCCTTAAGCTAGTGTTATTTGAGGCCATTGTTGCCATTTGTAGTTTGAATGGACAAGAGTCCCTCTGAGCTTTGAACACGAATAATCTAGAATTATTCATCTGAGTCATAGACATGGACTTTGCTGAGCCGTTCCATTATTGTTTGAATGGAGAAGGGTTCCTCTGAGCTATGGGCATGAATAATCTAGAATTATTCCTCTGAGTCATAGACATGAACTCCTCTGAGCCATTCTGTTTATTGTTGTGGCCTTAGTTGCCAGTGTTGTTGAGCTGGATGTTTTTCCCAGCACTATTATTAAGGCCAGAGGTGTCACCACCACCACCATCATCATTATTATTATTAATGCAATACATGTCCTTATTATCACACATGAGATGTTGTTTCCTGAATATAAACGTTGAAGGATCATGTATGCATTGTCTAGATGAAGTTCTTAGCATGCAAAACAACCATATTACATTGTGATTCCTATGATATTGACATGCTCTCGTTGAAATCTTTGAAAGGAATGGCACGACTGTTTTTTAGCTCTTCCTAGAACAGTTTTGTCTTCGTTACGGTAATTCTGTCCAACTCTCATATGCTTCAGTCTCAGGTTTTGTTCAAATGCATACGTCTTATTAAAGTCATTTAAAGCCTTTCTAACCCTCCTTATTAGAAGTGCCAATGTTTGTATTTATCATGTTGCTTAGTGTATCTATAGGCCTTCATTATCCTATCTCTATTTCATTATCTTCTCCTCTTTCTCTGAACTTAGGAAGTGCAGTAATAAGAAAAAAGGAGAGGCGTTGTTACGAGTTATTTTGTTGCAAGATGAAGAGTCATAATTTCTTATCCTGGATGAATATTTAGAAATTAATTTGAACAAGATATTCTTTGGTGCATAAGCATCTTGTTTAAATGACAAAAACGTGCATATGATCAGGTAAATAGAAAGGTGTTAGTTATTTTCGAATAAATTTAGGATCGGTACGTACTATGTTGTGATATAGTTATCTTCATTCACCTCGTTTACTGCTTTCAAACTAACTCAATTTTCAATATATATTCCTTCAAAGGAAGACTCTTGACTGCAGGTGATCCTATCTTGTTGATAGATACCCCAAATGTGATCCAAGAAATATTACTAATATTGCCTTGCATGTTTCACAACAACAAGCAGCTATTGTCTCCTCATAGACTAACATTTATTTTTGCTATATCAGTATTTATTTATGTCTTTACAGGTGTACTAAGATTAGAAGTTTTTCCCCACTAACATCTCATGGAGGACACAAAAGAGAACAAAAAGATTATTGACGTGCAGAAACTATGGTATTTTCTTACTACCCGCACCTCCGGGTTAGTGGGAAAAAGTAACGAAAAGGAATTATGATGGAATTAGAGTGCGATCGTTATGCCATACTTAGCATAATAAGTGTGTAAATGCACCTTAAATAAAATTTAAGAACTACTAAAGTCTCATAATAGACATAGAAATAATTAAATATGCTTATAAAGAAGTGTACAAACTTTATTAGGACTTAAATTAAAAGGAAAAAAAATAACCCAAAAGAATGGTGGTAAAAGACAAAATGGTAAATTCCCACTCTACTACCCCTTTATCCGCCCCACCCCCCTTTGAATAAGACAAATTTTGTCTTCCATCTTACGTTCCATCTTTTATTTCTTTTATTTATACATTTACACATCTTTTCTTTCTCCAATCCCTTTACATGCCAATTATTCCCATCATCGCACTTCATTCTCCATAAGACCAAATGATGATTATTCTCCACTTTCCTCAAGGGGAATCTCGGCCAAGGCATGGAGCTAAGGCATAAATATCCCATCTCTCTACAAGCCATACTCCATTTCCATCTTACACTCTCTTTTCCCTAAATTTCCTTTTCATTCTTCCTCTTTCTCCCTAGCAAGAAAATTCTTTCACCTCCACTACTCTTCTCCCAACCGAGATTGCACAAATCAAAAGAGAAGGAAGAACATCCCACTTCCTTCAATTTAAATTTAATACTTCCATTCTTTTCTCATCACAAATCAAATGTAAACTCTTTTCTTTCAACTCAAGTCTCTATCTCTTCAAATTCAAGACATATCTACTCTTCTATTCAAGGCAAAACCGTGGCTAGCTTGGAAACAAGAATAAGACAATCCTTCAACAATCAAGAGAAGAAATCAATTTGCATGTAAGAAAAACAAATTTCTAAGTATATAAATTATCAAGGTAAGAATCATTCTAGTTTGCTAAACATCTTTCCACACTCTACCTTCCAATAGACTTATCTTCTCTCCTCATTCTAACCATCCAGCCGGGAGTCTTCAAGTCAAGGTAGGAGAAGATCCTTCAACTTCACTTGAAGAGAATTACTTGCATGTGTAAGAATATTCAAGGTAAGGATTATACCATCAATTCTACGTACCTTCTTATTCATCTATTCTTCAAAAGGCTCCACTTTCTCCTTCTCTAGGCACTTCAACCGAGAGTTCCTTAGTGGGAGGAAGAGAAGTGGTCTTAAGTTGAAAAGTGAGACCATTTTAAGATTATTCAAAGTAAGCTTCTTAAGATTTAGTCTTAGACATTTATTAAGCAATATATCTTCAAAATGACTCGTGTTTCCTTTCATCTTGGCCATTAGGCCAAAAGTTACCAAGGAAGGAGGAAAGATGAAATCTTTTCCTCCCAAAAGTGTAAGAATCAAAGAAAATGCAAGTATTCTTCCAAGATTCTTCATGCATGTTAAAAATGTAATCTTTGATGTATAAAGTATAAGATTGATCATGAATGCATAAGATTGAATAATGTCTTCACTATGAACTTAAAGAAAAGGTTATTGCATGTTCATTGTGTGATGATCTTGGTGTAACTTCATTTATGTGTACACTTAGGAAGATGGTGATATATGAAATGGCTTTGCATGTCAAATATGAGAAAGATGAAGGTCTCATATGTGTTTGCATGTGACACTCTCATGATCTTTATCTTCATTGTAGTCTTCATCTTCATTCCCATGCTAAATATCAACATGCATAACATTGTTGTGGATGGAATTAGAAACGTGTGCATGAATATGAATATAACCATCTTGCATGTTCTTAAAAGGAAGGAAAAATTATGCATGGTTGTGTCTTAAGTTTTGGCCCAAAGGAGACCAAATGCATAGCACCATGATGTTTATTTAGCTACACCCATCAAGGTATGTGAATATGTGTAATTGATGTGTTAGATGGACTAAGCAGTTTTCCCTACCTACGGTTTTATGGGCATAACTGTGTGATATTGAGAGTTCTTAATATGTATTGAAGGATGCATGTGAAAGAGATTAGATGATGTAATCATTTTGCATGGAAAAAACAAGTTAAAAAAGACAAAAATCATGTGTGTGTGGGTGCATGTGAAGTTTCGGCCATAGGGCCAATGCATGCCAAGATGATGGCTTATGAAGGAGTGTGTAAATAACTAAATGTACTTTGCAAGCAATAAAGTAATTAGCAAGTTGAAATGTGCCAATGTGATGTATGTGGCAATTTTCAGCCAAGTGGCTGTTGTGATGATCTTGGATGATAGTTTAATTCATTATTGATAATTATATATATGACCCTATGCAAAGAGTTGAATAATGTACAAGATACACTTGGTAAAGTTGCAAACATACAAATTGATAACTAAGAAGTGTTGCCGAATTGAAAAGCGAGCTGTTTTGGGCTTTTAAAATAAATTAATTGATGAGGACAAATGGGTAATTTCATCACTATATCAAAGACAAGAAAAAGGGCTGCTTTAAAAAGAACTTTAAATTATAATACAAAAGGATTAATTGTGATAAGATTATAGTAATTAAAGCCAAAAAAGGAAGCCTCGCCCTTAGGAGAGGGCCGTGGTCCCCACAAAAGGGCAAAAGGGTAATTTTACCTAGGGAAATGGTATGACACAATAGCCAATCATCAGCCTGAAGTTACGGAATCGTTAGAGGTATAAAAACAGCCTATATCGAGTTTAACTCCATGTATACTACAAAGTTATTTTATAAAGCGACATGTTCAATCTTATGATGTATATCGACAAAAATGTTTATGACTTTGAACGTTTTAGAATGAGTTTTACATGACATGTTTTTAGAGATGACTTTATCACGTCAAAAGTTTTTGAAATGATTTTAATGAATCGTACTTTGCGATGACTAACTCCATGTGAAACATGTTACGCTGTTTCGACTGCTCATGTTCATATTTGGAGGTCGTCTGACATCGGGTGTAGTAGTAAGGATGTCAGGGGCAATATCTGATCTGACACACCCCTCGTTGGGTGTTTTTCAGTATGTTCACCCCACAACACTGGAACCTAGGTGACAGGTTGGCATCATGTGGCAAATTTCTGTTTACGTTCTGGAGAGTGTAACACCGTGTCTGGAACCCGAGATCTTTGCCAACGCGTTTCCGTTAGCCTTATACGTATGATTAACATCGAGGTTGGACCTCGAGATTCATAGACGGTAGACGACTATTCGGAAAGTCCCTATTAGTCTACGTACGTATAATGTGACACCTTGATTGGACCATCGGGATGTATAGACGGTACTGTGGCTACTTAGGAGAGTTCAGTCGGTGGGTCTTGCGTACGTTCGTACAAGCTAAGATATGTTCTGAACACCATTGTAAACGGATCTGATACGATGATTTCTGACACGATTACGACTTTCAAGATTTCTCTAAAAAAGATGCATTGCATTTTTATCACACAAGCATACGCATGTTTACCTGTGTCACCCTACCAGATACAAAATTAGACTCGTACTGGGAAAAAATGATGATACAGTGTAGGGCTAGGCATAGACGTAGGAAAAGAATTGATTACGAAACATGTGTAAAAGACTGTACCATTTGTAAAAAAGGAGGAGCCATGAATGTTTAACGAATAATTAAATCCTTGATGTTCTTTCTACAGTTTACCAGCTTTATGTATCGTAGTTACTTTATTTTATCTGTTAGTATATGTTGTGTTATGCTACTGTTCACGTTGCATGTTTTGTTCACCATGCATGATCCACAGACGAACCTACACAGAAATACTTGCTGAGCGATTTGTTATCTCTCACCCGATCATTTACCATATCGTAGGGCCAGGATCCAGTTCCAAGATAGGTAAAGATGAGCCAGAGATAGATCATCAGTGATGGATATATAGGTTAGATTATATAGCTCCTTATGTTATTTCATATTTGTATTTTGAGATTGTACCGATGACACTCATATGTACTCGGATCTAGTTATTCTGTCTTATACAAGTCGATTATGCTTTGCACATTTTATATTGCTTCAGCGATTTCGATACATGGTCATGTCGACCTACACATGAATGTTATCAATGCCTTGTACTTCTCGTAGTAGAGTACGACGGGTACACTGTGTCGAGACCCTAGTCCCGGACAGGGCGCTACATGTGGTATTAGAGCCTAAGGCTCCAGATCCACAGCGGGAAACATAAAGTAAACAATGACATGTATTAGGCTATGATCGTAGAACCTAGGTTATGGTTGTAGAAATTAAGTAGAGATCGTAGAATCGAAATATACAATTTTAGACTGAGTGCGACAGCCTGAGTACAGATCCTTTAGACTGGTTAAGGGAATAACTTGACATTACTTAGTATCAGATGGAATTAACATGTAGTCTTGTTTTTTTATCCTGCTTCCTTTAGAACATGACTAGAAAGTTTGGAATTAAAATTTTTATATAATGGTATGTGAACTAAGTATGTCAAAACCATTGTTTCTAATAGGATGACATCACAACCTATGAGACATATTCAAATACCTTCCCCACAGCAGATACCACTACCCTCAGAGCATATTACACAATAGGTACATGTTTCAGGAGATGTCACCCAGGCATTTCTCGGTACGCTGAGGCATCTTGGTCAGACTATTGAGACTGCACAGACTGCATCATCACAGACTCAGATGAGTATAGAGTTTTATTATGGGGAACTCCATAGGGCATAGGTTTCAAAATTTGACGGAGGACCTGGTTCGGATAAGGCTGAGAAGTGGTTGGAAGAAATTGAGAATGGATTTGAACTAGTGCAAGTACAAGAAGAGATAAAGACACAAGCCTGCCTGACCATTTCTGATTGGAAAAGCCAGATAGTGGTGAGAAACACGTATTCAGACACTACTTCGACCTGTTACCTAGACTCATTTTCTAGATGAGTTTCATCAAAATTTCATACCTTCCTTAGTGGTCATTCAGAGGATAGAAGAGTTTGAGACATTGAGACAACGATCGGGAGATACAGTTTCTGAATATGTCAGTCGGTTTACTGTGTTGGGTCGGTACGTCCCTGCAACTATGATGGATGAAAAACTTAAGATATGCAAGTTTAAAAGTGGATTACGAACTCAGATTCGAACTTGGATTGGGAAGATAAATCCGAGGAACTTTAAAGAGATGTTGCTTGCTTGTTACCATGTGGAATGTATTACACAGCGACGAGACCAGACAGCCGGAAGCAAGACGTCTCGAGATGCCACAGATGATCATCCCATGCAGCGGAACAAGTTACTATGGAGGACAACTAGATGACCTCATCTTCAGTGTCAGCTGCAACAGCCACGCCTACCACAACGTACGATTTTGGTATGTCAGACTTGTCGGCGACAACACACTAGTGTTAGTTTATAAAATGTTTTGATGATACAAAAAGATGTTTTAAAAAGAATAAGATGAAATTTCATATCTTAAGTTCAAAGCAAAATTGAAGTAAACATGTGCGAGACGAAAAATCTCTCATGAATCGGATGAAGGTTACATCAGCTCCTCAAGAGATCCATGTGAAGTTTGGTAAAAATTTAAGCACTCAGAACAACGTCATACTCTCAGCTAAGAGACGTAGATCGATTGACATGTATCTGAGAGACGTCGATCTCTCAGTTAAACATACGTCGATCGATCGACGTATAACTGAGAGACGTCGATCTCTCAGCTTCAGGTATGTCGATCGATCGACATACATCTGAGAGACGTCAATCTCTCAGCCTAATGACGTCGATCGATCGACGTCATTCTGAGAGACGTCGATCTCTCAGTCAGGCTGACGTCGATCGATCGACGTCTGACTGAGAGACGTCAATCTCTCAGCTCTGGCACGTAGATCAATCGACGTCTCAAGGATTCAAAAATTTTCAAACGTTGGAACAAAATCCAAGGGAGATCTATGATATTTTCTCTCTCCAATCTTGCTCAAATTTCTTGTGGACTTTAACCCAACATACTACATGCTTCCTTGACTATTTTAAACATGTCTAAGATTCTCTAGGGTGACTATCCAAGATCAAATCACTCCATAGGGTGGCTAAAGACTATTTGGGCACTATCTTGACATTTTTGAAGATGAAGACTTGGTGGAGAGCCTCAAAAACGTGGTCAACTTTGTCTATAAATGGAAGAGGCTTGGATGAAGCACTTACACACTTTCAACATCATCTAGCTTCATTTTCCATTGTTGTATATTTCTCTCATACTTGTAAATTTGTTTAAAGCTTGTCTAGCTTTTCTTTGATCTTCATTATTGTATATTGAGAGAAAGAGAGTCAAGCACAAGAGGAACCATAAATATTTGATCTCTTGCTTGTGCTTAGACTTGTGAGAAAGTGTGAACCTTACTATATTTCTTCAACCCACTGTGAGAAGTTCTTGAGGGAATTTTTGTTGAAGTAGTGAGGAAGCAAGAAGTTGTTCTTGCTAAGAGCTGTAGTTGCACAAGTGTGTTTTGTGCAAGAAGTTGTTGTTGTTGTGGATTACACTAAAGTGTCAGTGTAAGTGTTGCTGTGGTTGTTCTTATTGTTCATAATAAGAAGAGTAGTTGTTGAAAATCCACTTTGGAAACAAAGTGGTAGTGGAGTAGAATCATTTACGATTCGAACCACTCTATATTCGGTGTACTCATTCATTATCTCTCATCTCCAATTCTTGCTCTGATTTTGAATATCCTTTTTGAGTTGAGACAAACGAGAAAATTCCGCAAAAGAGCCAAACACTTTATTCACCCCCCTCTAGAGTGTATTTCGGACCTAACAATTGGTATCAGAGCTTAACCTTGATTGCTTGGCCTATCTTTGCAAGTAGCAAGGTTAAAGATCATGGCAACCTCGACCTCAACCTCAACCTCAACTTCTTCATCTCCTAAGCCTACTGCACTATTTTCCGGATCAAACACTAAAGCACCTATGTTTGATGCCCAAAATTATTCCTTGTGGAAATTTCGAATGATCAATCACTTGAAAGGCTGTGGATTCGATATATGGAGAGCCGTTGTCAAAGGAATTGAAGTTCCTATGATTACCAACTCAAAAGGAGAATCAATATTCAAAGATGACGATGACTACACCGATGAAGAAAAGATAAGATTTGCCATTAATGGCAAAGCATTTGATATTCTCTCAAGTGCTCTCACCACCACCGAGCTTATAAGACTTCAAGGTCTTGAAACAGCTCATGAGGCATGGAAAAGGCTTGAAATGATACATGAAGGAACTGATCAAGTAAGAATGGCCAAACGACTTATGCTCATGAAGGAGTATGAGATGTTCGGAATGAAAAGCGGTGAGAAGATTGAGGAGACAATCGATCGATTCACACGAATAGTGAATCAACTCTCCATGGTTGACAAGAAAATCTCAAATGAAGACCTTGTCTCAAAACTCCTCAACTCTTTGCCAAGAGAATGGACACCCAAAGTCACCACCATCACCGAATCAAAGAATCTCAAGACTCTTACCCTTGATGAGCTATCCGGTAATCTTCTTACTCATGAAATTCTTATTGATGAACAAAATAGGATGAATCCCATCAAGCCTACACAAACATCACACAAAGGATTGGTAGTAGAGTCCGATGAATCGGATGAGGAAGTTGCCCTTCTAGTAAGAAAATTTAGAAGAATGGCAACTAGAAACAAAGCTCACGCAAGAAAGTTTTTCAAGAAACCATCTAAAGAAAAGGAAGCAAGTGAAAATTGCTATAGATGTGGTCGACCCGGTCACTTCATTGCCGATTGCCACGTAAAAGAATCGCAAAAGCAAGAGAAGAAGGTCTTTCCTCAAAGAAGAAAGCCCTCAATGCAGAGGTAACCACGTGGGATGATCTTCTTTCGGAATCGGAAGGAGAAGAGAGTGAAGATCAAGGTGTTGGACTTGTGGCAATGGTTGACAATCCAAAGTTTCAACATACTTGTCTTATGGCGGTTGAAGATGACCTTGAGGTAAATTCTAACCCTTCAAATTTGCATGATGAAATAGGAGATTTGCAAGATGACTTTGAGAAATTAAATTTGAAATATAAGCATTTAAAAAAGAATTCAAGAAATGCATTTTAGAAAATAAGAGCTTGCATGACAAAAATATTTTGATGTTTCAAGAGCATGATATCATACTTACCATGCATAAAACCGTAGCTCTTGAAAATGAAGAAATTAGAAAAGAATGTGAGAAACTAAAGTTAGACTTACAAAGACTAACAAATGGTAAAAACAACTTAGACATACTACTTGGAAATCAAAGAATTGGAAATGATAAATCCGGTTTAGGATTTAACTCATCATCTTCTTCTATTAAACCTAAGTCCTTAAAGAAAAAGGCAAACAATAGAAAAACACAACAAAATTCATCATCTTCTAAACCAAAGCATGTACCCACTTGTTTTTATTGCAACAAACTAGGACATGTAAAGAAAGCATGTAAAGCTCGATTTGAAAGCACATATGTTTGAAAGCCTAAGGGTCGAAAAATTAACCCTAAAGGACCCAACCATCAAAGGGTACCAATGCATACATCTTTTGGTTTTGTAGGCTCTCAAGATAAATGGAGTAGCCAAAGAAGAAGGAACCAAATGGCTTATGGACAGCGGATGTTCAACTCACATGACCGGAGACAAGACATTGTTCACCAAGCTCAAGCTCCAAGATGGTGGAACGGTGCATTTTGGCAATGGGAGAGCCAAAATCCTTGGACATGGAGAAATTGGTAATTCTTCCTTTACTATTAATAATGTACTATATGTAGAAGGGCTTAAGTATAATTTGATAAGTGTTAGTCAACTATGTGATGCTAATTTTCAAATAGAGTTTATGAAAAGAAAATGTGTTGTGAAAAAGAACGATAAGATTGTTTTTGAAGCTATTCGTAAAAATGATGTTTACAAATTTAGCACACATGATTTGATATCACAAAATGTTTCTTGCCTAGTTGCCAAAAATGATTTGACTCAACTATGGCATAGACGACTTGGACATATTAGCTTTAAAAACTTCAAAGAGATTTGCAAAAATGAAAAGGTCCAAGGTCTTCCAAAAGTAAATTTCGAAAACCATGGCTTATGTGACACTTGTCAAAAGGCAAAGCTTGTTAAAACAAGCTTCAAACCCAAAAGTGAAATCTCCACCACCAAACCCCTACAATTGCTTCATATGGATTTGTATGGGGATATTGGTACGGCAAGTCTAAGTGGAAAACATTACACCTTTGTGGTGGTAGATGACTTCTCTAGATACACTTGGGTAATGTTCTTAGCTAAAAAGAATGATGCATGCCAAGAATTTATAAAGCTTTGTAAAAGATTAGAAAATCAAAGAGAGGACACAATTAAGGAAATTAGAAGTGATAGAGGTGGTGAGTTTGATGGAGAATTTAAAGAATTTTGTGTATCCAAGGGGTATGGACACAATTTCTCAGCTCCAAGAACTCCTCAACAAAATGGTGTTGCGGAAAAGAAGAATAGAACACTTCAAGAAATGAGTAGAGCCATGCTAAACGAATTTGAGTTACCCAAATATTTTTGGGCCGAAGCGGTAAATACCGCTTGTCATGTGATCAATAGAGTTTATTTGAGACCATTTCTCAAAAAGACTCCTTATGAGCTTTGGAAAGGTAGAGTACCAAATATTGGTTATTTCAAGGTTTTTGGTTGTAAGTGCTTTATACTTAACGCCAAAGATAACTTGGATAAACTCGACTTCAAAGCGGATGAAGGAATCTTTATGGGCTATGCTCAAAATAGCAAGGCATTAAGAGTATATAATAAAAGAAGCATGAAAGTTGAAGAATCAATCCATGTCAAATTTAGTGAACTCAATGAGGACAAATCAAACATTAATGATGATGATGATGATGAAATAATTGAAGTAAGCCATATAGAGAAATTTGAGAATCCAAAAGGTAATATTGTTATTGAGCTTAGGATTGATCCACTTGAACCTAAGGTTGAAAATGAAGAAGTAGGAGGAGATACCTCAAATTTACCGGATTCATATAAGTATAGGAAAGATCACCCTAAAGAGTTGATATTAGGTGAAACTAGCCAAGGCATAATGACTAGGAGAAAATTCAATGAAAATGCCTTCATTTCACAAGTTGAGCCTAAAAACATAAAGGAGGCAATAAATGATGAAGATTGGGTATTGGCTATGCAAGAAGAATTAAATCAATTTGAAAGAAGTGATGTTTAGGAATTAGTTGCTAAACCTAGTGATCATCCCGTAATTGGCACTAAATGGGTATTTAGAAACAAAATGGATGATAAAGGAAACATCACTAGAAACAAAGCTAGGTTAGTAGCTCAAGGCTATAGGCAAGAGGAAGGCATAGACTATGATGAGACCTTTGCCCCCGTAGCTAGGTTAGAAGCTATTAGGATGCTATTAGCATATGCATGCTATAAGGATTTCAAACTATATCAAATGGATGTGAAATCCGCATTCTTGAATGGAATAATTCAAGAAGAGGTCTATGTAGCTCCACCTCCGGGGTTTGAAAATCATGATTATCCAAATCATGTTTTTAAACTCAAAAAGGCCCTTTATGGACTTAAACAATCTCCTAGGGCTTGGTATGATAGTTTAAGTAACTTCCTACTTGAGAACGAGTTTTCAAGAGGAAAAGTCGACACTACTCTTTTTATTAAAGAACAAGAAAACCATCAATTGCTTGTTCAAATTTATGTGGATGATTTTATATTTGGTGCTACTAATGATTCTCTTTGTGAGCATTTTGCAAAATTGATGGAAGGAGAATTTGAAATGAGCATGATGGGTGAACTCAACTACTTCCTTGGTCTACAAATCAAGCAAACTCAAGATGGAGTGTACATATCTCAAACAAAATACACAAAGGATTTGCTCAAGAAGTACAAATTCGAGGATGGAAGAAGTGTGAGCACTTCAATGAGCACAAGTACAAGGCTTGACAAAGACGAAAAAGGAAAGCAGGTTGAGGTAACCAAATATAGGGGTATGATTGGTAGTTTACTTTATTTAACCGCTAGTAGACCGGATATTTTGCATGCTGTGTGCTTATGTGCTAGATTTCAAAGTATGCCTAAGGAATCACATTTAGTTGCTGTTAAACGTATCTTTAGGTATTTAAAAGGAACTTTGAATTTTGGATTGTTTTATCTCAAAAATGGATGTTTTGATTTAAGAGGGTATAGTGACTCCGACTATGCCGGAAATCTTGTTGATAGGAAAAGCACCTCCGGGACGTGTCAATTCCTTGGAGATTGCTTGGTTTCTTGGTTCTCTAAGAAACAAAATAGTGTGTCACTTTCAACGGCGGAATCCGAATATATATCGGCTGCTTCATGTTGTGCACAACTACTTTGGATGACAAACACATTGAATGATTACAATGTTAAGTTTGATAAAGTTCCCATCCTATGTGACAATACCTCAGCCATAAGTATATCACAAAACCCGGTTCATCATAGTAGAACAAAACACATTGAAGTGAGACATCACTTCATAAGAGATTGCATTCAAAAAGGATTGGTATGCATTGAGTTTGTTCCAACAAATGACCAACTGGCGGACATCTTTACCAAATCTCTCCCCACTGAGACATTTGAATCAATTAGAATGAGACTAGGAATGATAAACATCAGTTAAAGGGATGAAAATTGAAAATTTCAAAATCAGGGACACGTCGATCGATCGACGTATCAAAACAAGAGATCGACGTACGTCGATCTCTGACATCGATCGATCGACGTACGTCGAACTCAGACGTCGATCGATCGACATAGACGAATTTCAGCAGGTATAAATACTCTGCAAAACGCGAATTCCTCTTCACTTTCCACCATTTCATCGGCTGAAACCCTACAAAAACGCCGCCCCTTTCCTTCCAAAGCCATTTCTCTCTTCAATTTCATCTCCAAATTAACATTTAACTTATTTCTGCTCTTGATTCTTGAATTCCTCTCTTAAATTCCTCACATTTCAAACTACAATTCTCTCTCTCAAGCCGTAAAAATCTCAAAAATGTCTTCAAGGAGCAAAAATACAACCAAGAGACCTAGATCTTCTAGGGGTGGAGGAGAATGTTCAAGCTCCTCTCAAGGACAATCTTCTCAACCTAGGATGAAACAAACAATGGACATGAGTCAAGGGCGCATACTTGCCGGGATTAGAAATGAGCTCACCCTCTCTAACTTCCCTTAGATTAAAGCAAAAGATGCCAAGGAGGCTTTGACGGAACCCCTACCCCCGGGGCAAATAAGGTATATAACTAGACACTCTCAAAAGTTATATGATAAATGGGAAGATGATGAAAGAGCAACCATCCCACTCAAGTTGCTTAGAATTAATGATATTCTAAGCAATAATGAATTAAGCCCTATTATTAAGTGGTTAGATGTTCAAGAATGGAGGAGTATATGGAATGAAAATGAGATGTCAAAAATGTCCACTAGGTATACTCGGCTATTTTTTGCCAACTTATGGATTGAATACATAAACAACCTTCCTTTAGCTTTACATTCCGTTGTTAATGGACGTCACATCAAATGGAAAGTTGAAAAGATTTGTGACTTGATTGGTGTACCCGACGAAGGGTATTTTGAGTTTGATGCATGGAAATGGGATGCTGCTAGGTGGAAGATCTCTGAAGATGAAGTAAAATCTTTCTTAGGCTTCCATCCTAGTAAAAACACAAATGACATGCCTTTAGTTTATCGTACTCTTCTGGCCATTGTTACATTTTGTATCAATGGTAAATCCGCAAAATTGCCAAGTAATCTTGACTTCTACATAGCATACCGAATAGCTAACCGTGAGAAGGTTAACTTTGGGGAGCTTTTCATGACGAATGTTATCGAAGCCGCAACCAAACAAAACAAGGCCCTACCCTATAGCAACCTTATTTATAGGATGCTTGTGAAGTCGGGTATTCAGGTAGATGACACGGATGTTGACAACATTACGCACAAGGACTTCTATGATAAAGTCAACATCCAACAAATACTGAAGTCTAGAAAAGAGGCAATGAGGAGAGAACAAGAGGAGGAAGAAAGAGAAGACGAAGACCTTCCGGATGAGGCACCCATTCCCGAACCAGAGACTCATGAAGAACCAAGTAGCTTGAGCTCAAATGTCCTAGAACTTCAAGCTCAAGTTGCTAGTCTTCAACACGAGGTTGGGGAGCGTCGTAGCAAGGTATCCGTCCATGAGTCGAGGTTTGCAAAGCTCAAGGCAAAGATGAAAGCTTGCATTCCTGGCATCACATTCTCTTCAGACGAAGACTAGGGTGGTTGTTTTAGCTTGCATCTTATTTTAACTTAGAATTTGTTGTTGGTTGTAAAACTTGAATGAGTCTTTGAATTTAATGAAGTATTGTTGCTTATTTTTTTGATGCTTTCAAAAAGGGGGAGAAAATGGTTGTTGGCTCATTGGTTGATTAAGTGGTTTATTTGACTTATGTGTTGTGTGTTACTTATTTGCTTATTTGCTTAAATGGTTTATTGGCATGGTTTATTGGAATGCTTTATTGGCATGTTGCTTTTCTTTGGCAAAATGAGGTAAGCTTGAAAATTGTAATCTTTGACAATTGTTAGTGAAATGAAAATGAGCATGAAAAGTTATCTGGTTGAGGGGGAGCAAATTTAAGGATGATTGGATTTGCAGAATCTTGTTCACATTGATTATTGTGGAAGGTATAGAGTGCATATACTTAGGGGGGAGATTGATATTTTTCAAATGTAAAATATGCAAAAATAAAGCAAAAACATCTTTTAGAATCTCGGTTTTGAAATCATCAAAAAGGGGGAGATTGTTAGTTTATAAAATGTTTTGATGATACAAAAAGATGTTTTAAAAAGAATAAGATGAAATTTCATATCTTAAGTTCAAAGAAAAATTGAAGTAAACATGTGCGAGACGAAAAATCTCTCATGAATCGGATGAAGGTTACATCAGCTCCTCAAGAGATCCATGTGAAGTTTGGTAAAAATTTAAGCACTTAGAACAACGTCATACTCTCAGCTAAGAGACGTAGATCGATTGACATGTATCTTAGAGACGTCGATCTCTCAGTTAAACATACGTCGATCGATCGACATATAACTGAGAGACGTCGATCTCTCAGCTTCAGGTATGTCGATCGATCGACATACATCTGAGAGACGTCGATCTCTCAGCCTAATGACGTCGATCGATCGACGTCATTCTGAGAGACGTCGATCTCTCAGTCAGGCTGACGTTGATCGATCGACGTCTGACTGAGAGACGTCGATCTCTCAGCTCTGGCACGTAGATCGATCGACGTCTCCAGGATTCAAAAATTTTCAAACGTTGGAACAAAATCCAAGGGAGATCTATGATATTTTCTCTCTCCAATCTTGCTCAAATTTCTTGTGGACTTTAACCCAACACACTACATGCTTCCTTGACTATTTTAAACATGTCTAAGATTCTCTAGGGTGGCTATCCAAGATCAAATCACTCCATAGGGTGGCTAAAGACTATTTGGGCACTATCTTGACATTTTTGAAGATGAAAACTTGGTGGAGAGCCTCAAAAACGTGGTCAACTTTGTCTATAAATGGAAGAGGCTCGGATGAAGCACTTACACACTTTCAACATCATCTAGCTTCATTTTCCATTGTTGTATATTTCTCTCATACTTGTAAATTTGTTTAAAGCTTGTCTAGCTTTTCTTTGATCTTCATTATTGTATATTGAGAGAAAGAGAGTCAAGCACAAGAGGAACCATAAATATTTGATCTCTTGCTTGTGCTTAGACTTGTGAGAACGTGTGAACCTTACTATATTTCTTCAACCCACTGTGAGAAGTTCTTGAGGGAACTTTTGTTGAAGTAGTGAGGAAGCAAGAAGTTGTTCTTGCTAAGAGCTGTAGTTGCTGTAGTTGCACAAGTGTGTTTTGTGCAAGAAGTTGCTGTTGTTGTTGCTTACACTAAAGTGTCAGTGTAAGTGTTACTGTGGTTGTTCTTATTGTTCATAATAAGAAGAGTAGTTGTTGAAAATCCACTTTGGAAACAAAGTGGTAGTGGAGTAGAATCATTTACGATTCGAACCACTCTATATTCGGTGTACTCATTCATTATCTCTCATCTCTAATTCTTGCTCTGATTTTGAATATCCTTTTTGAGTTGAGACAAACGAGAAAATTCCGCAAAAGAGCCAAACACTCTATTTACCCCCCCTCTAGAGTGTATTTCGGACCCAACAACTAGTGAGTGCCGGAAAAGGATCGGCACATATGTCAGATGCGGCAATATCGAACATCTAGCCATAGAATGTTCAGAGAGAAAGAATGGGCTGCCAAGGGGCGCAAAGCAACAAGAAGGGCAATCACAGACTGATAAACCAGATTAGAATGTACCTGACTCAGAAATTTTTGAGGCCTTGAATACTAAAATAGGTACGCATAACTTTGCCATTCAACTGCGACTATAAGTACCAGTTTTGCAAATTTGTCTATCGACTCAGTTTAAATTGTAACGGTAAAGAGACAATCTAGTTCAGTACAACAAGTATCTCTAAGGTGGATTTCCCCAAAATCAGAAACCTATCAAGTAAGAAAGAAGGCATATCAAATGGCACAGCGGAAGCTCAAAAGCTGGAATAATTTAATTTTACAGGCTCTCAACATCGGATAAAGTAACTATTGATTGGATAACCAAAAGTTTTAGGTCAGAGCCATAAATATGACTCTAGAAAAGCATTTTTGAACGTCAAGTCAATACATCGGAAAAGGTTCGAAACATGTAATAAGGGTGGAGTCAGCAGAATAATCTTAAGTAGTTGATTACAACTAATTTACAAGTTTCAAAGACGAAACCTTTTATAAAGGGGGAGGACTGCTACGACCCTCACACCTGGGTTAGTAGAAAAAAGTAACGAAAAGGAATTACGATGGAATTAGAGTGCGATTAGCATATAAGTTTGTAAATGCACCTTAAATAAAAATTTAAAAACTACTAAAGTCTCATAATAGACAAAAGAGTAATTAAATAGGTTTATAAAGAAGTGTACAAACTTTATTAGGAGTTAAATTAAAAGGAAAATGAAATAACCTATAAAAATAGTCAGAAAGGACAAAATAGTAAATCTCCACTCCTCTTCCCCTTTATCCGCCCCACCCCCTTTGAATAAGACAAATTTTGTCTTCCATCTTATGTTCCATCTTTTATTTCTTTTATTTATACATTTACACATCTTTTCTTTCTCCAATCCCTTTACATGCAAATTATTCCCATCATCGCACTTCCTTCTCCATAAGACCAAATGATGATTATTCTCCACTTTCCTCAAGGGGAATCTCGGCCAAGGCAAGGAGCTAAGGCTTAAACATCCCATCTCTCTGCAAGCCGTACTCCATTTTCATTTTACACTCTCTTTTCCCTAAATTTCTTTTTCATTCTTCCTCTTTCTCCCTAGCAAGAAAATTTTTTCAGCTCCACTACTCCTCTCTCAACCGAGATTACACAAATCAAAAGAGAAGTAAGAACATCCCACTTCCTTCAATTTACATTTATACTTCCATTCTTTTGTCATCACAAATCAAATGTAAACTCTTTTCTTTTAACTCAAGTCTATATCTCTTCAAATACAACACATATCTACTCTTCCATTCAAGGCAAAATCGTGGCTTGCTTGGTAACAAAAAGAATACAATTCTTCAACAATCAAGAGAAGAAATCAAGTTGCATGTAAGAAAAACAAATTTCTAAGTGTAGAAATTATCAAGATAAAAATCATCCTAGTTCGCTAAACATCTTTCCATGCTCTACCTTTCAAAAGACTTAACTTCTCTCCTCATTCTAGCCATCCCGCCAAGAGTCTTCAAGTGAAGGGAGGAGAAGATCCTTCAACTTCACTTGAAGAGAATCACTTGCATGTGTAAGAATCTTCAAGGTAAGGATCATACCATCAATTCTAACCACCTTCTTATTCATCTATTCTTCAAAAGGCTCCGTTTTCTTCTTCTCTAGGCACCTCAACCAAGATTTCCTTAGTGGGAGGAAGAGAAGTGGTCTTAAGTCAAAAAGTGAGACCACTTTAAGGATTCCTCAAGGTAAGCTTCTTAAGATTTAGTCTTAGACATTTATTGAGCAATATATCTTCAAAATGACTCATTTTTCCTTTCATCTTGGCCATTAGACCAAAAGTTACCAAGGTAGGAGGAAAAAAGAAATATTTTCCTCCCAAAAGTGTAAGAATTAAAGAAAAGGCAAGTATTCTTCCTAGCTTCTTCATGCATGTTAAAAATGTAATCTTTGATGTATAAAGTATAAGATGGATCATGCATGCATAAGATTGAATAATTTCTTCACTATGAACTTAAAGAAAGGGTACTTGCATGTTCATTTTGTGATGATCTTGGTGTGACTTCATTTATGTGTACACTTAGGAAGATGATGATATATGAAATAGGTGCATGTCAAGTTTCGGCCATAGGGCCGTTGTGATTTATGTGCCGTTGAAATGTGCCTTTGTGATGTATGTGGAAATTTTCGGCCAAGTGGCCGTTGTGATGAAATTATAATACAAAAGGATTATTTGCGATAAGATTATAGTAATTAAAGCCAAAAAGGAAGGCTCACCCTTAGGAGAGGGTCGTGGTCCCCACAAAGGGGCAAAAAGGGCAATTTTACCTAGGGCGGTGGTGTGATACAAGAGCCAATCACCAGTCTTAAATTATAGAATCGTTAGAGGTATAAACAACCTATACATAGTCTAACTCTATGTATACGACAAAGTTATTTTATAAAGCGACATGTTAATCTCACGATGCATATCTGCGGAAATTTTTATCACGTGGAACATTTTAAAATGAGTTTTACGCGACATGTTATCAGAGATGACTTTATCATGTCAATGTTTTTGAAATGATTTTAACGAACCGTACCTTGCGACGACTAACTCCATGCGAAACACGTTACGCTGCTTCGACAGCTCATGTTCATGCTTGGAAGTCGTCTGACATCAAGTTAGTAGTGAGGATGTCAGAGGCAATATCTAATCTGATACACCCCTTGTTGGGTGTTTTTCGGTATGTTAGCGCGACGACGCTGGAACCTAGGTGAGAGGTTGGCGTCATGTGACGAGTTTCTGTTTACATTCTAGCAGAGTGTAACACTGTGTCGGGGACTCAGAATCTTTGCCAACGTGTTTCTGTTAGCCTTATACGTATGATGTAACACCAAGGTTGGACCTCGATATTCATAAACGGGAGACGACTATTCGGGAACTCCCCATTAGTCTACGTACGTATAATATGACACCGTATTTGGACCACCGGGATTCATAGATGGTATTGTGGCTATTTAGGGGAGTTCAGCTGGTGGGTCTTGCGTATGTTCGTACAAGCTAAGATACGTTCTGAACACTGTTGTAAATGGATCTGATACGATGATTTCTGACACGATTACGACATTCAACATTTCTCTGAAAAAAGATGCATTACATTTTATCACACAAGCATACGCATGTTTACCTGTGTCACCCTACAATATACAAAATTAGACTCGTAGTGGACAAAGAATAATGATACAGTGTAGGGGTGAGCATAGACATAGGAAAAGAACTGATTACGAAACATATGTAAAAGACTGTACCAATACGTAAAAAAGGAGGAACTATGAATGTTTAACGAATAATTAAATCCTTGATGTTCTTTCTACAGTTTGCCTACTTTATGTGTCGTTGTTACTTTATTTTATCTGTTAGTACATGTTGTGTTATTTACTATCCACGTTGCATGTTTTGTTCATCATGCATGATCCATATGACAAACCTACAAGGAAATACTTGCTGAGCGATTTGTTATTGCTCACCCCATCATTTACCACATCGCAAGGCCAGGATCAAGTTCCGAGACAGGGAAAGATGAGCCAGAGATAGATCATCAGTGATGGATATATGGACCAGACTATAGAGCTCCTTATGTAACTTAAGATTTGCATTTTGAGATTGTATCGATGACACTCATATGATTCGGATCTAGTTATTCTATTTTATGCATGTCGATTATGCTTTGTACAGTTTATATTGCTTATGCGATTTCGATACATGATCATGACGACCTGCACAAGAATGTTATCAACGCCTTGTATTTCTCGTAGCAGAGTACGGCGGGTGCATCATGCCGAGACCCTAGTTCTGGGCGGGGGCTACATATTTTGTTTGCAAGTGTAACAATGCCGCCAGGAGACGTATATTCACATTTTATGCAACGCATTCAAGAAAGCATTTGAATAATTGCTTCTAGATGGATATCCCAAGCTTTTATATATTGGTATCTATTGTTAACTTTACTGTGGAGGTTCTTCAGGCCCATAAACATTTTTTTTGGGTGCTCATGATAGATCCAGAATGACGCCTAGCCAATAGTCCACAGCACCATAATGACTTGTTATGAAGAGAAGAACATGACCAGTGACTGCATGAGCACGGACTCCTCATTGCCTGAAAAAACCCCTCTCATTCGGTTTTGAAGACTATCAGATCCAACACACGATCACGGATTGCTAATATGGAGAATACGGAAAGGATGAACTCTGACCTTCGAAAGGAATGCACTCCTTCCTAACAACTTGGTCGTAGACTTGAAGATTGGAGATGTTGCAGCTATGGAAGAATTATTGAAGGCTCCTCTTACATATTCCAAACTTAGTCGCATCTACCTACGCACTAATTTTGAGGGAGACTATAGAGAAATACACTAATATAGGATACAACACATGTTGTGTACATACATAATACATATACAATATATGCATATCATATATGTGGGAAGATACCCGTTAAGAAAGAAAGTTGACCTCCTGTCTACAATCTGTCTGCCCCCTACAACGCCTGGCTACAAGAAACAGAGCCATCAGCATCAACAAGCTCCTGTCCTCTTTCTTACTGCTGCAAGAGGACATTTTGGGTCCGGGGGAGATTTAGCCGTTGAAGAAATGGACAGATGAGAGAGAATGAGGGGCTTCTTCCTCAGTTTTTTCATTCTTCTTCTGTATGTATATACTCGATAGCATAGCTGTTTGGGAACAAGATAGATTTTATTCTTTGTCTTCCGATAGATTCAATCATCCGAGTGTGTTGCTGAGTTTGATAAGGATGAATAAGATTGATCCTTCATCAATTTTATTGTTTCTTCTTCTTCCTTCTATTTTTGGGTACTCGATCGATTGTATTATCAAAATTACTGCTGATGAAGAGAGTCAAATTCCCATAGAAATAAGTGTTCTAAATGCTTAAGTGTGTGTCATAAGCTTGCATGTAGAATATATAACTTAAGAAAGTGTTGATGGTTGAAATTGCGCAAAAAGAGACTTTTTTGGGGACATAGCCTAGAGTCACCCTTTGGGGGAGGGGTTAAGAATGACAATTTTCTTTAAGTTATGATATGCATGATGTAGATAAATTATGGGTTTATGGTGATTAAATTTTAGAATGCCCAAATTGACCTTAAACCGAGCCTAATGGACAAAGAAACAAATGTTTGTAAAATTATTTTATTACATCACATGTTTTCAAAAAAAATTCTTACGCTTAACAAATAGTAAACACGAGATGATTGATTCCAAAAACGCATGCCATGTCATGTTATCTTATGTTATGTTACGATGCACTGGCATGACATCGGGACAGGAGTGGTAGTTGTCATGGGCTTATGTTATCGTTATGGCCGAGTGTAACACCGTGTTCAGGACACAGGATCTCTGTCATAACATGTCACTATTAGAACATGTATGTATGACTTATATTTGTACATGTTACTATATGGAGAATCATTCGGTATGTCGTGCGCTATTATACTTATGAAAAGTGCTATAACAATCTTATGAAAATGTTATGTTTACATGTTTATAAAAATATAAAGTTATGCATGTTTACAGAAAAGTCATGTCTTGATTCCATAAGACCATTAAGTTATTGTTGAAACATCCTTAAGCTCACGATATTATTAAGTAGAGCAAAATAGAACTTATGCATGGAAGTGTAGTAGATATGGACATAAGACTTGTGACCTTAGTATAAGTATGGATTTGAAATTAGGAATGGGTATGTATGTGGCGTTTTCGTGGACTAAGGTAGAAGGAAATTGTTAACTTTGATGATGATGTTCATTATGTACATGTTACATGTTTTATGATTATATTTATGATATGTACTTTATTTATTAAAACGGAGACGTGTTATGTTCTTTTACTTTATTATTTTATTATTTCGTCTCCATATGTATAATCCACATGACATATCCAGGCAGACTACTTGCTGGACGATTAGTTTTGTCGCTCACACTTGCCTTTAATCATATCAAAGAGGACAGGGTTTGCGATACTAGATTCATAGAGGACGAGTCCTGAGTAGACTATCCATGAGCGAGAAAGTATGCCAGGACTTTATCTTTTGGAGATGTTAGATGCTTTGATCATGATGTACTTATATTGTTTTAGGACTTTATACATTATGACTTGTACAGATTATGACGATTTGTATATGTATGCATGTTGTATGTTTATCTTTACATTGCTTCCGCTATATCGATTCACAATTTATGTCGACATGCACATGTATGTATCGACGCCTTGTACTTCTCGTAGAAGAGCACGACAGATGCACCATACCGAGACCCTTGTTTTGGGCAGGGCGCTATAGGTGGTATTAGAGCATGGTTCTAAATCCATTGCAGAAACAGTAAAGTAAATGACTTAGAATATAAGTTATGATCTTAGAGCTTAAGTTATGATCATAGACCGAGAGTCACAACCTCAAATTAAGATCACTAGAAAGGTTTAGAGATAAACGGATGAAAGAATTCTACCTCTACTTAATTTATAAGATGATTATTTTGGAAACCTAATAGTTAACACTAATCCCAAGAAATATGGATAAATTACTTAGATTAAATTTACTTATGTTTATACAAACGGTTATATTGACAACTATTTCTGTTAGGATGTCGTCGCGACCTCGAGCGAGACCGTGCACTGATAGACAAGCACAACTACCTCCTCTGGCACAGGTACCTCCGCCAGCAGAGCCGGTACCACTACACTAGGAGCATTTTTCCACCGCCACTGGAAACGCCCAGGAGGTCTTCCATAGGCCTTGCTCGAGCCCTGATACACATTGGTCATTCAGTCAGTAATAACAATAATAATCACCATGACGCACCTCCACCTCCACGGCCACCGCAGCAGTACGGGTACTTGTTTTTTCTATAGGAAAATTAAAGAGAGATCAAGTTCCGAATTTCGAGGGAGGATCTGACCCGGATGTAGCGGAGAAATTGCTCGATGAGGTGGAGAATAATTTCGAGCTGATTTCAGGTGTCTGATAAGATTAAGCACAAGTGATTCGACCATTTCTGATTGGAGAGGCTAATCAGTGGTGGAAGACTAGCATGCAACATTTGTCTCGACCAGTTACTTGGACCCATTTTCCTGGAGAGTTTCATAAGTTCTTACACTCCCACAAACAGTGACATTGTAGAAGATTGTGATGTTTGAGTCGCTAAAGCAGGAGCCAGGTATGATAGTAGCAGAATATGCAACCAGTTCATAGTCTTGGAGAGATATGTTCCGTCCACGATGGGAGATTGAGCGGCCGAAGATGATAAAGTTCAAGAGGGGCCTGAATTTCCATATTTGCACATAGATTGTGAATGCTAATCAGAGAGACTTTTGGGGAGTTACTCGACGTTTGCTATCGAGTTGAGCGAGACATTCTGAGATGCAACGAGGAGACATGGGGCAAGAGGCCCTAAGAGTTTAGAGATAACCGGTCTAAGAGATGGCCTAGACTGCAAGGAGAGAGGATGGTCGAGTACATCAGCAGTTTCAGAGTCGACCACAGCCTCAACATCCGCCACAGCCTCTGCCATCAACAGCAGCCTCGACGCTAGCCCCATCCACAGGCATCCACCGTAGGCGACAACAATGCCTTGATGCCCCATCTGCCAGAGACAGCACCCCGGAGTTTGCTTATTGAGGACCGACCCCTGTTTTAATTTTGTAAGACAAGCCACATTATCATAGATTCCCTAGAGCCGAGGCATGGTCCATAGACGAATCATCGTAGCAACAAAGATGGTCCACGGGCCAAAGCCCATGTATATGTGAAGACTGATGCTAAAGTCCTCATGCCTCCCCGACGTAGTGATGATATTTAACTACGCAATGTAAGTATTGTTTTCTATACTTGTTAGAATTCCCTACTTGAATTATAATTTTCTCAAGTGCGATATTAGTAAACCAACATACCTGTGAATGTGTTGTTTGATAGTGTGCAAGACCATCCTTCGTGTCTAAAAAATTTGCCAAAAACCTTAGCAGCTGTTTTACATGTTAGAAATGTCTTATCGTGTTTAGGCAGCTGGTGATTAAGTCATCATTTCCACCATCTATACAAGGACCGCGAGTTGAGATGGAAGGGGCAAAAGTTCGAGGCTACCCTAATTTCGATACAGATTTGGAGACTTCGACATCATTCTGGGCATGGATTGGCTATTTAGAAACCATTCCTATATCGATTTCCGTGGTAAGCACGTCGTGATCAAGGACCCGACCTGTGAAGAACATGTATTTGACCACACCTCAAGCCTACCAAGCACTGAAGAAGGGAGATGAAGGTTTTCTTTTATATGGCCTCAGTGACGAGTCAAAAATGCCTTCGATTGACAATATTCCAATGGTCAGAGAATTTATAGATGTCTTTCCGGATGATTTGCCTGCTTAACTTTGGACATAGAGATAGATTTCGAGATCGATGTTGTATTAGGAACAGGACCGATTTATAAAGTACCGTATCGTATGGCCCCAGCAGAGTTGAAAGATTTGAAGGTACAGTTACAGGAGCTGATTTAGAAAAAGTTTATACGCCCCAGCGTATCACCTTAGGGAGCCCTAGTTTTATGCGTCAAGAAGAAGGATGGAAGTATGAGACTGTGCATCGATTATCGGGAGCTAAACAAAATCACCATCAAGAATAGATATCCACTGCCTAAGATCGATGACTTATTCGATCAATTAAGGGGTGACAAAGTGTTCAGCAAAATCGATCTTCGCTTCGGATATCATCAATTGAAGATCAAAGCAGAGGATGTTTCAAAGACTGCTTTTCATACTCGATATAGTCATTACGAGTTTTTGGTCATGCCATTCGGGGTTAACTAACACCACCGCATCATTTACGGATCTGATGAACACTGTCTTAGGAGAGCAGCTGGACAAATTCGTGGTTGTTTTCATCGATGACATTCTCATGTATTCACTCAATGAGGAAACCCATGCCGAACACTTGAGGATTGTGCTGAGTATATTGCGGTAGAAGAAGCTCTATGCTAAGTTCAATAAGTGCAAATTCTGGCTACACAGTTTTACATTCTTGGGTCAATGTTGTTTCTGAAGAAGGCATATCAGATTACCATAAGGAGATTGAGGCCGTAACAGAATGGCCAAGACCAACAAATGTGACGGAGGTCAGAAGTTTCTTGGGACTGGAAGGATATTACCAAAAATTCGTTGAAGGATTCTCCCGAATTGCAGTTCTACTGACCCGATTGACTCAAAAGAAGAAGAGATTTGATTGGAATTCTGACTGCGAACAAAGCTTCACAGAACTCAAGAATAGATTGACCTTAATGCCAGTTTTAGCACAACCAATCTCCAGCGTGACAGTTGAAATCTTATGAGTAGAATTACCCTACCCACATTGAAAATCTGAAGGCATTATTTGTACGGTGAATGATGTGAATTCTATATGGATCATAAGGGTTTGAAGTATTTTTTCACTTAGAAGGAGCATAACGTGAGACAGTGAAGATGGCTTGAACTGATAAGGGACTATGATCTCACGATCCATTATCATTCGGGTAAGGCAAACAAGGTAGCGGACGCATTGAGTAGGAAATCGAGTCATGCCGACACACACCACTTGAAAGAGAGACAACGAGTTTGAGTTAGACATGGTTGAATCTACCGTGAAAGTCTTGGCTATGTTGGTGATCACTCATACTCTGATTGATCGAATCAGAGAGGCCCATAAAAATGATACCGAGTTGATGAGGATAGCTGAGGAATTGAAAGAGGGGTTGGTAAAGGAGTTTTAGATTCACGATGATGACAGCCTATGTTTCTGCAGCAGATTGTGTGTACCCAATGTTGATAAGCTAAAGAGAGAGATTATGGAAGAGGCATATAGTTCTCGATTAGCGATTTATCCTGGAGCTACTAAGATGTATCAGCATCTGAAGAGGAATTATTGGTGAAATAGGATAAAACGTCAGATTGCGGAATTGGTTAAGCGTAGCCTTGTATGTCAGCAAGTAAAACCGGAGCATCAGTGAACTGATGGTTTACTGTAGCCTCTAGAGATTCCCGAGTGGAAGTGGGAACACTTTATTATGGATTTTGTTACTGGACTCCCTAAGACTTGCAGTGGGAATGATACAATTTGTGTGATCGTTAATCAACTCACTAAGTTAGTGCATTTATTGCCCATGTCGATTCAGGCATCGATATAGAAGTTAGTGAGCATGTACATCGATGATATTGTGAGCTTACGTGGGACACCGACCAACATCGTTTTTGATAAAGATCCACGCTTTGACTTGCGATTTCAGAAATCATATCAACGGGCTATGGGTACCGAAATTAGAATGAGCACCGCATTTCATCCGCAGACAGATGGGCAATCGGAGCGAACCATATAGACTTTGGAGGTTATGTTGCGTGCTTGCGCTTTAGACATCAATGGTGACTGGGATAAGTCCGTGAAGCTGATAGAGTTCTCATACAACAATAGTTACCACAGTTCTATGGGTATGGCACCGTTCGAAGCATTGTATGGTCATAAGTTTCACCTCCACTCTACGGGGATGAAGTTAGAGAGAGAGCCATCATGGGTCCGGAATAGGTAGAGAAGACCTTAGACAAGGTCAAAGTTATTTGGGATCGATTGAAGGTAGCTCAAGATAGCAGCAAGAGCTAGGCAGACTCCAAGAGGCAACCATAGAGCTTGATGTTGGAGAAAAGGTCAACTTGAGGGTTTCTTCTACGAAGGGCATGATGAGATTCGGTATTAAGGGAAAGCTAAGCCCGCGATTTATCGGTCCATACGAGATTTTGGAGAGAGTCAGAGCAGTTGCATATCGGTTAGCGTTACCCCCTATATTGTCGCATGTACATGACGTATTCTATGTATCACAGTTACGGTGTTTATGTACATGATCCGAGCCATATCTTGGAGCAGCAACCATTGACAATCCGAGATGATGCCACATATGAGGAGGTACCGATACATATTGTGGACTACAAGGAACAAATATTGAGGAGGAGATCGATTCTGTTTGTAAAGCTACAGTGGAGTAATCATTCAGAACGAGAAGCGACTTGGGAGCCATAGCAACAGATGTTGAAGCATTATCCTCAGCTCTTTTAGTAAATGTATGTAAGTTTCGAGGCGAAACTCTTTATATGGGAAGAATGTTACGCCCTGAAATTTAATTACATCGGAACATGTTTAAATATCACATTTGTCCTATTCTGCCCACCCCAGACCCACCATGGCCGTCCACTCCATACAAAAAGGAAGAGGAGATTCTTCTTCTCTTTTGTCTTCAACCAACAACAAGATAATCATGCCTTTTACCCAGAACCTTACATACTTTTACACCAATTATTAAACCTTTCTTACAAATTCCTACACACTCCATAAGTCAAGCCATCCTCTCGCTGCCTACTTCTTTCCTTAGACCGAGCACCTCCCTATCCAAGAAGAACAGATTTTTCTTTTCTTACACTCATGTTATACCATCATTATGCCTAATCCCTAATGCATCAAAATTCTTTATGATAAAAAACCCCCACTCCTCCCAAACCACGCCACCCAAACGGCCAAGTGTCTAAAAAAAGGAAAACCTCTTCCCTCCTTCCATTCTACACTTTAACACATTCCTACCTCCAACCAAGTCTTCTTCCCTCTCCAAGATAAACAAAGTCTTCAACCTCTCCACCCTTCCTTGGCTGAGAGTTGAGGCAATAAAAGCAAGGAGGAAAACTACTTCTCATAACACCACATATCCCTCTAAGACAAGAAATCAAACATCCTCCTTCATCCAAATAAGTTGGCCAAAATTGTGTAGAGACAAGAACCAAGAAAGGGCAAGGTAAGAACTTCATATATTATGAGTAAAAGTTCCTTTATTTACCTATTTCCATAGATGATCACTAACTCTTCCATTTTGTAACCCCTACCCATCAAGGAGAAAAAAGGGAGAAAGTTTTCTTCAAGACAAGTGAGGAAATTTTCACTTTTATTTGAAGAACTAAGTGAGAAGGGCAAGTATTCTTCCTAGATCCTTTATGGATTTCGAAAGATAAAGTATATATGTTCATATAAAGTTGGATCATTCATGAAGTATGTTCCAGGTTTTAATAGCAAGAATATTTAAGATATATGATTCTATGTGATGTATATATTGTGACATGTGAACCTCACAAAAAATCGACCAACACCAAAAATATGGACTCATATATATATATATATATATATATATATATATATATATATATAATGAAATGGACAACTTTTATGTGATGTATATAGAAACTAATGAAAGAAAATGAAGTCATATAATATGTTAAGTAAAGAGCACTAAGAATGTAACTTTGATACACCTGTTCATGTATTTTCCATAGTGATCATCATCTATGTATTTCTATGGTGTTTGAGTTTTTATATTTCTTAGTGGTCTTGTTTTAGCATGTTTATGGATGCATCATAATCATGACTAATATGCTAGATCACAAATGTTGTTCTTGGTGATCATCATGCTCATATGTTTATGTAAAACACACAAACAAGGGGCCATTTTTTAGCTCCTCCCTTGAGCTTCATCATCCATCTTTATGATGTCGTATAATATTTATGGTCATGGCTCAAGGAGGTAGCTTTTCATGGTTCCCATCATCCTTATGTTGTACGTATTTTTCATGATAATCTTAACCTCAAAAGTCATTTTGATGGAAACTAATATGCATAATTAGAATGACTGTAAAACTCAAGCTATATGTAAAAGATATGAAAAAGTGGAGATTTATGTGGTTATGTGCAAGGGTATAACATTCCGCCATAAGGCCCTAAAATGGACTAAACAAATTTGTTACACGTTGTGAAGATATATAGATATATGTATATGTATATATATGTATATATAATTACACAGACATAAAACCTATTTATGAAAGAAATAAATCTTGTTACATGGTTGTAGACATATGTATGTATGAAATGTAGTATGTTAGAAATTATGACTATGATATGTATTTTCTTCTGACATGTTAAAATATGCATGAAATAAGTGTTCTAAATGCTTAAGTGTGAGTCATAAGCTTGCATGTAGAATATATAACTTAAGAAAGTGTTGATAGATGAAATTGCGCAAAAAGGGGACTATTTTTGGGGACTTGGCCAACAGTCACCTTTTGGGGGGGGCTAAGAATGGTATTTTCTTTAAGTTATGACATACATGATGCAGATAAATTATGGGTTTATGATGATTAAATTTTAGAATGCCCAAATTGACATTAAACCAAGCCTAATGGACAAAGAAACAAAAGTTTGTAAAATTATTTTTGTCCCATCACATGTTTCAAAAAAAAAGTTCTTACGCTTAACGAATAGTAAACACAAGAAGATTGATTCCAACGACACATGTCATGTCTTGTTATGTTACGTTATGTTATGTTATGGTGCATCGGCATGACATCAAGACCGAAGTGGTAGGTGTCATGTGTATATGTTATCATTATGGTCGAGTGTAACACCATGTCTGGGACACGGAATCTCTGCCATAATGCATCATCGTTAGAACATGTATGTATGACTTATATATGTATATGTTACTACATGAGGAATCATTCGGTATGCTGTACGTAATTATTCTTATGAAACGTGCCATAGCCATCTTATGAAAATGTTATGTTTACATGTTTATGAAAATGTCATGTTATGTATGTTTATGGAAAAGTCATGTCTTGATATTATGGAAAGTCGTGTTTTAAGTTGTCATGAAAAATGAACTATGTTATGACTTGTCAAAACCAAAATTCGATAAGACCATTATTTATTATTGAAACATCCTTAAGCCGATATTATTAAGTAGACCAAAGTAGAACTTAGGCATGGAAGTGTAGTTGATATGGGCATAACAATTGTTGCCTTAGTATAAGATATGGATGGCAAATTAGGAATGAGGATGTATGTGGTGTTTTCATGGGCTTAGGTATAAGGAAATTGTTAACTTTGATGATGATGTTCATTATGTACATGTATATATTTTATGATTTTATTTATGCTATGCACTTAATCTATTAAAATGGAGATGTGTTATGTTCTTTATTTACCCTTTATTATTTTATTACTCCGCCTCTCCATGTATGATCCACATGACGCATCCAGGCGGACTACTTACTAGGTGATTAGTTTTTTCGCTCATACCTGCCTTTAATCATATTGCAGAGGACAGTGTTTACAATATCGGATTCATAGAGGACGAGCCCTGAGTAGACTATCCGTGAGCGAGAAAGTATGACAGGACTTTATCTTTTGGAAATGTTAGATGCTTTGACCATGATGTACTTATTATTTTGGGACTTTATACATTATGACTAGTACGGATTATGACGATTCGTATATGTATGCATGTTGTATGTTTATCTTTACGTTGCTTTTTCTATATCGATTCACGATTCATGTTGACAAACACATGTATGTATCGACGCCTTTTACTTCTCGTGGAAGAGAACGACAGGTTCACTGTGCCGAGACATTAGTTTCGGGCAGGGCGGTACAATAATAGTGAACCTATCACATCATTATGATTGTTATATTGATGATTTTGCATCAGAGGGAAGTATTATAGTTCTCTTATGATTTTATTATATGAACTAACATAAATAATTTTTGAAATCACTCCTATTATCTTGGATTTTATTATATGAACTAAGATGAAAAATTTTTGATATCACTCCAATTATCTTGACCCGAGTCATTAAACACTATATGATGAATTCCCTTAGTGAGCTAGTTGGAAGGTCACTTTTTCATTTCTCATATCTTTTCGATGAATGAGTTAATGCTACACCCTCATTTTTGGTTCTTATTGCTGAGGTAGTATATATTATGTATGATAATATAATTTATCTATGTTGTATGATTCATTTAATAAGTAAGATGTAAAATGCATAAGGAATAGTAAAGATTACATAGAGTTGTAAATAGAATGGACATTGTAAAA
>AP025069.1:18680674-18697084 GCA_036186865.1 Eustoma russellianum | reverse complement strand
AATGTGATGAATTGGTTGTTTTCATTTGTGTATGATTTATACATGTTCATTATGTGAATATTATGTGTTTTTGGTGATTATTATTGTCCTGTGACTAACATGCCTTGGAAGTTTCTACAACTTACCAAAAAGGGCAAAATTGGTATTTTGAGTTTTGTAGGAACATGATATGGTGGAAATATTTCAAGAGCATATTCTTATACTATTTATCATGACAAAGTTGATATCATGATTATTTATGACCATCCGGGTCATTTCTTGAGTTTTCTTACACCAGGGGTATTTTGGTCATTTTACCCCCAAGGGTATTTTTGGTATTTTCACTCAAGGAATCTCTTGAGTATATTATTATCTTCATTCTGGAGCTGTGTTATTATTATTTTGAAGATAATATGGTGATCTTATATCTTATTCTCTCAACCGATGATATTATTGACTATAGCTGGATATGTGACGATTTGAGATGTCACATTCTATTTTTTCTCGAAGACCCTCTTATATATGTTATAAGAGAACATTTATCATCATTATTCAGAGATATTAAAGGTGTCAAAGGTGTGGAAATGATCTCAACATATAAGAAGAAATATTGGGAAATTTCGGTGTTACACGTTGACATAATCTTGTCAAGTGTTATCTATTTATTTCTTCTTCAAAAATCTGAGTTGCTACACTTATATATATGTGGAAAAACGTGACTAATCAGGTAGACATGATGTGGTATTCATTTTATGAGTTGGAGACAAGTGGACCAACCAAAAAGGAGCTAGTTGGCAAAATTGCCAATTTGGATTTTTTCTAAATATAGCCAACGGCTATATGGTTTCTTGGAGTATTTTTCAGCAGATTTTTTGAAGTCAAATGGAGCTCTCACATGCCCTATTATGTTGCTTGAAGTTGGGGATAATTTGGTGGTATTATCCTTTCTTAGTTTATTAAGAAAAATTCAAAATATATTTGTTGAAAAAAGAGAGTAGCCAACGGCTACTTCACTTTTTTTGAAGCTGAAATTGAATTTAAAATGGTCTCCTACATGCCTGTTCTTGTGCCAAAGAGATGAGAAGATAAATGAGTTGTTATGGTGCTATTATCTTCACAATTTCAAGATAATTCCAAGTCATTTTTTAGTTGAAAATTTCAGCCACATAAAGTTGCCAAGGTGGACCAATCATTGTGTTTTATTTTGCCAAGTGTACAAAGCCAACCAATGATGAGAAGACATTTGGAGTTGATGATGAAGATGATGACACATTGGCATTCTTATCTTCAAGGCTCAAATCACACTATAAATAGAGGCAATGGTGAAGAAGATGAAACACACTTGAAGCTCACAAGCATTCTATAGCTTTCATATTCATCTTCTTGTTCTTGTTGTTGTATTTTGTTGTAGCAAAGTTGTTCTTGATATTTTGATGAGCTACAAGCCTCTTGAGCTTCATTTGTAAGATTGATTAGCCATCTTTATAAGGCTACATCAATAGGTGTTGGAGGTATTGCAACTAAGTGTTGCTTAGAAGGTGTTTATCCAAGTCTTGAGTAGGGTTGGTGTATAATCCAAGAATCAAGCTTGGCTCTTTTTGTAAGGTGTTCATTTCATAGTGAAATCCAAGGAAAGGTGTTCCTTGGGACTGGAGTAGGTCACATTGACCGAACCAGGATAAATCCTCGGTGTTCTTCTCTTGTTTCTTTATTTCTGTTTTCTGCCCGTTTTTGACTGCAATTTTCACCCAACTTCACACAATTTGAAAAAATAGCTAAACATTTTCAAAATTCATGATTTTTGGTGGAGTTATACTTCAGACTGTTAGCTTTCATTTGCAACAAGAATCACTTGATTTGAGCAAGTAAAAGTTAGTCTTTCAGTCTTTGCAAGATAACTGCTCCAATCTGGCTGCAATCTGACCAGTTTTGAGAAAAGTTAAATTCTGTATTTTTCAAGAATTGTTTGAGGTCAGGCCCTTTTGGAAACTTCATCTACACATCCTAAGGAGTGTTTTGATATAAAGATCAACCTTTTTGGTTGAGTATTCAAAGAGAAACACTATTTTCAAAATCAGCAACATTCTGTCCAATTCTGTCCAGATTGACCATCTAAATCTTTTAATTTGTTTGAAGGGTCAAACGATCTTATTTTTGTCTGCTTTTTGGACAGAGTCTTTTTAACTCATTGAAGTTTAATTCTGGAAGGTTTCATAATTTTTGGAGTTGTGTACAATTATTTGTGAATTTTTGAAAAACGGGTTCTGAATCTGAGTTGGTTTCAGATTCTGTTTTCAAGGGGATTTTAACAAAGGGTTGTAGTGTAATTTCCGCTAACCACTATTCACCCCCCTCTAGTGGTGTTCATTGCAGGTGCACGGTCCTACAGAGTACCAGGCCTCAATCCACAACATATCGTAGTCCATGATGAAATGTATGGACTTTTTTTCTTGTTACACGTCAACAGGTAAGCAAAATTGAGGCAGAATAAAAACTTTTAAATAAAAACATGCCAAATATTCATTCCAACATTTACAACCATGTCCACAAAACATAAAGAGAAATCTAAATTTAAAGTTCCATCATAAATCCATCAAACATAACCATCATAACAAAGTCCTTAAGCTGTCCTTCTCTTGCACGTCTATGGATAGGGAACCCTAGGCTCGTCATCGATCCATTCTACCCCATTTCCTGCAGGCTCTGGGAGGAAAAATAATGGGGTGAGGGACAAAGTCACCAGCAAGTATACCATAAACAATCATGAATTAAATGGAAAGTATACACAAGAACCAAACCCCCAAAAAGGTCAACATACCTGACTTTAAATCCATCACCCGTAAGGAACTAAGATCATAACTTATGAGACAACAAAACACATTAAGAACACAACTTAGGAGATATTAAATCATAACATCGTAGCCTAAGTGATAGTACATTAGTTCTTTGACTAGCCATGAAATGCAGCATGTATCAGTATGCACATGTGATGCATCATGATGAAAATGATTATAAGTTCATTATTCTTTCTTTCAAGAACATTATCGTCAATAAATCGAGAGAAGTGAGTATTCAGATCTGTTATATCCGGATCTGAGGTGGTCATACCGTTCCCTTCAGATCTATTATGTTCGCATCTGAAAACAGTCATACAATCAATCATCGTCATCAGGTCTATTCTCTCTGGACTATACGATCATAAATCTCATTATCAGGTCTGTTCTCTCTGGGCCTGAACGGTCATAATCGTCATAATCAGGTCTCTTCTCTCCGGGCCTGTACGGTCATAATTATCAGCATATCATTAACCCTGGATCTAGAGCGGGTTATGCTGGCCAGAAATCAATGGTACCAACAGAAGTCGTTCTTTTCAAAACTGAAATCTTTTCATTAAAAGCGTTCCAGAATTTCTTTGACATAAAATCAGTTTCATAACTCATGTAAATGAGGATGATGCAATGCATGATGCACAATATGCAATTCGTGACTAAATGCATCACATAATACATATATGGCCTTGTCCTTTAAGCTGGAAAAATTTCCAGAATTAACGTTCTGTTTATGCGGCCTTAAACATCACAATTAAGGCTACTTTCACAATCTCATGCCATACATATGCATTATTGGGTCTTATCTACATGTCATAAAAATTTCATAACATTTCAAAATAGGTAAAGCCCGCAATACATTAAGTTACTAAATAGAGTACTGCTGAATCCAGCAATGCAGTACCCATCTTTACCTTACTTTCAAGCCCATAAAATCCTATTTAATTTTGGCCAACACCTGGAAAACATAGTAAACATACCAAGAAATAATATTGATATGCCCAACAGCACATACAAGTCTAAATCCTCAATAATAAGGTCTCCCAACTCATGCCATAATTTTGTCCTGTTTTCCAGTTTTGTAACACAACTTCAATTCGGTTGTTAGCCGTCAAAACAACGGTTCCAAGCTGATTTATTTACATGGACATGTTCATATATGTCTTAAGTGATTACCGTAAAAGTTCCAGAGTAATCAAATAGGTTTAGAGGGGTCATTTAATCATTTCCCCAAAACTAGGTACAAGCAGAATCTGGAATGACCAGTTATTACTAAAAATTTTATTGCGGATACACCACAATTCCTTTTACCGAAATTCCAACTCACAGATTTAATAACATACGCATCCTACCAAAAATCAGCTCATTTGTACATTCCTAAGGTCCATTTTCAGGTCACACAACACGCCACTTAAAATTGTCCAGTCCCAGTAGTTTTTCCTTTTTGTCACTTTTCTTGTCAAGTGTTTACCAACTAACTTATTTCTCTAAAATGACTTTCTATCCACCAAATACACTCTTTAGCGTAAACATTCCAGGTTCCATAACATTCAATAAGCTACATATGAATCACCTCAAAAACAGTTTTGAAACTTACACATAGCACACATCATTCTTGCATATTTTGCACTTAATAAACTCTACCTTTGGTATAACTAATTCATGTATCACATAATCTCCATAAACAGACCGCTTCTTACACATGAAAGAACTCATATTTCGTTTTAGAGCGAGCATAATACACCCATGTAATAAATCATTCAAACATACAACTTTCATACATCTTTTGCCTCACAATTTATATTCTTCATAAGAATCAATGCTCATTCCTACTACCCCCTTCTAGTCGTCCCCTTTATGGTGAGAAAGATGAATCTTACCATGTCTACCTTAGACATACAACACATTCATATTTAATTTAGACAAAGAACTCATCTTTGGAAGAATTTCACATATGAATGTCACTTTTTCTTAAGGAACAACTAAGTTGTCATGCTTTAAACTTAGTATCTTCCACTAAGATTCATATCTTAAAAATAGCTAGTCATTCAAGCATACACTTCACAAATAAGTCAAGATTATCTAGAGTATACTTGCCTCTTTAAGCTAGAACCTTCCTTTAGCTTGGATCTTGGATGAAATGGATTGAAGTTTTCCTCTACTACTCCATATAGCATACGGTTTTGAGGGAGAAAAAGGAGGAACATTAGCTATCCATTTTTATGAAGAATAGACCTAGATTAAGGCTAGATCAGCTTACCAAAATGAGGCTTTAATGGAGTTCAAACAACCAAGGTGTTAGCACCACTTAGTAGCTTGAGAAATTCTCACCTAGTGACCAAGGAGGGTCACGGTTTTAGCAAGGAAAAAGGGCCAATGTGAGCTTCATCCTCTGAAATATGAAATTTACTTAAGGAGCTTAGCATGCAACTTACCTAGATGTATCTTGAAGCTTGAAGACGGAGATGATCTTGAGTCTCCTAGCTCACTCCTAGCCGTGTGAGTTGAGGGGGATGGAGAGATTGTCTTAGTTATTTGCTTGAACAATTCTTGAGAATGTTGTAGGTTGGAGATGGATGAAGAGGCTTCTAATTAATAAAAAGAAGACTCCATGGTGTAAAAAGAAAAAGGAGGCCGGCGCATGGGTAAAAACAAGGGAGACAAGGGTTGCATGAAAAGTAGCTTAACCACCTTTTGGTCCCCAATGCTTGCATTTATTTATTGTTTTATGGTAAGATAAATAAATATTTATAAAGGCTAGAAAATTAGGGAGGGTTATAGAAACCCTTCATGTTGGCTGAAATTTCTTGGAGGGGTGGGGGTTATTGTTGTCATTTCACATATTTCATAACACATACTTATATAATTATACCATTACTTATAATATCTAATTTCTTGTGTAGGTTTTTAGGCTTGCTTTTAAGAAGACCCTTAAGGTTAGTCTTCTTATAAAAGGAAGAACATTCTAAGGTCCTTTAAGGCCTTGTGGCCGAAATTCTTAAGGTCTTAGAGGGGTAAATTGGTCATTTCGTACGCTTCATAACACATACTTTTATAATTATATAATATTTACTTTAAGAAAATTTAATTAAAGAAGCAATAATAAAGCTTAATAAAATGTACTTGAAGAATCCAACCTTTCATTAATTCACTTGTACGAGTCTCAAGTACAATATGATTTTTCGTTGGGTACAACATCCTCCCACCTTATTACAAGTTTCGTCCTCGAAACTTAAGAGCACTAATAAAAAAGGTACAGGTATAAGCTTGTCATGTTTTCTTCCGTCTCCCAACTGGCTTCATCAATCGAGTGGTGCTTCCATTGCACTTTAACCATAGGAATAGATCGTTTCCTTAGTGCCTTTTCCTTGTGGTCAATGGTCCGCTCTGGCTCTTCTTCGTGTGTCGTGTCGGCTTCAACTTTCAAGGGCTGCTCCTCAACGACATGATTGGGCTCATACACGTACCAGCGAAGTTGGGATACGTGAAATACGTCGTGCAACTGAGAGAGTGATGGCGGTAGCGCTACCCGATAGGCGACTTCTCCAATCCTTTCAAGAATCTCATAAGGTCCGATAAATCTTGGACTTAATTTGCCTTTTATGCCAAATCTTTTCACTCCCTTTGGTGGCGACATTTTTAAGAACACTTTTTCTCCTGCTTGAAACTCCACTGGTCGCCGTTTTTCATCAGCCCAAACTTTGCTTCGGTCTTGGGCTGCTTTCAACCTTTGTTTGACAATCAACACTTTTTCTCGGGTCTTCTCCACTAAGTCAGGTCCTTTAAAAACTTTATCTCCAATTTCATCCCAATAAAGTGGAGAGCGGCACTTTCTCCCATATAGCGCTTCATAAGGAGCCATCCCAATAGATCGATGGTAGCTATTCTTATAGGAGAATTCCACTACCTTGAGACTCTTGTCCCAACTACCTCCAAAATCAAGTATGCAAGCTCGCAACGTGTCTTCCAGTGTTTGGATGGTTCTCTCCGATTGACCATCCGTCTGAGGGTGAAATGCTGAGCTCATTCGTATCTCAGTGCCCATCGCTTTTTGGAAAGCTGTCCAGAATCAAAAAGTAAAGCGAGGGTCGCGGTCAAAAACAATACTCATGGGTACCCCACGCAGGCACACAATCTGATCAACATACATAGTAGCCAACTTCTCCATAGAGGCTTTGATTGTAATAGCCATGAAATGAGCGGATTTCGTCAAACGATCGCCTACAATCCAAATAGCATCATGTCAATTCTTTGTCCTAGGCAGGTCAATCACAAAGTCCATAATGATGTGATCCCACTTCCACTCGGGAACTTCAAGAGGTTGCAATAATCCAGCGGGTCTCTGATGTTCTGCTTTCACTTTATGACAAACCAAGCATTTCTCCACGATTCAGAAATTTGTTTCTTCATGCCATGCCACCAGAATTTCTGCTTTAAGTCTCGGTACATTTTGTTGGCACCGAGATGAATAGATAGACGAGAACTATGGACTTCCCGAAGGACTTCATTCTTTATGTCATCGTTATTGGATATGCACAACCGACCCCTAAACCACAAGCTGTCATCATCTTTGGTCTAAAAATCCTCGGAAGGTTTTGTCTTCAACCTGTCCCTAATTCTCTTCAAAACATCATCTTTTCCTTGACCCTCTTTAATTTTGTCAATCAGTGAAGGAATTAATACCAACTTAGCGAGTACACTATCAATGGAATCAACCACCTCGAGATCAAACTCTTCCATATCACGCTGCAAAGGTGGTTGACGCGGATGGCTTGTCTTTCGACTCAAGGTGTCGACAACTTTGTTGGCTTTCCCCGGATGATACTGAATAGAGAGGTCGTAATCTTTTATCAACTCTAGCCATCGGCGTTGACGCATATTTAATTCCTTCTGAGTGAAGAGGTACTTAAGACTTTTGTGATCCGTGAAGATTTTGCACCTTTCATCGTACAGATAATGTATCCATATCTTTAGGGCAAAGAGTACAGCTGCAAGCTGAAGATCATGTATTGGGTAATTCTGCTCAAATGGCTTCAGCTGTCGAGATGCATATGCAATCCCACGGTCTTTCTACATTAACACACATCCAAGTCCATTTTTCGAGGCATCACTGTATAATACAAAACTTATCACCGGAATAGGTTGTGCCAACACTGGAGCAGAAGTCAGCTTTTCCTTCAATTCAGTAAAACTCCTTTCACAATCTGATGTCCATTCGAACTTTGTCTTTTTCTGTGTCAAACGGGTGAGAGGCATAGCAATCCAAGAAAATCCTTCAACAAATTTGCGATAATAGCTGGCAAGACCAAGAAAACTCCGTACTTCAATAACGTTCGTTGGCCTTGGCCATTCTGTGATTGCTCCGATCTTTTTGGGATCTACGGATATTCCATCTTCAGATATGACATGTCCTAGAAATGCTACGCTGTGCAGCCAAAATTCGCATTTACTAAATTTGGCATACAATTGTTTCCTCCGTAAGATGTCAAGGACGATTCTTAAATGGGCTACATGGGACTCTTCATCCGGTGAGTAGATCAAGATATCGTCGATGAAAACCACAACAAACTTTTCCAGTTGCTCTTGAAATAATCGATTCATAAGATCCATGAATTCGTGGGGGCGTTGGTCAATCTGAATGTCATCACAAGAAATTCACAATGTCCATAACGAAGATCAATCTTATTGAAAATTCGTGCTCTTTGTATCAAGATATCCTTAGCAGTATTAAAAATATAATTACCATTGAAATAAAAACTTTTATTTGCTTACCCGAAGCTAATCGAATAGATCGTCGATCTTAGGCAATGGGTACTTGTTCTTTATGGTGATCTTGTTGAGTTCTCGACAGTCGATACAGAGACGCATACTTCCATCTTTTTTCTTCACAAATAGCACTGGAGCACCCCAAGGCAAGACACTTGGGCAGATGAATTTCTTCTCCAACAGCTCATTTAACTGCTCCTTCAGTTCTTTCAACTCCGCAAACGCCATTCGATAAGGAGCCTTCGATATCAGCTCAACTACCGGAATTAGATTGATTTCAAATGAGATCTCTCGATCTGGGGGAAGACCCAGTAATTCCTCTGGAAAGAGATCAGAATACTCTCAAACTACCAGAACTTTAGAAAGGTCAGAAGACGCTTGATCGACACTTAGCGCATAAACTAGGAATCCTTCGTGTCCTTTCTTCAATGCCTTACTGTCACGGATCGCATTCATATAGATGTTCTTGGGAAATTTCCTTAATTTCGATCCTCCATGAAAAGTTACTTCCTTGCGTGTTGGGTCCTTAATAGTGACCCGCCTTTCACTGCAATCAATGTGTGCGTAATTCTTGGAGAACCAATCCATTCCAACTATTATGTCAAAGTCGCTCATGTTTATTGGGATCAAATCTGCTATAAATCGTTGTTCATCGAACTCAATTTCACAACCGTAGTATAGTTGATGGGAAACAAGCACCTGATCACCAGCTGCTTGAACTCTATATGGTGTCTCAAGATGGACTGGGTTATGACCAATATTCTTTGTGAATTTCCTTGAGATAAATGAGTGGCTAGCGCCACTATCAAACAACACATTTGCAGGCACAGAACATACTGGGATAGCTCCTGAATTATGCAAGATTGACTAAGTAACAACAAAGCAACAATATCTTGCAAAAATTTGGAAATTGCATACATTTTAAAACATACCTGCCACAACATCATTAGCCTCCTTAACAGCGGTGCCAGTCATAACATGAACTCTTGCGTTTGTGCGCTGACGCTGGTTCCTTGGTTGTTGCAGCTGCTGGGTCCCTTTCTCCGGGCATTCTTTAATCATGTGGCCAACTTTCTCACATCTGAAGCAAGTGGTCCCCTTATCTGGACAATCCTTGAGTATATGGCCCACCTTGCCACATCCAAAGCACTTACCTGCTTGAATAAAGCACTCTCCCACGTGACGCTTCTGACAGTGAGGGCAAGCCGGAATAGCTGTCTACTGTTGACCCTGATTCCTCGTCTAATTCTTTGGATGTGAATGGCGCTGGAAACGATTCTTTCCTTGTCATCCGGGTCCTCTGGAATTCTGTTTAGCTGCCTTGCGAGATCCCCCACTTCTAGACACTTCCCTTCCTCTCTTTAGTCCCATCTTATCTCGGTGAATGATGTCTCTTTCGATTCTGTAACAAGCATCAAGCAGTGCTCCAAAGTTTGCTGGATTTGCATTAACCAACAAGGTTCTTATCCTTGGATTCAATCCTCGCTCAAACTTCAGCAATTTGGTCTCCTCGTCATTCATAGTAGATGGCTGAAACCTTCCCAAAGCTATAAACTTGTTGGCATAATCAGCAACTATCATTCCCTGTTCTTGCCTCAACGACTTGAACTCGTGTCTCTTTTGTAACTTCACAGAAGGTGGTATGTAAAACTTGTTAAACTCCTACAGAAATCTCTCCCACGATATCGGTCTTGGTAAAGATTGCAAATTGGCCTCCCACCACTGGTTTGCTTCCCCAAGTAAGAATGGCCTATGAGCTTGAGTTTTCACCTCCTCAGGTGCGCGAATTAATTCAAAACAGTTTTCTACTTCATCCAACCATTTCTTAGCATCATCTGGGTCCAATTTTCCTTCAAAGGGCGGGACATTAGCTCTTTCAGTTTCTCGAAATAATACTGAGCATCCCTGATAGGCTCATGAGGCTAGGAAGGAGCATTCTGCTTTAACATCACTTGACCGATCTAGGTCACAGTCTGGCAAAAAGTCTGAAAGGCATGAATGTCCGGAATCATCTGTGGCAAAGGCCCTTGAGGTGGCGGATTAGTCTGGGTCGGGGGTGGATTCTGATCCTGTGGTGGTGGTGGTAGGGGAACGTAAGCGGGTGGAGGAGGAATAGGCTCCTACACATCTGGTCGATCCCTAGCAGGTCTGCCTCGTGGTCGTGTCATCTGCACTATGGACCGTTGGAGTTTTATTCAAGGTTAAAATATCAAGATAAGCGACATAATTTAATTCGTAATCCAATAGAAATTTAAGTGGACATTCAAGAAGATAAGATACGAATTAAATTATATGACATATAAAATTTACCTCAACTAGGATTTTGTTATTAGGTCAACACCCTAATTTCAAGTCTAAGTCATCCTAGTCTAAGGTCCGCACTCTTCTAAGATCATGACTTAGGTCTAAGGTCAAACTTAGGTTTCTAAAATCATAACTTAATTCTATATTCTGCCCGAATCTAGAGCCTCGGCTCTGATACCACCTGTAGTGCCCCGCACTGGCCTACCCGCGTACGGTGCGCCCGCTGTACTTCTCTACGGAGAGTACCAGGCATCAATCCACAACATATCATAGTCTATGACGAAATGTATGGACTTTTTTTCTTGCTTACACGTCAACAGGTAAGCAAAATTGAGGCAGAATAAAAATTTTTAAATAAAAACATTCCGAATATTCATCCCAACGTTTACAACCATGTCCACGAAACATAAAGAGAAATCTGAATTTAAAGTTCCATCATAAATCCATCAAACATAACCATAATAACAAAGTCCTTAAGTTGTCCTTCTTTTGCACGTCTATGGATAGGGAACCCTAGGCTCGTCATCGATCCATTCTATCCCATTTCTTGCAGGCTCTGGGAGGAAAAATAATGGGGTGAGTGACAAAGTCACCAGCAAGTATACCATAAACAATCATGAATTAAATGGAAAGTATACTCAAGAACCAAACCTCCAAAAAGTACAACATACCTGACTTTTAATCCATCACCCGTAAGGAACTAAGATCATAACTTATGAGACAAGAAATCACATTAAGATCACAACTTAGGAGATATTAAATCATAACATCATAGCCTAAGCCATGAAATGCAGCATGTATGAGTATGCACATGTGATGCATCATGATAAAATGAGGATAAGTTCATTATTCTTTCTTTCAAAAAAATCATCGTTAATAAAACGAGAGAAGTGATTATTCATATCTATTATATCCGGATCTGAGGTGGTCATAACATTCCCTTCAGATCTATTATGTTCGGATTTGAAAACGGTCACACAATCAATCATCATCATTAGGTCTATTCTCTCCGGACCTATACGGTCATAAATCATCATTATCAGGTCTATTTTCTCTGGGCCCGAACAGTAATAATCATCATAATCAGGTCTATTCTCTCCGGGCCTATATGGTCATAATCATCAACAGATCAATTAACCCCGAATCTGGAGCGGGTTATGCTGGCCAGAAATCAATGATACCAACAGGAGTCGTTCTTTTCAAAACTGCAATCTTTTCTTTAAAAGCGTTCCGGAATTTCTTTGACATAAAATCAGTTTCATAACTCATGTAAATGAGGATGATGCAATGCATGACGTACAATATGCAATTCGTGACTAAATGCATCACATAAAACATATATGGCCTTGTTCTTTAAGCTGGAAAAATTTCCAGAATTAACGTTCTGTTCATGCGGCCTCAAACATCACAACTCATGCCTACTTTCATAATATCATACCATACTTATGCATAATGGGGTCTTATCTACATATCATAAAAATTTCGTAACATTTCGAAATAGATAAAGCCCTCAAATCATTAAGTTACTAAACAGAGTACTGCTAAATCCAGCAGCGCAGGACCCATCTTTACCTTACTTTCAAGCCCATAAAATCCGATTTAATTTGGGCCAACACCTGAAAAACATAGTAAACATACCAAGAAATAATATTCATATGCTCAAAAGCACATACAAGTCCAAATCCTCAATAATAAGGTCTCTCAACTAATGCCATAATTCCGTCTTGTTTTCCAGTTTTGTAACACAACTTCAATTCGGTTGTTAGCCCTCAAAATAATGGTTCCAAGCTGATTTATTTACATGGACATGTTCATCTATGTCTTAAGTGATTACCATGAAAATTCCAGAGCAATCCAATAGGTTTCGAGGGGTAATTTAATTATTTTCCCAAAACTAGGTACAATCAGAATCTGGAATGACCAGTTGTTACTAAAAATTTTATTGCGGATAAACCACAAGTCCTTTTACCAAACTTCTTACTCACAGGTTTAATAAAAATACAAGGCTAGCATCCTACCAAAAATCAGCTCATTTGTACGTTCCTAAGGTCCATTTTCAGGTCACACAACACGCCACTTAAAACTGTCCAGTCCCAGTAGTTTTTTCTTTTTGTCACTTTTCTTGTCAAGTGTTTACCAACTAACTTATTTCTCTAAAATAACTTACTAGCCACCAAATACACTCTTTAGCATAAACATTCCAAGTTTCATAGCACACATCATTCTTGCACATTTTGCACTTAATAAACTCTACCTTTGGCACAACTAATTCATGTATCACATAATCTCCATAAGCAGCCCGTTTCTTACACATGAAAGAACTCATATTTCATTTAAAGTGAGCATAATACACCCATGTAATAAATCATTCAAACATACAACTTTCATACATCTTTTGCCTCACAAGATATATTCTTCACAAGAATCAATTCTCATTCCTACTACCCCCTTCTAGCCATCCCCTTCATGGCGAGAAAGATGAATCTTACCATGTCTACCTTAGACATACAACACATTCATATTTAATGTAGACAAAGAACTCATCTTTGGAAGAATTTCACACATGCATGTCACTTTTTCTTAAGGAACAACTAAGTTCTCATGCTTTAAACTTAGTATCTTCCACTAAGATTCATATCTTAAAAATAGCTAGTCATTCAAGCATACACTTCACAAATAAGTCAAGATTATCTAGAGTATACTTGCCTCTTTAAGCTAGAACCTTCCTTTATCTTGGATCTTGGATGAAATGGATTGAAGTTTTCCTCCACTACTCCATATAGCATATGGTTTTGAGGGAGAAAAAGGAGGAACGTTAGCTATCCATTTATATGAATAATAGAGCTAGATTAAGGCTAGATCAGCTTACAAAAATGAGGCTTGAATGGAGTTCAAACGGTATACGATAAGATCTATCGGTTTTGATCCAACGGCTGAGATTTAAACTGACCTAACCGCCCAACCGAATGTGGTTTCCATCTAACGTTCCAGGTTTAATCCTACGAATCGGTTTTCAATCTAAAGGCTGAGATTTAAACCTTCCATAACTGCTTGGAGGTTTTAATCTGACGGCTATAATCGATCTACGGTTATGATCCGACAGTCAAGATTCCATCTGGGAAAACCGACTTTTAACCGACTCCCCTATATAAACAGGGCAAGGGGTGTGCATTCTCAACACAATTGCTCTCTGCATTCGTAGCTAATAGCATTCATAGCATTCGAGTTTTTGCATCACGTCCAAGAGAAGTCAGGACATTCGAAGGTTTGCAGTAGTTCAAGTTCAGCAGTGCCGCTCAACTGAACAGGTACCTGTTGTATCCTGGGAGACAGTTGCTAACGCCGGTTAGGCACAGTAGACCAGAGTAATACGTCTTAAGGACAGAGTCCTCGACTCGCCCCGGGTTTGATTTATTGTTTACTGTTTTCCTTACGCACACACCGAACGATTGCATCTTAGTACAGGATTGATTGTCTCCAACAACTTCAACCCATTTCATCCAAGATCCAAGCTAAAAGAAGGTTCTAGCTTGAAGAGGCAAGTATACTCTAGACTCTCATGATTTATTTAAGGAGTTAATGACTTGAATGACTAGCACTTTTTAACATATGAATTTTAGTGAAGATACTAAGTGAAAAGCATGAGATCTTAGTGGTTCTTTAAGAAAAGTGACTTGCATATGAATAATTCTTTCAAAGATGAGTTCTTTTCCTACATGCAATATGATATGAGGGATGTTTTAGGATGGTGCATGGATTAGCAAATTGATTCTTGGCAAAAATAGATTTTGTGTGAAGCATGAGAAGCATCAAGATGGCGTGCATGTGCTATATGTAATTTTACAAGTTGCTTTGGCATGATTGACGTGAATTAGCATATAAATGTGTTGCATGCCTAGATAAACATAGTAGGATGGTCTACCTCATCATAAAAAGGGACGGTTAAGGAGAATTAGTAGGGGTGAACATTGAACCTAAGGAAGAACATATCTTGTGAACCAAAAATGTATGAGATTTGCATGCTTAAACGATTTGCTACTTGGTAGTATTTGTACTTAATTTGCAAGGTGACATGAGCCTTATATGTGCAAGAAAACGGGCCGTTCATGGAGGATTTGTGATATTTAAGTAGTTACGAAAAAGGTAAGCCTTATTATGTGCAAAGGGAGAAAGGGTGATTTGTGCTATGTGCAAATTGTGAAACTGTTTTTGGAATAATTCATAAGGGGCTTAATGAATGTTATGAAACCTGGAAATGTTCATGTTAAGGGTGTATTTAGTGGCTAATATGTCATTTTATAGGAATAAGGTTAGTTGGTAAACATTTGACATGAAAAAGTGGCAAAAAACAAAACTACTGGAGCAGGACAGTTTTATGTGGTGTGTTGTGTGTCCTGAAGATGGACCTAGGGAGATGCAAATGGGCTGATTTTTGATATGATGCTAGCCTTGTATGCTTAGTAAGTGAGTGAGTTGGAATTTTGGTAAAAGGACTTATGGTTTTGCCACAATGAAATGTTTAGTAAAACTGGTCACTCAAGAATCAGCATGTAATCAATTTTGGGAAAAAAAATTAAGTGACCCCTCTAAAGTTATTGGATTGCTCTGTAATTTTTATGGTAATTAATTAGGACATTGATGAGCATGTCCATGTAAATTAATCAACTTGGAATTATTGTTTTGATGGGTAACTACTGAATTAAACTTAGCGTTACAAAACTGGAAAACAGGACAGAATTATGGAATAACTTCGGAGGCCTTAGTCTTGTGGATTTGGACATGTATGAACTGTTTGGGCCCATGCATATTACTCCGTGATGTGTTTACTGTGTCTCTCAGGTATTGGCCCAAATTAATTAAGATTTTATGGTCTTGGAAATTAAGGAAAAAGATGGGTACTGTACCGCTGGATTCAGTAGTACACTTTTTAGCGACTTGATGATTTAAGGGTTTTACTCATCTCGAAACATTACGAAAATTTTATGGCATGTAGATAGGACCCCATTATGCATGTGTAAGTCAAGAGATGATGAAGATAGGCCTGATTTGTTATATTAGAAACCTCATGAACAGAACGTAAATTCTAGAAATTTTTCAGCTCATGGGATTATGCCTATGTCATGTCCTAAGTAAATTTTAAGTTAATTCATGCTATGACTGTAGAGAAAAAGGGGTTTGAGTGATTTTCAAATGCATGATTTAAATGTGCACAAAAACGAGCATAAGATATAAACGTGCATAAGTGAACATGTGTGCATGATAACTTGCCATTACTTGCCTTATTTAGCTTATATATTATGTTGCCGTACTAACGAGCCATGAAGCATTAAAGCTTACATCATATGGCGAACATTTGTTGAGTTTATACTATTTTCAGGTGCCACCATTAATGAACTAAAGTAGTTCATTAAGTGAAGTACTTAGTTTAATAAACTAAGTAGTTCATTAAAGGAAGATTCATTTGGAAAAGGCACAAAGGCAACAAGGCCAAGGAAGGAAAGTTCTCTCCTCCTCCCCATCTTATTAAACACGC
>AP025069.1:18620040-18680664 GCA_036186865.1 Eustoma russellianum | reverse complement strand
CATATACATAATATATATATATATTTTCAGATTTTTTGAAAAAGGCACATACACATGTATTCCAACGTACTACCGACACGTTATATATCTTACGTACGTACGTTAACGTCACACCACTATACTTAACTCATATTTATGAGTATATTCAGGTCTTATATCATATGATATAAGATATGGTGATGACAAATTAAATACGACACGATAAAAGGTTCTAAACCGAAATTTGTCGTATCGGGCGAATACCAAAACTTCGCCAATGTGTCACGTACTTGCCATAAATAAATGGCCAGCCCATATACATCAAAAATTGATGAAAATTTCGTGATACACATGGTGTGATTAGCCAAAAATACTTTCCATGTTGGCACACACAAATCACCCCACATTTAGGCCAAAATGTGAAGATTCCAATTTTATTTTTGTCACATGTTTATGGTACCACTTTAAATCAGCCAAGTGCTGAAATTCAAAGTATATATTATATATATTATGTATAACATAATATATATATCATGTGCAAAAGTTGGAATTTAAATTAGAGAAAAATCGGGTAATCGATAAATATCGAAAATTCGGTTTTCTACGCACTTAACATGGAACGTTTTTCTTGAACATCATGTGACACGTATCTAGACACTTTCTACATATAGTATACATCTTAAAGTGTTCTAGAAAATTAAATTAAGGGCTGATTGGAATATTACATGTGTGTATTACTAAATGTGCACTATTTTACAAAGTTAGCAAAAATAAATTTCAGCACATGTATATACACTTTCAAACGTCACTACAGCTGAGTTGGAGCAAATGTGGAGCCTTGTTGGCATGTTGATTGGTCAAGGATCAATCATACAATGTTGATGAATCAAAGAAAGAAGCTACAAAAGGTAAGTATTCAACATATACCTCTCTTATGTCACATGCTGAAAATTTCAGCATACTACATACATGGTGGCCGATTTTTTGTCATAAAGTGTGACATATTTTGTCATCCTTTATTAGGTGATTGATTGGAAGAGGATATGGTAATGTTTTGAATATTATTTAAATAAATAAATGGTGATATGTTACATGTTACATGCTGAAAAATTTCTCAGCACATGCATAACCTAGCTGGCCGAATTCTTAACCTATTTCATGTCCAAATTCATTTCTCAATTGGAAGAAATACTTACCATATATTGTTGATTCATTTTTATGATAAAAAATCAAAGAAAAATGGTAAATAATCTGAATTTTATTTCATAATGCACATGCTGAAAAATTCAGCATGGCAAGGTGATAATGGCCGATTTTTTGAGCTTGAAAAAGAGAGATTTCTTGTCTTGCAATTTATGATGGAATTTGTGACTTATGGTATGATTTTATGATTGATATTGGCACATGTTTAAAGTGTTAATCTCAGATTTTTTCCATGTCATCATGTTGACAACATTGAGCCAATAAAGAGGTGCCAAGTAAGCAAAGACTAAATGATGAGCCAATAGAATGATGCCAAGCAAGCAAGGCATTGTCACAATGATGTCTTACATCCTCCCAAGGGCTTAGAAGATAATTTTCAAGAGGAGAAGGACCTATAGGGGGCGGCCAAGACTTGTTAAAAAGAAGGAAGAAGAGCAAAACAAAAGACAAGAACAAGAGTTGCAAAATAAAAGATCAAAAGTGTTCTAGCCTTCTTCTTCTACATCCTCTTTCTTTCTTCTCTTGTAAAGAGCCTATTGTATTTTACTTCTTTCATTCTTGAATAGGCTTCATAGAAACCACCATTCATTCATCTTTGTACAAGATTGATCAAGGTGTGATCAATCTTCATTCTAGCGAGGTGGTGGTGTTCGTGTGAATTGTACTCACAATACAAGGTTTGTAAAGGGTTGGAGTTAAGGTGTAACTCTAGCAACCCTGTGGTAAGGTGTGTGGTGTGTGTGAATAGTGTGAACCAAGGAAGGTGTTCCTTGAAGACTGGAGTAGGTTGTTTATAACCGAACCAGTATAAAATTCTTGGTGCAATTTACTTTCAGCATTTACTTTTCAGTTTCTGCACTGTTCATCCGTTTTGTTCACGTTTTGAAAAATAGCAAACGATTTCCAAAAATTATAAAAATTTCCAGAAACATACTTGCACGTTCTAGGGTTAATTTGGCACAAGTTTCAACCCTTTTGGACAAGTATAAGTCAATCAAACATCAAAAGTTCTGAGACTAGTGCAGTCTGATTCTTAGACTTGCAAAGGTTGAGACTTTGGTTGCATTTGACCTACTTCCCAAAAGAATTTTCCAAAACTGTTTCAACCCATATAAATATAGTGTGTGAAGAGTTATTGGTCAAATTTTCAGATCATTTGGACGTTCACACAAATAGGAATTAATTTTTCAAAACCATCTACCGTTTCTGGCAGATTTGCACAATCTGAGTGCCAACGGTTTTTGAAGGGGTTAAAGGTTGAATTTTGATTTGAAATTTTTAGAGAACTGTCATAACATCTGAGGCTAAGTTCTCTCAAAATTTCATAATTTTTGGAGATCTCTAACCTAGTTTTAAAGACGTTTTAAAACTGGTCCTGAAAACAGAAACTGTTTTCAGAACTTGAATTGTTCAAGGTTAAAGAAATTTTAAAAACCACATTTTCCGCACCCACTATTCAACCCCCCCCCCCTTCTAGTGGTGCCTTGCAGATCCTACAATTGGTATCAGAGCGCAGGAACACTCACTTTAAAGAATCCAACGATTCAGTGAGATGGCAACCACAACCGTGCAAGAAGGAATGTCAACCATAAGGCCTCCTCTTTTTGACGGTGAGTCTTTCATTCAATGGAAGGTAAGAATGAAACTCTTCTTTATGGCAATAGATATTGATCTTTGGTCCATTATAGAAGATGATCCTTTTGTTCCATCTAAGTTGTCCACTGTAGACGGAGTCACATTTGAAGTCATTAAAACTAGACAAGAATATACAAGTGATGATAAAAAGAAACTTAGCATGAATGCTAAAGCCATGCAACTATTATTAAATGGCCTAAGTAAAAGTGAGGCTAGTTACGTGTCAAATTGTTCTAGTGCTCAAGAGATGTGGCATATTCTTGAAATGAAACATGAAGGGACTAGCCAAGTAAAGGAGTCCAAAATTAACATGCTCATGTCCACACTTGAGTCTTTTAAATTATTGCCCAATGAGTCTATTGTAGATATGGATCTTCGTTTGACTAACATCTACAACTCTCTTGAGTCTCTTGGTAAGGCTTTTACTACGCAGGAAAAGGTGCAGAAAGTTCTACGAAGCCTTCCTTCTGAATGGGACCCTAAAGTAACGGCCATAGAAGAAAGCAAAGAGACCAAATCAATTAAAATGGAAGAACTAATCGGATCACTTAAGGTATATGAAAACAAACTTGCTTTAAGACATTCTGAGTCTATTTCTAATAATGATAGGGCCATAGCATTTAAATCAAATGAATACGTCGTAGATGATAGTGATACAGATTCCGATGATGAGGACTTAATCACAATGGCTAAGAGATTAAGAAAAATATTGAGAAAATCGATTAAACATAAGTCCACCTCATCTAAGGATCATAAAAATAAAAATAAAGAAATAAAGTGCTATGAATGCGGCAAACTCGGACATCTATCATATGACTGCCCTAATAAAGAAAAACAAACAAACAAATACTCTGACAAGGATTGGAACAAGAATAGACTCGTCTCAGAACCTAAGCAAAGGAGAAGAGCATTCAAAGCCTCCACTTGGAGTGACACATCGGATTCTGAGACTGATGATACGGAAGAACACAAGGCACAAGCATGCTTTACATCTAAAGCATCAAATGAGGTAACTTCCGACTCTGATTCCGATTCTGAATGTTCATATGATGATTTATTTAGTCAATATTTAGAATTGCATAAATTTTCAAAGACTCTTGCAAAAGAAAAGAAACGATTAATTGAAGACAAGAAATTGTTAGAATCTTCTAACGAAAATCTTGTTGCTCAATTAAACGATTCTAAAGAAGAGTCATCATGTATCATCAATGCATTAAAATCTGAAATTTCATCATTGACATCCGAGAACGTTGAATTGAAATCCGAGATTTCAAAATTAAAATCAAGGAATGCCGATGTAGAGAAAAAGGTGAAACAGTTTGATACAGGATCTAACATGCTGCATCGCATTATATCATCACAAAAGCATGACAGTGATAAAACGGGGTTGGGATACGTTGATACAAATGAAGTATCAACCAAACCAACAAAGTTTGTTATGTCTAAGAAAGTAGACTCCCCAAAGCCTCAAGTGGCGTCTAAGATGACGCGAAAATTGCATATTCCCTCATCACGCCCCACCTCTTCATCATATCATGCGAAACACAATGTTGTACCATATAGATATGAAAGAAAAGAGTGATGCATACACGGCATTCAATCCATCCACGCGCTATGCATACAAACACAAGGACATATCCAAAGCGTTCTACATATAATGTGTATAAAGGAGTCCTTGGCCAAAGGCCAGATACAGTCGCACCAAAAGTTTATTATGTTGCGTTCTCATCACCTTTCTCACCTTTTGGAAGACCTAGAAAGGTCACCCAAATGTGGGTACCAAAAGGGACACTTTCAAAGGGTTAAATAAATAACCCTTACGAAAGCACGTATATGAAATGCATGATTTTCTTTTCTTCATCTTTACAGACATCTTTTGATTTGCTTTCCAAAATAAAGGGGGAGAGAAAGCATGATTTAAGGGGGAGATTTAAGGGGGAGAGAGTAATGATTTAAGGGGGAGAGAGATACTGATTGCATAAATCAAGGGGGAGCGGACTCGAAATTTAAATTTCGAATTTTGAATTTATGCATAATTGAAGGGGGAGCGATAGGATTTAAATCTTGTGCATAAGTTATTTTGAAAATCATCAAAAGGGGGAGATTGTAGAGAAAAAGGGGTTTGAGTGATTTTCAAATGCATGATTTAAATGTTCACAAAAACGAGCATAAGATATAAACGTGCATAAGTGAACATGTGTGCATGATAACTTGCCATTACTTGCCTCATTTAGCTTATATATTATGTTGCCGTACTAACGAGTCATGAAGCATTAAAGCTTACATCATATGGCGAACATTTGTTGAGTTTATACTATTTTCAGGTGCCACCATTAATGAACTAAAGTAGTTCATTAAGTGAAGTACTTAGTTTAATAAACTAAGTAGTTCATTAAAGGAAGATTCATTTGGAAAAGGCACAAAGACAACAAGGCCAAGGAAGGAAAGTTCTCTCCTCCTCCCCATCTTATTAAACACGCCACATATACATAATATATATATTTTTAGATTTTTTGAAAAAGGCACATACACATGTATTCCAACGTACTACCGACACGTTATATATCTTACGTACGTACGTTAACGTCACACCACTATACTTAACTCATATTTATGAGTATATTCAGGTCTTATATCATATGATATAAGATATGGTGATGACAAATTAAATACGACACGATAAAAGGTTCTAAACCGAAATTTGTCGTATCGGGCGAATACCAAAACTTTGCCAATGTGTCACGTACTTGCCATAAATAAATGGCCAGCCCATATAAATCAAAAATTGATGAAAATTTCGTGATACACATGGTGTGATTAGCCAAAAATACTTTCCATGTTGGCACACACAAATCACCCCACATTTAGGCCAAAATGTGAAGATTCCAATTTTATTTTTGTCACATGTTTATGGTACCACTTTAAATCAGCCAAGTGCTGAAATTCAATGTATATATTATATATATTATGTATAACATAATATATATATCATGTGCAAAAGTTGGAATTTAAATTAGAGAAAAATCGGGTAATCGATAAATATCGAAAATTCAGTTTTCTACGCACTTAACATGGAACGTTTTTCTTGAACATCATGTGACACGTATCTAGACACTTTCTACATATAGTATACATCTTAAAGTGTTCTAGAAAATTAAATTAAGGGCTGATTGGAATATTACATGTGTGTATTACTAAATGTGCACTATTTTACAAAGTTAGCAAAAATAAATTTCAGCACATGTATATACACTTTCAAACGTCACTACAGCTGAGTTGAAGCAAATGTGGAGCCTTGTTGGCATGTTGATTGGTCAAGGATCAATCATACAATGTTGATGAATCAAAGAAAGAAGCTACCAAAGGTAAGTATTCAACATATACCTCTCTTATGTCACATGCTGAAAATTTCAGCATACTACATACATGGTGGCCGATTTTTTGTCATAAAGTGTGACATATTTTGTCATCCTTTATTAGGTGATTGATTGGAAGAGGATATGGTAATGTTTTGAATATTATTTAAATAAATAAATGGTGATATGTTACATGTTACATGCTGAAAAATTTCTCAGCACATGCATAACCTAGCTGGCCGAATTCTTAACCTATTTCATGTCCAAATTCATTTCTCAATTGGAAGAAATACTTACCATATATTGTTGATTCATTTTTATGATAAAAATTCAAAGAAAAATGGTAAATAATCTGAATTTTATTTCATAATGCTCATGCTGAAAAATTCAGCATGGCAAGGTGATAATGGCCGATTTTTTGAGCTTGAAAAAGAGAGATTTCTTGTCTTGCAATTTATGATGGAATTTGTGACTTATGGTATGATTTTATGATTGATATTGGCACATGTTTAAAGTGTTAATCTCAGATTTTTTCCATGTCATCATGTTGACAACATTGAGCCAATAAAGAGGTGCCAAGTAAGCAAAGACTAAATGATGAGCCAATAGAATGATGCCAAGCAAGCAAGGCATTGTCACAATGATGTCTTACATCCTCCCAAGGGCTTAGAAGATAATTTTCAAGAGGAGAAGGACCTATAGGGGGCGGCCAAGACTTGTTAAAAAGAAGGAAGAAGAGCAAAACAAAAGACAAGAACAAGAGTTGCAAAATAAAAGATCAAAAGTGTTCTAGCCTTCTTCTTCTACATCCTCTTTCTTTCTTCTCTTTTAAAGAGCCTATTGTATTTTACTTCTTTCATTCTTGAATAGGCTTCATAGAAACCACCATTCATTCATCTTTGTACAAGATTGATCAAGGTGTGATCAATCTTCATTCTAGCGAGGTGGTGGTGTTCGTGTGAATTGTACTCACAATACAAGGTTTGTAAAGGGTTGGAGTTAAGGTGTAACTCTAGCAACCCTGTGGTAAGGTGTGTGGTGTGTGTGAATAGTGTGAACCAAGGAAGGTGTTCCTTGAAGACTGGAGTAGGTTGTTTATAACCGAACCAGTATAAAATTCTTGGTGCAATTTACTTTCAGCATTTACTTTTCAGTTTCTGCACTGTTCATCCGTTTTGTTCACGTTTTGAAAAATAGCAAACGATTTCCAAAAATTATAAAAATTTCCAGAAACATACTTGCACGTTCTAGGGTTAATTTGGCACAAGTTTCAACCCTTTTGGACAAGTATAAGTCAATCAAATATCAAAAGTTCTGAGACTAGTGCAGTCTGATTCTTAGACTTGCAAAGGTTGAGACTTTGGTCGCATTTGACCTACTTCCCAAAAGAATTTTCCAAAACTGTTTCAACCCATATAAACATAGTGTGTGAAGAGTTATTGGTGAAATTTTCAGATCATTTGGACGTTCACACAAATAGGAATTAATTTTTCAAAACCATCTACCGTTTCTGGCAGATTTGCACAATCTGAGTGCCAACGGTTTTTGAAGGGGTTAAAGGTTGAATTTTGATTTGAAATTTTTAGAGGACCCTCATAACATCTGAGCCTAAGTTCTCTCAAAATTTCATAATTTTTGGAGATCTCTAACCTAGTTTTAAAGACGTTTTAAAACTGGTCCTGAAAACAGAAACTATTTTCAGAACTTGAATTGTTCAAGGTTAAAGAAATTTTAAAAACCACATTTTCCGCACCCACTATTCAACCCCCCCCCTTCTAGTGGTGCCTTGCAGATCCTACAATGACTTGCATTGCATTTCATCCCATGTATCACGCATGATCATGTGCATCATGAATCTGATTTTCAAAGTTTTTCCGTATGTTAGCAAGTTCTTTTCAAGCAAGCAAGTTTTCGTTATGCACGTAAGTTATTATGGTCCCATGATTTTCAAACGAAATGCTTTATGACTTTCTTGCCGGCTAAGCATTCTCATAACCCGATCCATTCCCAGGGTTAATAGGTCTAATGACATGATATGTTTTGGACACGTTCCAGACCCAGGGTTAATTGGTCCGATGATATGTTTGGGACCCAATCCAGGCCCAGGGTCAATCGGCATGTTGACATGTTTTGGACCCGTCCCAGACCCGGGGTTAATTGGTCTGATGATATGTTCTGGACCCATCCTAGACACAGAGTTAATTGGTCTGACGATATGTTCTGGACCCGCTCAGATCCGGGGTTAATTGATCTGACACTCTGTGTTCTTTATGCTTATTTTACGGGACCAAATGATGATTTTTGCCACAACATGACATCATGCATTGCATCATACATATTCCATCTGCACATGTCATGATAGGATGTTTAAATTATGAAAGTGTATGATATCGTAAAAATGGTACTACTTAAGTTATGATTAGGCTATATCTTCAGCGGATCAAGGATTAATGGTCAGGTATGAATTAACGTTGAGGTTCTTGGAGTTTTTCCATTCATGTTATGATTCTTTATATATTTCATGATAGTTTATTGTATGCTTGCTGGGTGATTTTTATCACTCATACCTTTATTTTTCCCCAGAGCCAGAGAATGCTAAGGTTGAGTGGATCGAGGATGAGCCGAGAGTGCCGTACCCTTAGTCAAGGAGTCAGGAGGAGACGATGCTTAAGGATTTTTGTGCTGATATGATGTTTGTACTATGAACTATGTTGGAACCTTTGGGATTTCGGATTGATCTTGTTTTGTTGGACTAATGTTTTGGGGATTTAACATTTCGGTATGCATGTTTATTTCAAAAGTTAATTCTGCCTAAATTTTTCTACCATGTTAAATGTTAACATGAGAGTCCATGACTCAAGTTATGGATTTTCACATGTTATGCATGATGCTTTGTATTCTCCGTAGTGAAGTACGGCAGGTGCACCGCATTCAGATAAGGTCCAGTGCGGGGTGCTACAGCTACACTACTACTCTCTTTAACTGAGGTGTTCTAGCTGGCGAAAACTCGTGTTTAATAGCTTTTTCTTTGTAAAATGCAATCATGTCCTTATTCTTAAATTTTCCCCTCTATCGCTCCTAATCTTTTTCACATTCAAACCATACTCATTTTCAAGTTTTTTTATTAATTTATCAATCTCAACGGCACTATGATCTTTATTCACAAGAAATAAAGTCCATGTATAGCGAGAAAAATCGTCAACGATGACACATGCATAATGTCGCCCACCATGACTTCTAGTAAGACTATGACTAAACAAATCAATGTGTAATAATTCTAAGACTCTAGATGTGCTAATTTCATTTTTATATTTAAGTGACTCGCGTGTTTGTTTGCCTTTAATACAAGATTCACACAACTGAAAGTTGTCTAAATCAAGTTTAGGCAATCCTCGTACTAGATTCTTTTGTTGAAGTTTTTCAAGAGTTGAGATGCCAATGTGTCCTAACCGCCTACGCCACAAATTCACGTTAGGTTCATTTGACATAAAACATTTAACTTTAGCGTCTAACATGTCATCCATAAAAAGTGTAAAAATATTTCCTTATCTTTTTCTTTTTAATGCCGTTTCTCTGTTTTTATTTACTATGTTGCAATATGGGTGAGTGAAACACACATCAAAGATGTTGTCAAGAAACTGTGAAATGCTAAGAAAATTGTATGATAGATTACTTACCAAGAAGACATTGGAGATTTGAAGAGTGCTTGGGTTTCCAATTGTACCTTTTTCGATGATTCTTCCTTCGTTGTTGTCTCCAAAGGTCACCGATCCACCTTTTGTAACCTTCTTCAACTTTGAAAACAAGCTTGAGTCACCCGTCATGTGCCTTGAGCAACCAGTGTCAAGGAACCATTTGATTGATGTACCTTTAGATGTATGTGTTCCCTGCAATGTCTAACAACGATTTAGGTACCCTTTTATTTTGGGTCCTTACAAGTTAGTTCTTCATCACTTTGTAAGAGTACCTTTTGGTACCCAAACTTGGGTGACCTTTCTCGGTCTTACAAATGGTGAGAATATAGATGAAGAAGCAATATAATAGACATTGGGTGGGAATGCATTCGGCCTTTGGCCAAGAATCCCATCATGCACATGGTATGATCTTCATTTTTGATATACCTTAGTGTTAGTGTGCAAGGTGCGTGATCTAGATGCGTTTATGTTGATTTAATGTCATGTATATGCATCAATGGTTTCTTTTCATATTTATGCGGCACATAATTATATCTTGTATGATATGAAGAAGAAGCACGATGAGATGAAGACTGGGGTGGTCTGGGCGTCCTCTTTGGTGCTACATTTGTCTTGAATGCATGTGTTTTCTTAGATGAAGAAAGAATGAATTTGGTTGATTTATTTTGTGTTTTGTTTTTGTCAACGTATCCTAATCCGGTTTTGTCGCTTCTGTGCTTTTGTGAGGAGATGATGCGATCTAGTATGTTTGTACCCGTATCAAACTGCTTTACCATTCTTTCTAAATCCGCATTTCTTGATTTCAAATTTAAAATCTCGGATTTAATTTCATTATTTTCTGTCGTTAATGATGAGATCTCTGATTTCAATGCATTACTTGTGCATGACGACTCTTCTTTTGAATCGTTTAATTGAGAAACAAGGTTTTTGTTAGATGATTCTAAGAACTTCTTGTCTTCAATTAACCGTTTGTTTTCTTTTTGCAAAAGTCTTTGTGAATTTATGCAATTCAAGATATTGACTAAATAGATGATCATAAGAGGGTTCATAATCAGAATCAGAGTCAGAAGATACCTCGTTTGATGCTTTGGATGCAAAGCATACTTGTGCCGTCTCTTCTTTGGTATCGTCAGTCTCAGAGTCGGATGAGTCACTCCAAGTGGAGGCCTTGAGAGCTCTTCTTGAATTCCTTTGTTTAGGTTCTGAGACGGGCCTATTTTTGTTCCTGTCCTTGTCACGGTTTTTGTTTGTTTGTTTGTCTTTGTTCGGGCAGTCATATGACAAGTGTCCAAGTTTCCCACATTCTTAGCACTTCATGTCTTTTTTGTTATTTTTATTTTTATATCTTATAGTTTGAACAGCCTTAGGTTTATTCTTTAATGACTTTCTCATAAATTTTTTCAAACCTTTAGCCAATAATATTAGATCTTCGTTGTTCGATTCAGTATCACTATCATCTACGTGATTGCAAGAGGTAGAGACGTATTCATTTGATTTAAAAGCATTATTCTTACCTTGTTTTGACGTTGATTTCAATTTTCTTAGTATAAATTTGTTTTCGTGTACCTTTAAAGATCCGATTAGTTACTCCATTTTATTTATCTCGTTTATTTACTTTCCTCAATTGCTTTGACTTTGGGGCCCCATTCGGATGGGAGACTCCTTAGCACCTTTTGAACCTTTTCGTGTGTAGAAAAAGATTTTCGAAGAGACTCAAGAGAATTGTTGTTAGTCAAGTGTAAGTCCATAACAACAATAGATTCATTTGGTAATAACTTGAAAGACTCAAGAGTAGACATAAGCATATTTAGTTTAGACTCTTTAACTTCACTAGTCCCTTCATGTTTCTTTTCAAGAATTCTCCACATCTCTTGGGCACTAGAGCAATTAGACATATAACTCGATTCAGTTTTACTTAACCCGTTAAAAAGGAGTTGCATCGCTCTAGCATTCATACTTAATTTCTTTTTGTCATCGATAGTATGTTCTTGTTTTGGTTTTACGACCTCTAGTGTGACACCATCAACAGTAGATAACTTAGAAGGAACAAAGGACCATCTTCTATAATATACCACAAGTCTATATCAATGGCCATAAGAAAAAGTTCCATTCTAAGTTTCCATTGTACAAAGGACTCACCGTCAAAAAGTGAAGGCCTTTGACTCGACATACCTTCTTGTTCAGTCTGGTGACTAGTGGTTGCCATCTCACAAAGATCGTTGGCTCCTCTTGTCGTGAGTGTGCCTGCACTCTGATACCACTTGTAGGACCTGTATAGCACCACTAGAAGTGGGTGGTTGAATGGTGGGTGCAGAAAATTTGGTTTTTTAAAAACTTTTGAACCAAAAACCTCACTTCTGAAAACCAGTTTCTGTTTTTAGATCCTGAGTTGAAATATTTGAATGACCTAGTTGCAGACCTTCATAAATTATTAAATTCGGTAAGAATCTACTCTTACATGTTTTGAGTATCTCATAAAAATTTCAAATTAAAACTCCACTCCTAAACCTTTGAAAATGTTTTTGGTCAGATTGTGCAAATCTGCCAGAAACTGTACTCCGACTTGAAACATTTATTCCGATTAATTGGTGACTCCAAATGGTCTGAAACTTTAATGAAAAGACCTTGAAAATATTTATTTTAATGGGTTGAAACAGTTTTTAAAAATTCCTTTGGGAAGTATGTCAACAACGTTGATGTTCTCAACCTTTGCAAATCTGAAAATCAGATTGCTCTAGTCTCAGATCTATTCACGTTTGAGTGACTTATACTTATCCAAATAAGTTAAATCTTACGCCAAATGAAAGCTAGGATATGTGGCTATATTTCTGAAAAGTTTTATAATTTTTGAAAATCTTTTACTATTTTTACTGTTGCAACGAAATCAACACAGAAAACTGAAAACTTAAAGTAAAGTGCAGTAAAGTAAGAACACCAAGGATTTTATACTGGTTCGGTTAAATCAACCTACTCTAGTCTTCGAGGACACCTTCCTCGGTTATCATTAAACACAATAAACACCTTACCACAAGGGTGACTAGATTTACACACTAACTCCACCCTTTTACAAACAATATAATCGACCAAACGAATCACGGACACCACCACCGATTGAATGAAGGTTTGATCATACCTTGATCAACCTTTTACAAAAATAAATGAGTGTGGGTGGTATATTAAAAGCCTATATGATATGTAGAATAGATGAACAATAGGCTTGAGAGAAGAAGAAGAAGAAAGAAAAGGAGAAGAAGAAAGTATTATAGCTTCTTGCACTTGAGAGGATTTGAGTTGTAGCCATAGCCTTCTTTGCACTATTCTTCCCTTTTTATCCACATGTGGCCGCACTCTTTAGGTATTTCTTCCATCTTGAGAATTCTCTTTAATGCCCTTGGAATATTGCCTTGTGTAGAGATGACACCATCTTGCTCACTTGGTGCCACATGATTGGAAGGATGACCTTGCTTACTTGTCACTTGTTCATTGGTCCAACTTGGCATCCTTTAATGAGCTGTAAAATCTGAAAAAAAAACTTACAAAACATGTGCTCAAATGTAGTCAAGACATTACCATACAACCACACTTCATTCCCTTGAATTTTTGAAAGAAAATTGAAGACAATATAACTCAAAAAATTGGCCACTATGCACATGAACTGAAAATTTTCAGCATGTGTTGCATTTTGAAATATTTCCTTGTGTGGTGCCCTCTTCAATGTCACCAATCTTGTGTGACATATTCTCCACCAATTGAAATGCCAAATAAGCTCCACCTAGGCCCCATCATGGCTGAATATGGAGTGTGGAATGAATGGGTATGTGCTGAAATTTCATTGTATTAAGCTTTATCAAATAATGCACAATATCTATACATATGTGGTAAATAAAAATCAGCCCTATTTTAAATTTTCTAGAACACTTTAACTTGTCTTGAATGTGTAAAATGTTTCTAGATACATGTTACATCTATGCCTAAAAAACATTCCATGTGTGTATATTTGTAGAAAACCGAATTTTCAACTTTTGCCGATTACGCGATTTTTCTCCCATTAAATTCAAAATTCTTACACATGTAATATATATTATGTCACACATAATATGCGTATAATAAAGCATATAATCAGATCATTTTGGCCGATGTAAAACATCCATGTGCCCAAAGAAGTTTAGTTTGAATTCTCTACGAATTTAGCCTAAATTGTGTGTGATTTGTGTGTGCCAACATGGAATGATTTAGTAACTGATTACAACATGTGAGCCACGAAATTTATGGCTATTTTTAATGTATATGGGCTGGCCATCTTTATATGGCAAGTACGTGACACGTCGGTAAAGTTTCGGTAGTCACCTGATATGACAATTTTTGGTTTATGACCTTGTAACGTATCATTATAATTTTGTCATCACCATGACTTATATCATATAATATAAGACCTGAATATAATCATAAATATGAGGTGTATATAGTGGTCTGACGCCGACATACGTTTGTAATATATGTAACGTGTCGGTAGTACGTCAGAATATATGTGTATTGTGCCTTTTTTTTAAAAATATGAATATATATATATATATATATATATATATATATATATATATAATATATGGCGTGTAAGATGAGTAGGGAAGAGACTTTCCATTTCCAAATTTGTTGCCATGTAGCTTCCACCAAATATATCTCCATTTAATAAACTAGTTAGTTCATTAACTTAAGTATTCCACTTAATGAACTAGTTTAGCTCATTAATTGTGGCACCTGAAAGTAGTACAAAGACAACAAATTTTTGCCATGTGATTTAAGCTTTAACGCTTCATGGCTTGTTAGTATGGCAACAATATATATAAGCATATGAAGCATGTATATCACATAAACACGTCAAGTAATAATTTTGTCATGCATTTCGTACACTCGTACCATCATGCATTTGTAAATCATTCAAACACTTTTTCTCAACATTATAGTCATGTTGTAGCATGTTTATTGTGAACTATTAACCAAACTACAATGCAGGTCACAAAAACTTCCATACTAATGACTAACATCATTGATGCCTCGGTTGTCTTCCAAGATGGGGCTGTTTTGAGCCTTCATCAAAGACCATGGATTCATCACCAACATCATGATGTGTATTTTGTGACCATAGTTGAAGAAGGTATTTTTGGCTTGGGTATACTCTTATATGAACGTGCATGTGAAGATAGCACTAATACTTAGAAGAGGAATCTTATGACCATGCTTATGATATGTAATTATGTTTCAAGAGTGATATGTTGAAACCATGACATCTATGTAGAGATAAGGGGGTTTGAGTGATTTCAAAATAAGTGACTCAAATATATATATATATATAAACGTGTACAAATATATATATAAACATGTACATGAATGCATGATATCTTGCCATTACTTGCCTTATTTAGCTTATATATTATGTTGCCGTACTAACGAGCCATGAAGCATTAAAGCTTACATCATATGGCAAACATTTGTTGTGTTTATACTATTTTCAGGTGCCACCATTAATGAACTAAACTAGTTCATTAAGTGAAGTACTTAGTTTAATAAACTAAGTAGTTCATTAAAGGAAGCCACATTTGAAAAAGGCACATACACATGTATTCCAACGTACTACCGACACGTTATATATTTTACGTACGTACGTTAACGTCACACCACTATACTTAACTCATATTTATGAGTATATTCAGGTCTTATATCATATGATATAAGATATGGTGATGACAAATCAAATACGACACGATAAAAGGTTCTAAACCGAAATTTGTCGTATCGGACGAATACCGAAACTTCGCCAACGTGTCACGTACTTGCCATAAATAAATGGCCAGCCCATATACATCCAAATATGATGTAAATTTCGTGCACATGACATAATAATCAGCCAAAAATACTTTCCATGTTGGCACACACAAATTACTCTACATTAAGGCCAAAATGTGAAGATTCCGAGTTTAATTTTGTCACATGCTAATGGTACCACTTTAAACCAGCCAAGTGCTGTGATTTAAAGTATATATTATATATATTATGTATAACATAATATATATAACATGTGCAAAAGTTGGAATTTAAATTAGAGAAAAATCGGATAATCGATAAATATCGAAAATTCGGTTTTCTACGCACATAACATGGAACGTTTTTCTTGTACATCATGTGACACGTATCTAGACACTTTTTACATATGATATACATCTTAAAGTGTTCTAGAAAATTAAATTAAGGGCTGATTGGAATATTACATGTGTGTATTATTAAATGTGCACTATTTTACAAAGTTAGCAAAAATAAATTTCAGCACATGTATGCATATCATATAACGTCACATACAGCTGATTTGAAGCACATGTGGAGCCTTGTTGGCATATTGATTGGTCAAGAATCAATCATACAAAGTTGGTGACTTAAAGAAAGAAGATACAAAAGGTAAGGTTTCAAACTTTGTCTCATTTGAAACACATGCTGAAAATTTCAGCATGTAGAATTAGTGTTGGCCGATTTTTTCATTAATATGACTCATACTTTATGTCTTGATTAAGGTGGATTAATTAGAAGACAATATGGAAGTGTTTTAAATATTTTATGGAATTAAAGTAGTGATATATTTGAATATCACACATGCTGAAAATTTCAGCATGTGTAGGAGTGTGCATGGCCGAAATTTATGTCATATTATTGTCTAATGTTTATTCCTTAAAAGATGAGAATATTGCACACTAAATGATGATTGAATTGTTGGATTAAATCAATGCAAAATAGGCAATAATTTGAATAAAAGATGAATGATACACATGCTGAAATTTCAGCATGTGCATGATCATAATGGACAATTTTCTTACCCATTTTTGGAGAAATATTGTCTTGCAATTTATGTGACAATCTTATGCATTATGGAAATAATTTTATGATTGATATTGTCACATGTTTAAAGTGTTAATCTCAGATTTTTTTCCATGTCATCATGATGACAATGTTGAACCAATAAGGATGTGCCAAGTAAGCGAAGACTAAATGATGATCCAATAAGAAGATGCCAAGTAAGCAAGGCCTTGTCACAATGATGTCTTACACTCTCTCAAGGACTTAAAAGATAATTTTCAAGAGGGAGACACACCAAGGGGACGGCCTGCACATTAAAATGGAGAGAAGAAGAGCAAAACAAGAACAAGAACAAGTGTTGCAAATTGAAAGATCAAAAGTGTTCTAGCCTTCTTCTCCTACATCTTCTTTCTTTCTCTTTTCTTGTAAAGCCTATTGTTTTTCATATCTTTCAATCTTGAATAGGCTTGAGATAAACCACCATTCATACATCTTTGTAAAAGATTGATCAAGGTGTGATCAATCTTCATTCTAGCAAGGTGGTGGTGTTCGTGCGAATTGTACTTACAATACAAGGTTTGTAAAGGGTTGGAGTTAGGTGTAACTCTATCAACCATGTGGTAAGGTGTGTTGTGTGTGTGATTAGTGTGAACCAAGGAAGGTGTTCCTTGAGGACTGGAGTAGGTTGTTTATAACCGAACCAGTATAAAAATCTTGGTGCAATTTACTTTCAGCATTTACTTTTCAGTTTCTGCACTGATTATCCTTCTTGTTTGCATTCAGAAAAATAGTAAACGATTTTTAAAAATCATAAAACTTTCTAGAAATATACCTACACGTCCTAGGGTTAATTTGGCACAAGTTTCAACCCTTTTGGATAAGTATAAGTCAATCAAACATCAAAAGTTCTGAGACTAGTACAGTCTGATTTTCAGACTTGCAAAGGTTGAAACTTTGATTGTAGTTGACCTACATCCCAAAAGAATTTTCCAAAACTGTTTCAACCCATTTAAATATAGTATATAAGGAGTTAGTGGTTAAATTTTCAGAGAATGTGGACGTTCACAAAAATAGGAATTAATTTTTCAAAACCATCTACCGTTTCTGGCAGATTTGCACAATCTGAGTACCAACGGTTTTTGAAGGGGTTAAAGGTTGAATTTTAATTTGAAATTTTTAGGGGACCCTCATAAAATCTGAGGCTAAGTTCTCTCAAAATTTCATAATTTTTGGAGACCTCTAACCTAGTTTTAAAAAACATTTTAAAACTGGTCCTGAAAAAAGAAACTGTTTTCAGAACTTGAATTGTTCAAGTTTAAAGAAATTTTAAAAACCACATTTTGCGCACCCACTATTCAACCCCCCTTCTAGTGGTGCCTTGCAGATCCTACAATTGGTATCAGAGAGCAGGAACACTCACTTCAAAGAATCCAACGATTCAGTGAGATGGCAACCACAACCGTGCAAGAAGGAATGTCAACCATAAGGCCTCCTCTCTTTGACGGTGAGTCTTTCGTTCAATGGAAGGTAAGAATGAAACTTTTCTTTATGACAATAGATATTGATCTCTGGTCGATTATAGAAGATGGTCCTTTTGTTCCATCTAAGTTATCCACCGTAGATGGTGTCACACTAGAGGTTACAAAAACGAAACATGAAGGGACTAGCCAAGTAAAGGAGTCCAAAATCAATATGCTTATGTCCACACTTGAGTCATTTAAATTATTGCCAAATGATTCTATTGTTGAGATGGATTTATGCTTGACTAACATTTACAATTCTCTTGAGTCTCTTGGCAAAGCCTTCACTATGCAGGAAAAGGTACAAAAGGTGTTGCGAAGCCTTCCATCCGAGTGGGACCCTAAAGTAACGGCCATAGAAGAAAGCAAAGTGACCAAATCGATTAAAATGGAAGAACTAATCGGATCACTTAAGGTATATGAAAACAAACTTGCCTTAAGACATTCTGAGTCCATTTCTAATAATGATAGGGCTATAGCTTTTAAATCAAATGAATACGTCGTAGATGATAGTGACACAGATTCCGATGATGAGGACTTAATCACAATGGCTAAAAGATTAAGAAAAATATTGAGAAAATCGATTAAACATAAGTCTACCTCATCTAAGGATCATAAAAATAAAAATAAGGAAATAAAATTCTATGAATGCGGCAAACTTGGACATCTATCATATGACTGCCCTAATAAAGAAAAACAAACTAATAAATACCCTGACAAGGATCGGAACAAGAATAGACTCGTATCAGAACCTAAGCAAAGGAGAAGACCATTCAAAGCCTCCACTTGGAGTGACACATCCGACTCTGAGACTGATGATACGGAAGAACACAAGGCACAAGTATGCTTTACATCTAAAGCATCAAATGAGGTATCTTCCGACTCTGATTCCGATTCTGAATGCTCATATGATGATTTATTTAGTCAATATTTAGAATTGCATAAGTTTTCAAAGACTCTTGCAAAAGAAAAGAAAAGATTAATTGAAGACAAGAAATTGTTAGAATCTTCTAACGAAAATCTTGTCGCTCAATTAAACGATTCTAAAGAAGAGTCATCATGCATCATCAATGCATTAAAATCTGAAATTTCATCACTGACATCCGAGAACACTGAATTGAAATCCGAAATTTCAAACTTGAAATCAAGGAATGCGGATGTAGAGAAAAAGGTGAAACAATTTGATACGGGATCGAACATGCTAGATCACATCATTTCTTCTCAAAAGCATGATGGTGACAAAACCGGACTAGGATACGTTGAGAAAAGTAAGCTACAAAATAAACCAACCAAATTCATCTCATCTAAGAAAATAGATGCATCAAAGACATATGTGGCATCTAAGAAGACGCATAGGCCTTTTCTTATGACATCTCAATGTGCTTCTTCTTCATATCATGCAAAATATAATTATGTGCCATATAGATATGAGAAGAAACAAGTGATGCATACACGACACTCATATCACAAAAATGCATCTAGATCACGTCCCGTACATGCAAAACGAAATGCTTATCAGAAACCATCTACATGCATGATGGGATTCTTGGCCAAAGGCCAAACGCATTTGTCCCTAACATATATTATGTTGCCTTCTCATCACCTTTTACATCTTTTGGAAGACCTAGAAAGGTCACCCAAATGTGGGTACCAAAAGGGATATTTTCAAAGGGTTGAATCAATGACCCTTACGAACGCACGTAGATGAAATGCATGATTTTTTTCAGGCATCTTTTGATTTGCTTTCCAAAATAAAGGGGGAGAGAAAGCATGATTTAAGGGGGAGAAAGATACTAATTGCATAAATTAAGGGGGAGCGACTCGGAATTTAAAATTCAAGTTTTGATTTTATGCATGATTGAAGGGGGAGAGATAGCATTTAAATCATGTACACAAGTTATTTTGAAAATCATCAAAAGGGGGAGATTGTAGAGATAAGGGGGTTTGAGTGATTTCAAAATAAGTGACTCAAATATATATATATATATATATATATATATATATATATATAAACATGTACAAATATATATATAAACGTGTACACGAATGCATGATGTCTTGCCATTACTTGCCTTATTTAGCTTATATATTATGTTGCCGTACTAACGAGCCATGAAGCATTAAAGCTTACATCATATGGCAAACATTTGTTGTGTTTATACTATTTTCAGGTGCCACCATTAATGAACTAAACTAGTTCATTAAGTGAAGTACTTAGTTTAATAAACTAAGTAGTTCATTAAAGGAAGCCACATTTGAAAAAGGCACATACACATGTATTCCAACGTACTACCTGTTGTACCCCGACAACCGTGTACTTGAGACTATGATTAAGTGACAAAATAAAAGCGATGATTCCTTCACGAGCTTGCTACTTAAGTCACATTTATCGCTTCCTTATTTAAATTCTTCAAGTTCATTTAGGGCGAATACTAAATAGATATACAATCGAACGTCACGAGGTGTGTGATATACCTTGAGAATTCGGCCAAGGGCCATTGATCACCCTTGAAGTAAACTTGTTGTTGTAAGAATACAAGACATAACAATCCTCCCAAAGCAAGATTAAAAATTAAATGAAATAAATAACATTATAAATTACATAAGTATGGGATATGATAAATGTGAAAAGACCAAATTACCCCCAAACCCCCCAATATTTCGGCCAAGGCAATAGAGGGATCTAGAATCCTCTCCATTGTTCCAATTTTGAATATCTAAATTAAAATATCAAATCAATTAGAAATAAACAATAAAATAAAGAAAAGAGGGGCTAGGGTGTAAGAAAAAGAAGGCCTAGATTCCTTCTTTTCCCCCCATGCATTCGGCCACCCCCCCCCTCTCTCACACCTCTAGCTCTTTTTATTCTCAAGACAACCTCATTTTCATTTGGTCTTGAACAATCCTCCAAGTAAACTCCTACTACACATTTAAGAAAGCTCTCCACCCTCCTTTTCACCCTCTACATTCGGCCACACCAAGAACAAGAGGCACAACTCCATCTTCTTCTTCAAGCTCAAGAATCCTCTAGGTAAGACTCATTTCAAAGTTCTTAAGTAGATTTTTCATACAAAATAGTGAAGCTCACATGGGTATTATTTCCCTCTTCAAACCGTGGCCTCCATGCTCAAGGGGTGAAGATCTTCAACACTCTTAGGTGAGGCTAACTAGCTACACTTGAAGCTCCATTCCAAGACAACTTTGGTAAGATGTTCAAGCCTCAACTAAGATTCTATTTTCACTATTTAAGAGAGACTAACCTCTTCCTTCCTCTTCCTCCAAAACGTGTGCTCAAGGGAGTAGGAGGAGAAGGATTCCAACTCAACTTACTCCAAAACCAAGCAAAGGCAAAAACTTTGGCTTGAAGAGGCAAGTATACACTAATCTCTCATGATTTACCTAAAGGATTAGTGTCTTGAATGGTCAAAGTATTCAAAGATGTGATCTTTAGTGGTATCCTTTAAGTTTAAGATTTCATCTTAGTTGTCTCCTAAGAATAATGTCTTGCATGTGGGTTATTGGGTCTAAGACGATGTTATTTCCTACATGCAATATGGTTTGAGGCTGATTTAGAGTAATACAAGGATAGTCTAGGTAGGCCTAGACAAGATTAACTCTTGGATGAAATTTTGAAGGTCCTAGGAGTGCATGCATGTGATAGATATGATGATAGCTTGGTTAGATACCTACAAACTGTTTATTGTGATGCAAAGGTGATTTTATAACAAGCATGCAACCTGGAAATTCATGTCACAATGGGTTATAAGTGTTAACCAATGACCTAGTGCAAAGGAACAACATGGATGGGTGTATGTGACTTTAACCATGACAAAATATCAAAGTACTGGAACTGGACAGAATGAGTGACACCTTCAACGACTTTGGAACTGGACTTCCAAACCTTCAATGAATCTAATTTTTGGCACAAAGTTAGTCCTATGAGTGTAGCACAATTGAGAGTTGGAATCTCGTTAAAATAAGCTAAGGATTATTTTTAATAAATCATGTGGTAAAACTGCTCCAGCAGGAAATTCTGGGGCAGGGCAGAATTGGTCCCTGAGTTGAACGAATTTAAAAAGGGCCTTTTGAAGCTTCAATAAGTCTGGTCCTTGTCACAGAGCTAGCCCCATGTGTATAGAAGAAGAGCCAGTTGGAATTTTGTGAAAATAAATTATGGTTGATTTTTAACAAAATAATTGGTGAGACTGCTCAGGCTGAAAAGGCTGGATCATGACTGGATGATGTAACGTTTTGCATGGCCTGAAAAGAGACCTTGTAAATATTCAAAAGGGCTAAATTTCGGTGTGATGACTTCATTATGTGTATAGGAAATGTACAAGTTGGAATTTTTGAAAAAGGAGTTGTGTAGAATTTTTAATAAAATATTTACTAAAGCTGCACAGTCTGGAAAGCTGGGAACTGGCAGAACAGAACATCATTTTGTCTTATCCGAAAAAGGGACCTTATGAATATCCATTATATCTGGTTTTTGGCATGATAATACCTCTATGAGTCTAGAAGACATGCCAGTTGGAATTTCAGTAAAACAAGTTATAGATTATTTTTAATGAATTAATTGGTAGAACTGCTCAACAGAAATTACTGAAAACCCCCTAAAACTAGTAACGACTTTCCAGGCTTAGAAAAGGGACTTAGAGACATTCAAATGAGCTGAATTTCGGTAGGACACTAGTCCCACATGTTTATGACGTATACGAGTTGGAATTTCTGGAAACGGAATTACGGAATTGCCACAATTAAATTTTTAGTAAAGTTGGTCAGCCCAGCCTCAGCACTTATAAAATATCGTAAAGTAAGTAAGTAAGCCTTTATGGTTATTTGAATTAATTTCCATTTCTGCGACTTGTATCTATGACTTCACCTAACGTACTTGTGACGAAAAAGGTTAGCCTAACCGTCCTATATGAATAAAGTACGAAATATGGAATTATTCGTCCAAACCCATGTACGTTGACATGTTATAAGGAATGCATATGATCATTTATGTCATGGCTTGCATTTCATATCACGGCATGTATCATGCATGATCATGAACCTGATTTTCATGGATTTTATGATGCAAGCAAGTTTTACAAGTGATTATCTTTTCGTTATGCATGAAAAGTTTTTACGGTCCCATATTTTAAAGAAAGCTTCATGAATTCCTTGCCGGCTAAGCATGCGACTAACCCGACTCCAGACCCGGGGTTAATTGGTCTGATGACATGATATCTGTTCTGGACCCGTTCAGATCCGGGGTTAATTGATCTGATATCTGTTCTGGACCCGCTCAGATCCGGGGTTAATTGATCTGATATCTGTTCTGGACCCGTTCAGATCCGGGGTTAATTGATCTGATATCTGTTCTGGACCCGCTCAGATCCGGGGTTAATTGATCTGACACTCTGTTTTTATGACATGGCATTTTATGGGACCATACCGATGTTTTGACACGACATGACATGACATCATGCATTGCATCTTGCATAACTCACGATCATGAGGACATGCCACATGTTACAGTCAATAAGTTACTATTGGTATAGCATTACTTAGAAACATGCTTAAGCCGAACGCCAAGTAAGTTCAGGATACAAAAATCAGGAATGGTATAATTTTCCCTAATACCATTCTTAAGACGAACGTCAAGTAAGTACATGATCCAGGAGCAGGCATGAATTATGATTACTTGAGGTTTTGGGGTAATACATTCATGTTATGACTCTTTATGTATTTCATCGACATGACATGACAATTGCATAACTCATGATCACGTTAATATGTGGTACGATACAGCTAAGGACTTAATAAGCCAATAGTGGTTAGCACTATCTAGAATTATGCTTAGTCCATACCATCAGTTGACTTCAGGACTTAAAACAGGTATGAGCAGTTATTCAAGGATTTATGTTGATACATTCACGTTCTAATTCTTTATGTATTTCATGGTCGTTTATTGTATCCTTGCTGGGTGATTTTTATCACTCACACTTTATTTTTCCCCAGATAATGCCAGGATAGAGTGGATTGAAGATGAGCCGAGGGTACCGTATCCGTAAGCGTGAAGACATGAAGGGAGATGAACTTAAGGACTTTTGTGCTGCTTAGATGTTTGTACTATGACTATGTTGGTACTCAGGGGGATGTGACTATGATGTTTTGTGTGACCATGATGTTTGGTGTGACTGCTACTTCGGGGACTTAGTTATTGCGTAATGCATGTTTAATATGGAAAGTTTTAATTCTGCCTAAATTTTACTGTCATGTTAATTGTTAACATAGGAATCCATGGCTTGTTATGGATTTTCGTATGTTACGCATGACGCTTTGTACTCTCCTTAGTGAAGTACGGCGGGTGCACCGTATCCGGACGAGGCCCGGGTGCGGGGCGCTACAGGTGGTATCAGAGCCCAGGCTCTAGATTACGGGCAGAACGTAGGACTAAGTTATGATCTTAGCAATCTAAGTTTGATCATAGACCTAAGTCATGATTTTAGATGAGTGGCGACCTTAGAATAGGACCACTTAGACCGGGTTTAGGATATGATTTAATAACTAACCCTAAACTATGAAAGCTAAGTCTATGACATAAGATGTGTCCTTTTATCTCCTTTACTTAAGAGTTTTCGATTTTGGTCCTTAGTCAAATTCAATCGATTTTGATTCTGATATTCTAAATAGACATTAAAACCATAAGTGCAGATGGCATCACAGACTAACGAACAAGCATTGTCACTTTCACCCCCGGGCAGCGCTGGGTTTTATTACCGGCAGCTAGTAAGAGCACATATCCCAGAATTTGGCGGAGAATCTAGTCCCGAGGAAGCGGAAAAAATGGCTTGATGAAGTCGAAAGTACCTTCTTGCTGATACAAGTACCTGAGAAGGTAAAGACACTAATTGTCCGGCCATTTTTGATTGGCAAGGCCAGTCTGTGGTGGAGAACTGGTATCCAGCCATTGCCCCGACCGGTGACTTGGGCAAGGTTTCTAGAGGAGTTTTGTGAGTTTTTCCTCTCTACAGAACTAATCATGACGAGGGTTGAGGAATTTGACACCTTGAGACAAGAATCAGGTATCACTGTCTCAGAGTATGCTCGTCGGTTCACTACATTGGGCCGCTATGTTCCCTTGATCATGGAAGACGGAGAGCTTAAGGTAATCAGATTCATGCGAGGTCTAGACTTTCGGATTAAGATTCGGCTAGCGAATGCATATTCTAGCACTTTCGAGGAATTACTGGAGGACTGCTACAGAGCGGAACGCGATATTAAACTAATGGAAGGACGAAATAAAGGACTTAAGAAATGAAACAGGAAGTGGCGACCGTTTCCCCTGAGGGATAATAAAGAGATAACCAAAGAACGCTAACCTGGATGAAAGAGTGCCTGAGTCAGCAGCGCCTGAAACCTCAAATCGTAACAGGTACTCCGGACTGCTTAATTTAAATCTGAATTACCTATGTTTTATTATGTCCTTTAGCCAAGGTATAAACGGTCATTGGAGCAATGCGATAAAGTAACCCAACTAAAGTGTAAAAACTAGATTAAGTTATCAAATTGTTCTTAACGGTTGGGTTATTACCATAATAGTCGGAGCTCAATAAGGTTTCCATGGAAGATAACTACCAGTTGCCTAGGATCAATGATTTGTTTGACCACTTCGGGAAACCCAAGTGTTAACAAAACCAAATTGCAAACCGACTATTTCCAACGAGAGAACCAAGCTCGAGGAAGAACATGGAATGTGTGCAAGGCGAATCATAGACATCCTCAAAACCAATAGGATTGACAAACGTCCTGACATGTTACAGACTTTGTGAGTCCGGCATCTTAAGAACAATCCAGTAAGAAGGTTAAATTCCTTCCATGACTATTATAAGTCGGGATTATCTAACCCACTCTAGCAATAACAATATGAGGTGACGAAATCTTGCATAGCATAATAGTCTATGAGGACAAAGCAAACGAGAATACTCCTGTGATTGGGAAAAGGAAACATAAATTCTGTAAGGAACAAGAACACTACGAAACGACACAAATTCCCAGGAAGGACTTCCACCCTAGGTTCGATTATTACGGGATTGGAGTGTCGACGAAATGGATGAGTCAAGTAGGACTTAGCGAGAGATTGGGGTTTCACCATTCTATAAGAGTACAATCCCAGATTAAGGTACGAGTCATCATATATGTATTTTAGGGAAGAAATTTCTAACACCGATGGAAACGCTTTTATGGCTAACGCATGAATACAGAAGGATGTTTATCGAAGGAAAGCGTATGGTTCACAGTCAGGACTTAAGGACCTCCGTCATGAAAAGAAGGAAACTCCAACAGTACATAATCAGGATAGGTCAATTACATCATACTAACCCTGAAGGAATATAGTTGTCGGAATTTAACTCACTAAGACAAAGGCCAGGCCTTTCCATACTCATTCATTACCTTGGGACAGTATGTTCCTTTGATTATAAGAGATGAAAGGTTTAGACTACCAGATCCAATTAAGTTAAGTTAAATCGTATTCAAGGACCTTTGGTGAATTATTGGAGGGCCGCTAGGGAGCGGGATGCGATGTAAGGGGACGAAAGAATAAAAGAAATGATTTAACAAGCAAACGAAGTAGAAGGTGGAAACCGTAACCATATAAGGCTAGTCTATGCGGATGACAAAGAAACAACTAAGGTATGCCTAATAAGTGTAAGATACCTATGTCCTCTGCTCTACTTCTTATTAACCAAGTAGGAGTGATTATGATAGTTCCTTGGGTTATGATTAGTAGACCACAAGCGAGTAAGGTAAGGTTATTAGTGATAACATTACTAAGTATGACACTGTGTATGGGACGCAGGGTCCTCATCATGATGCGTCACTATTAGCACTTGTACCTGTTTTATTGCACTATGCGGGGAATAGGTCATGACTATGAAAACCATGTTTTAAGAGGACGGGCCACCTTAGAATGATTGAAATGTCATATAGGGAACATAAGTTTCAAAGGAGAACCCACAACTTCTAGTTCGATTCTATGAAATGATCGCAAAAAGGGGTAAGAGTTTGTACGTAATAAGGAAATCAGCAAGACGGATGAATACGGGACATACCTTATGAAGAGCTTGGTGTGTGTACCTTATGGGAATTATCCCGGGTGTCTTTGGAAGCTATTTCGTAAATAGGATGACCGTTACATGATCACGGAAAGGATGTTATAGAAAAGAGCGAATAGTTTATACCCCAGGGTTAATGATCTCTGCCTAGTTATTCATTTCTTAAGTAAAAGGAAATTATAAGCCTGCTACGGTCATGATTACACGGAATGGATTCTATTATCAAGTACATAGTATCGAGGTTTCGAGTGCTTGATATGGGATAGGTTACGACGACACCTTTCGAGAATTGGAATAAGTCTTGATGAGACCTCTAAGATGAATGGAACAAAGCTGTTCTGAGGAAACTAAATAGATGCTTTATGCGATCGTATTAACCTAAAGAAGAAGCCACATGGGAAACGGAAGACAATGTGAGGAGTAGATATCCCCATCTATTCGACTAGTTCTGAAGTTTCGAGGACGAAACTTATGATAAGGGGGGGAGAATGTTGTACCCCGACAACCGTGTACTTGAGACTATGATTAAGTGACAAAATAAAAGCGATGATTCCTTCACGAGCTTGCTACTTAAGTCACATTTATCGCTTCCTTATTTAAATTCTTCAAGTTCATTTAGGGCGAATACTAAATAGATATACAATCGAACGTCACGAGGTGTGTGATATACCTTGAGAATTCGGCCAAGGGCCATTGATCACCCTTGAAGTAAACTTGTTGTTGTAAGAATACAAGACATAACAATCCTCCCAAAGCAAGATTAAAAATTAAATGAAATAAATAACATTATAAATTACATAAGTATGGGATATGATAAATGTGAAAAGACCAAATTACCCCCAAACCCCCCAATATTTCGGCCAAGGCAATAGAGGGATCTAGAATCCTCTCCATTGTTCCAATTTTGAATATCTAAATTAAAATATCAAATCAATTAGAAATAAACAATAAAATAAAGAAAAGAGGGGCTAGGGTGTAAGAAAAAGAAGGCCTAGATTCCTTCTTTTCCCCCCCATGCATTCGGCCACCCCCCCCTCTCTCACACCTCTAGCTCTTTTTATTCTCAAGACAACCTCATTTTCATTTGGTCTTGAACAATCCTCCAAGTAAACTCCTACTACACATTTAAGAAAGCTCTCCACCCTCCTTTTCACCCTCTACATTCGGCCACACCAAGAACAAGAGGCACAACTCCATCTTCTTCTTCAAGCTCAAGAATCCTCTAGGTAAGACTCATTTCAAAGTTCTTAAGTAGATTTTTCATACAAAATAGTGAAGCTCACATGGGTATTATTTCCCTCTTCAAACCGTGGCCTCCATGCTCAAGGGGTGAAGATCTTCAACACTCTTAGGTGAGGCTAACTAGCTACACTTGAAGCTCCATTCCAAGACAACTTTGGTAAGATGTTCAAGCCTCAACTAAGATTCTATTTTCACTATTTAAGAGAGACTAACCTCTTCCTTCCTCTTCCTCCAAAACGTGTGCTCAAGGGAGTAGGAGGAGAAGGATTCCAACTCAACTTACTCCAAAACCAAGCAAAGGCAAAAACTTTGGCTTGAAGAGGCAAGTATACACTAATCTCTCATGATTTACCTAAAGGATTAGTGTCTTGAATGGTCAAAGTATTCAAAGATGTGATCTTTAGTGGTATCCTTTAAGTTTAAGATTTCATCTTAGTTGTCTCCTAAGAATAATGTCTTGCATGTGGGTTATTGGGTCTAAGACGATGTTATTTCCTACATGCAATATGGTTTGAGGCTGATTTAGAGTAATACAAGGATAGTCTAGGTAGGCCTAGACAAGATTAACTCTTGGATGAAATTTTGAAGGTCCTAGGAGTGCATGCATGTGATAGATATGATGATAGCTTGGTTAGATACCTACAAACTGTTTATTGTGATGCAAAGGTGATTTTATAACAAGCATGCAACCTGGAAATTCATGTCACAATGGGTTATAAGTGTTAACCAATGACCTAGTGCAAAGGAACAACATGGATGGGTGTATGTGACTTTAACCATGACAAAATATCAAAGTACTGGAACTGGACAGAATGAGTGACACCTTCAACGACTTTGGAACTGGACTTCCAAACCTTCAATGAATCTAATTTTTGGCACAAAGTTAGTCCTATGAGTGTAGCACAATTGAGAGTTGGAATCTCGTTAAAATAAGCTAAGGATTATTTTTAATAAATCATGTGGTAAAACTGCTCCAGCAGGAAATTCTGGGGCAGGGCAGAATTGGTCCCTGAGTTGAACGAATTTAAAAAGGGCCTTTTGAAGCTTCAATAAGTCTGGTCCTTGTCACAGAGCTAGCCCCATGTGTATAGAAGAAGAGCCAGTTGGAATTTTGTGAAAATAAATTATGGTTGATTTTTAACAAAATAATTGGTGAGACTGCTCAGGCTGAAAAGGCTGGATCATGACTGGATGATGTAACGTTTTGCATGGCCTGAAAAGAGACCTTGTAAATATTCAAAAGGGCTAAATTTCGGTGTGATGACTTCATTATGTGTATAGGAAATGTACAAGTTGGAATTTTTGAAAAAGGAGTTGTGTAGAATTTTTAATAAAATATTTACTAAAGCTGCACAGTCTGGAAAGCTGGGAACTGGCAGAACAGAACATCATTTTGTCTTATCCGAAAAAGGGACCTTATGAATATCCATTATATCTGGTTTTTGGCATGATAATACCTCTATGAGTCTAGAAGACATGCCAGTTGGAATTTCAGTAAAACAAGTTATAGATTATTTTTAATGAATTAATTGGTAGAACTGCTCAACAGAAATTACTGAAAACCCCCTAAAACTAGTAACGACTTTCCAGGCTTAGAAAAGGGACTTAGAGACATTCAAATGAGCTGAATTTCGGTAGGACACTAGTCCCACATGTTTATGACGTATACGAGTTGGAATTTCTGGAAACGGAATTACGGAATTGCCACAATTAAATTTTTAGTAAAGTTGGTCAGCCCAGCCTCAGCACTTATAAAATATCGTAAAGTAAGTAAGTAAGCCTTTATGGTTATTTGAATTAATTTCCATTTCTGCGACTTGTATCTATGACTTCACCTAACGTACTTGTGACGAAAAAGGTTAGCCTAACCGTCCTATATGAATAAAGTACGAAATATGGAATTATTCGTCCAAACCCATGTACGTTGACATGTTATAAGGAATGCATATGATCATTTATGTCATGGCTTGCATTTCATATCACGGCATGTATCATGCATGATCATGAACCTGATTTTCATGGATTTTATGATGCAAGCAAGTTTTACAAGTGATTATCTTTTCGTTATGCATGAAAAGTTTTTACGGTCCCATATTTTAAAGAAAGCTTCATGAATTCCTTGCCGGCTAAGCATGCGACTAACCCGACTCCAGACCCGGGGTTAATTGGTCTGATGACATGATATCTGTTCTGGACCCGTTCAGATCCGGGGTTAATTGATCTGATATCTGTTCTGGACCCGCTCAGATCCGGGGTTAATTGATCTGATATCTGTTCTGGACCCGTTCAGATCCGGGGTTAATTGATCTGATATCTGTTCTGGACCCGCTCAGATCCGGGGTTAATTGATCTGACACTCTGTTTTTATGACATGGCATTTTATGGGACCATACCGATGTTTTGACACGACATGACATGACATCATGCATTGCATCTTGCATAACTCACGATCATGAGGACATGCCACATGTTACAGTCAATAAGTTACTATTGGTATAGCATTACTTAGAAACATGCTTAAGCCGAACGCCAAGTAAGTTCAGGATACAAAAATCAGGAATGGTATAATTTTCCCTAATACCATGCTTAAGACGAACGTCAAGTAAGTACATGATCCAGGAGCAGGCATGAATTATGATTACTTGAGGTTTTGGGGTAATACATTCATGTTATGACTCTTTATGTATTTCATCGACATGACATGACAATTGCATAACTCATGATCACGTTAATATGTGGTACGATACAGCTAAGGACTTAATAAGCCAATAGTGGTTAGCACTATCTAGAATTATGCTTAGTCCATACCATCAGTTGACTTCAGGACTTAAAACAGGTATGAGCAGTTATTCAAGGATTTATGTTGATACATTCACGTTCTAATTCTTTATGTATTTCATGGTCGTTTATTGTATCCTTGCTGGGTGATTTTTATCACTCACACTTTATTTTTCCCCAGATAATGCCAGGATAGAGTGGATTGAAGATGAGCCGAGGGTACCGTATCCGTAAGCGTGAAGACATGAAGGGAGATGAACTTAAGGACTTTTGTGCTGCTTAGATGTTTGTACTATGACTATGTTGGTACTCAGGGGGATGTGACTATGATGTTTTGTGTGACCATGATGTTTGGTGTGACTGCTACTTCGGGGACTTAGTTATTGCGTAATGCATGTTTAATATGGAAAGTTTTAATTCTGCCTAAATTTTACTGTCATGTTAATTGTTAACATAGGAATCCATGGCTTGTTATGGATTTTCGTATGTTACGCATGACGCTTTGTACTCTCCTTAGTGAAGTACGGCGGGTGCACCGTATCCGGACGAGGCCCGGGTGCGGGGCGCTACACTACCGACACGTTATATATTTTACGTACGTACATTAACATCACACCACTATACTTAACTCATATTTATGAGTATATTCAGGTCTTATATCATATGATATAAGATATGGTGATGACAAATCAAATACGACACGATAAAAGGTTCTAAACCGAAATTTGTCGTATCTGGCGAATATTGAAACTTCGCCAACGTGTCACGTACTTGCCATAAATAAATGGCCAGCCCATATACATCCAAATATGATGTAAATTTCGTGCACATGACATAATAATCAGCCAAAAATACTTTCCATGTTGGCACACACAAATTACTCCATATTAAGGCCAAAATGTGAAGATTCCAAGTTTAATTTTGTCACATGCTAATAGTACCACTTTAAACCAGCCAAGTGCTGTGATTTAAAGTATATATTATATATATCATGTATAACATAATATATATAACATGTGCAAAAGTTGGAATTTAAATTAGAGAAAAATCGGGTATTCGATAAATATCGAAAATTCGGTTTTCTACGCACATAACATGGAACGTTTTTCTTGTACATCATGTGACACGTATCTAGACACTTTTTACATATGATATACATCTTAAAGTGTTCTAGAAAATTAAATTAAGGGCTGATTGGAATATTACATGTGTGTATTATTAAATGTGCACTATTTTACAAAGTTAGCAAAAATAAATTTCAGCACATGTATGCATATCATATAACGTCACATACAGCAGATTTGAAGCACATGTGGAGCCTTGTTGGCATATTTATTGGTCAAGAATCAATCATACAAAGTTGGTGACTTAAAGAAAGAAGCTACAAAAGGTAAGGTTTCAAACTTTGTCTCATTTGAAACACATGCTGAAAATTTCAGCATGTAGAATTAGTGCTGGCCGATTTTTTCATTAATATGACTCATATTTTATGTCTTGATTAAGGTGGATTAATTAGAAGACAATATGGAAGTGTTTTAAATATTTTATGGAATTAAAGTAGTGATATATTTGAATATCACACATGCTGAAAATTTCAGCATGTGTAGGAGTGTGCATGGCCGAAATTTAGGTCATATTATTGTCTAATGTTTATTCCATAAAAGATGAGAATATTGCACACTAAATGATGATTGAATTGTTGGATTAAATCAATGCAAAATAGGCAATAATTTGAATAAAAGATGAATGATACACATGCTGAAATTTCAGCATGTGCATGATCATAATGGACGATTTTCTTACCCATTTTTGGAGAAATATTGTCTTGCAATTTATATGACAATCTTATGCATTATGGAAATAATTTTATGATTGATATTGGCACATGTTTCAAGTGTTAATCTCAGATTTTTTCCATGTCATCATGATGACAATGTTGAACCAATAAGGAGGTGCCAAGTAAGCGAAGACTAAATGATGATCCAATAAGAAGATGCCAAGTAAGCAAGGCCTTGTCACAATGATGTCTTACACTCTCTCAAGGCCTTAAAAGATAATTTTCAAGAGGGAGACACACCAAGGGGACGGCCTGCACATTAAAATGGAGAGAAGAAGAGCAAAACAAGAACAAGAACAAGTGTTGCAAATTGAAAGATCAAAAGTGTTCTAGCCTTCTTCTCCTACATCTTCTTTCTTTCTCTTTTCTTGTAAAGCCTATTGTTTTTCATATCTTTCAATCTTGAATAGGCTTGAGATAAACCACCATTCATACATCTTTGTAAAAGATTGATCAAGGTGTGATCAATCTTCATTCTAGCAAGGTAGTGGTGTTCGTGCGAATTGTACTTACAATACAAGGTTTGTAAAGGGTTGGAGTTAGGTGTAACTCTATCAACCATGTGGTAAGGTGTGTTGTGTGTGTGATTAGTGTGAACCAAGGAAGGTGTTCCTTGAGGACTGGAGTAGGTTGTTTATAACCGAACCAGTATAAAAATCTTGGTGCAATTTACTTTCAGCATTTACTTTTCAGTTTCTGCACTGATTATCCTTCTTGTTTGCATTCAGAAAAATAGTAAACGATTTTCAAAAATCATAAAAATTTCCAGAAATATACCTACACGTCCTAGGGTTAATTTGTCTATCTATGTTAAATTATGGTACAAAGGAATGTGTTATTTTTACAACTTGTATGCATGTAACAAGATGGACAAATCCAATGTGTGTGTGAGCTTGTCACTTTCGGCCGAAGGGCCTTTTTGGCATCAATGTGATGATTTAAATGCTCATGTTCAAAGTATTATATGCATAAAAGCACAGGGTATATATGTTAATTCATTGAATGAACAAATTAATAATCATGAAAAAGGATAAATTACATAAAGGGGCTGTTTTGGCCAATTTTATACCTTGAGGTCTTTTTGGTCATTCCACTTTCAGAATGATGACATAGGGGCTGTTTTGGAAAGTTCTAAACGTAAATACGAATGGATTATATTAATAAAATAAGGATGATGTTTAAGACACCATTAAGGACTTTTAACCACCTTAAAACCGAGAGCCTTAAAAGAAAGACTAAAGGGGCAAAATGGTCAATTTACATAACACAGGATATACCATTACTCAAATAAGAAACTTTAGGAGCTGAGAGTTATATGACCTTTGAATCATTGCAACAACCAATCATTATCATACGCACATGGTCATCATGATATCAAAACCAATGAGTTTTATTTACGTACACGTTTACGAAATGATTATTGCAAGAAATGTTTTTAAAGTTTTTATGATTAAAGAATCATACTGTGAGATGAATGATTCCATACTTATGCATGATGGCTGACTGTAACACCTTGTCAGGGACAAGGGTTCTTTGCTTTTCTGTGTATGCATGTTCTGCTGGCTGAGTATAACACCTTGTCCGGGACATTAGATCTCTGTCTTTCTTTTATGTCTACGACGTTTTCTATGGTGTGCTTCCTAATGTCTGGTCCAGGGGGAGGATATCAGGGGCAAAAGGCGTTATGATTGACTACGAAACCTTGTTCAGGACTCGAAATTTCAGTCATAATGCGTTACCATTAGTCCGAGGTATGTATGATACAACATCAGACAACCAGGATGTAGGACCTGTATATCACCACTAAAGGGGGTGTTGAATAGTAGGTGCGGAAAATTTGGTTTTTAAAATATTTTGACCCAAAAATCTAACTTCTGAAAACAATTTCTGTTTTCAGATCCTGATTTGAAACGTTTGAAAGACCTGGTTACAAACCATCAAAAATTTTGAAATTTGGAGAGATTCTACTATCAGATTTTTTGAGTACCCCCTAAAAATTTTAGATTCAAAATTCAACCTCTAACCCTTTCAAAATACGTTTGTGGTCAGATTGCACGAATCTGCCATAAACAGTGCTCCGATTCAAAAACTTTATTCCGATTAATTCGTAACTCCAAATGGTCTGAAAATTTAGTGACAAACCCCTTAAGATATGTATTTTAATGGCTTGAAACATTTTTGAAAAATTCCTTTGAGAAGTATGTCACATATGTTGATGTTCTCAACCTTTGAAAATCTGAAAATCAGATTGCACTATTCTCAGAACTATTAACGATTGATTAACTTATACTTGTCCAAATGGATTGAAACTTGCGCCAAATGAAACTTACGAGGTGTGGCTATGTTTTTGCAAAATTTTACAATTTTTGAAATTCATTTTCTATTTTTAAGATTGCAACAAAATGGATGCAGAATGCAGTAAAGTAAAGAACACAAAGGATTTTATATTGGTTCGGTTAAATCAACCTACTCCAGTCTTCGAGGACAGCTTTCTCGGTTATCACTAAACAAAATTAACACCTTATCACAAGGGTTGCTGGAGTTACACACCAACTCCACCCTTAAACAAATGATACAAGCAATCACACTGATCATGAACACCACAACCGAACGAATGAAGGTTTGATCATACCTTCATCAACCTTTTACAACAATGAGGCATGTATGGTGTTATAAACAAAGCCTATTCAATATGTTTGAATATAAGTGCAATAGGCTTGATAGAAGAAGAAGAAGAAATAAATTTAGAAGAAGAGAGTAGAGGCTTCTTTGCACTTGATAGAATATGAGAGTAGTCTTGACTTGGTTTGCTCTCTTCTCTTCTTTTTATTTAGTCTTGACTGCCCCCTAGGGCTTTTATTCCATCTTGAGAATTCTCTTTAATGCCCTTGGAAGATTACCTTGTGTAGAGATGACATCATTTTGATCACTTGGCACACCATGATTGCATGAATGCCTAGCATTTGCTTACTTGGCACTCTATGATTGGATGAGTCTTGTCACCAATTAGTAGCTGAAAAAAATCTGAGATTAAAGTGTAAAAACATGTGCCAAATAAGGTTTGAAATATTTCCAAATAATCAACAATTAAACCCTACAAATTTGGGAAGCAATTTGATCACCATCAAGACCAAATCGGCCACCAATTGTCTCACATGCTGAATTTTCAGCATGTGTTACATTTGCTACAAAGTTTGAATTGTTACCTTGTGTAGCTTCCTTTATTATGTCACTAACCTTGTGTGACTTATTCTCCACCAATTAAGATGTCAACTAAGCTCCACATAAGCTCCACCAAGGCTGAGAATGGCATGTACATAGTCTCCAACATGTGATGAATTTCACTTTTGTAAACTTTGTCAAATATTGCACAATAATTACACATGTATGGTATATTCCAATCATCCCTAATTTAAATATTCTAGTATACTTTAACATGTATTAAATATGAAAAAAGTTTCTAGATACATGTTACATGTCATGCCAAAAATGTTCCATGTGTTGTGTTTATAGAAAACCGAATTTTTGACTTACGTCGATTATGCAAGTTTTCTCCGATTAAATTCAAAATTTTTTCACATGTTATATATATAATGACACACATAATATACATAAAATAATCTAAATATTCAGATCGTAAGCTGTTTAAACTTGGCGCCCACATGTGCTTAAAAAGGTGAATTTGGAATCTCCACAATTTGGCCTTAATTGGGGGTGATTTGTGTGTGCCAACAGGAATGATTTTATAGCTGAATATACCATGTAAGCCACGAAAGTTTTTGCTCTTTTTAGAGTATATGGGCTGGCCATCTATATATGGCAAGTACGTGACACGTTGGCGAAGTTTCGGTAGTCATCCGATACGACAATTTTTGTTTTACAACCTTGTAACGTATTGTAATAATTTTGTCATCACCATGACTTATGTCATATGATATAAGACCTGAATATACTCATAAATATGAGGTAAGTATAGTGGTGTGATGTTGGCATACATTTGTAATATATGTAACGTGCCGGTAGTACGTCGGAATATATGTGTATTGTGTCTTTTTTAAAAAATCTGAATATATATATATATATATATTTTTAATCGGAAAAAGATAATTTTATTATGCCTCACTTATGGCGGAGGAAAACCATATTACAATGAGCATCAATGAAAACAAAATAATAGTATAGCGAACATATAAGTTGATGCCTCCAATCATATACGATATGCCGCATTAAAACCTTGCCAAGTAAAACCACCCTTGTGGATAAAACCTTGGCGAAGGAAAAAGCGTACATATTTATATGATTGGTGTAATTGCATGAATATAAAAAAGATAATCGTGTTGTGTCCGCAAGTTGAGAGGGTGCAACATACTGCAATCGCTGTTGGATACGCCAATGTATGTTCCTCCGATGTTGCCATTGCATCCCAGGTTCCATGTACAAACATAATAATGGATTAGGAGTGTGACAAAAGCTATATGAAACAACAGTAATATCTTGCAAATTGTAGCAAATTTTTGTGGTGGAGAAGTTACCCAGGTTACCCATATCGGTTGATATGGGTAACGATGTTATATAGTATGCAATATGTGGAAGAAGTATAACGCAGTGCAGAAGTATGATAGAGGAGATCATGCATACCCGTGTTGCCCATATCATATGATATGGGCAACTATATTGATCAAGAGCTGTGGCCATGTCGAATATGTGGAATACCCAATCATATATTCCCCGACGTATGGTTTCCATTACAGTCAATTTTCTCCAATGTCCATCCCCATACATAATCGAAGTATAGCATTTCCATAGTTCCCAAACAATGTAAGAAGGTGCCACGATTCGTAAGATGCCTTTAAGTGTCTTACCTTTAGTTGATATCCACCATTGAAGAAGATGCTGCTGTATTGTTTTTGCTGTGGTGGGAGGACCATCCAAATTGGAAGTATACATGTTCCAGACATCTGCAACTTCTGGGCAATCCAAGAGTATATGGTCCGATGTGACTCGTGCTTGTAAGCAAAAGGGACATTGAGTTGGATGAATGCAAACAAACTTTTGTAGATTCTCAGGCAGAGGGATGGCCTTGTGATATAAACGCCATAGAAATACTCGTATATTTTGAGGTATATGCTTATTCCAGATATATTTGTATGAGAGGCGCGTATTCCGCACATGACGTACATGATCATACGCTGCACGAATGGTGTATTGTTCTGTGAGGCAGCCTTTGATGCGCAACCTTCACCAGAAGCAGGCACAAAGAACCATGCTATACAGGCGGAATACAAATTAGCAGAACACAAAGCAGAGTTATTTTGGTCTCAGAAAGCACGTCAGAAATGGATTGCAGCAGGAGATGCCAACACCTCCTATTTTCACAACATAGTAAGGGATCGACATATCCGCCAAGCCATCACAAAAATACATGATACGCAAGGCACAGTTATTGACACACTGCAAGGCATTCAACATGCTGCGGAAGTATATTACAAGCAGTTATTTGCAGCAGATACAATTGTTGACGATGACACTATTCTACAATACATTCCTCAACTTGTGACGGAATCAGAGAATCAACAATTGACAGCCTTGCCAACTCAGGCAGAGCTATTCCCAGCCCACGACCACTTGTCCACGTATAAGCAGAGCCTGTATATGGCAGATCTATTAATTGACAAGACGTCACACAGTCATTGAAGTCATCCAATGAAGACATAGATGGGGCAGAGAGTCCAGCATGTTCCACGACTGATAGAAAAGTGTTGAAATCTCCACCTATTAACCAAGGCTCATTGTTAGTAGCATGGTGATGTTGTAATGAATGCCATAGCCTACGACGATCAGTCACAGTGTGCATTCCATAAACTGGTGTGAACCACAGAACAATCTCCGTGTCCACAATTTGAAACTTAAAATGCGAACATTGTTCATCATATATCGTACATAAATGACGAAGTGAATCCTGTGACCAAAAAATCCAAATTTTGTCCCTACAAATTACGTCCGAATGGTAAAAATGCAGTCTGCGTTGAATTTGAGCCAAATGTGTAGGATCTTTTTTGGGCTCAATTAGAACTAACAACTATAGTTTTTGTGTTCTGATAAGCTTACGAATGCGAACTAAGGAGTTCGCAATTCCTCTGACATTCCATATGAGACAATTCATTGAGAGGAGGAGGAGGGTAAGTTTGAAGATCTTGTCTGACGTTCTGATGGCTGATTGTATGTACCTAACATCTCTTGTTTTGTGCGGCGCCTTCGGGAGATGGGTATGGGGTCTGCCATTTCATTTATCAGTTGAGCCGTGGTATGAGTAAAAGAACTACTCTGGGCAGCCAAAACAGCATCAGTGTCATCTGCAAGATGATTTTGGGTCGTCTGCCTGCATGGGTCTTCATGTGAGGGAATATGTGGCTGTAATATAACAGGTTGTCGAGTGTTTTCAGGGAGCTGCTCAGTATGATGCATGTAAATTTCTGAATCTGAGTTTGTGGCTTCTAGAATATCGTCACCTTCATCTTGTGCGTGACCTAAGGATGCATCTATCTTGGACAAGTCTTGTTTGTCGGATATTAGCGTTAAGAGAGTTGTATCTCTTGAGGCAGCATTTGGGGGATGAGGCTCATCTGCAACTGCTTCGGAGTCTTCTTGTATTATATGATTATCCTGTGGCAGCGGTAAAGCCTCGTCATTTTTTTGGTAAATCATCATGTTCTTCAGCATGCAAATCATCTTCATTGTCCTCGTCAATCAACTGGGTGTGGACTGACTTTTTCTTTTTTGGAGTCCATCGTTTAGGTTGTTTTGGTACTCGTGTTTGGATAGGAGCTGCATGGTTTTCTGGTTCCTGCTGATTATCCTTTGCTAGACTGCAATCCTGGGCTTCATGTCCGAGTGTACGGCAGGTAGTGAAGAAAAGGGGTATGTTTTCATATTCAACCGTTGGGTATATGACATGATCTCCTCCTTGAATATGCAATCGGGTTGGTAACGATTTAGAAATATCGACTTCAATACACAATCGTACAACCGATGGGCGTAATCCATTAGATGTTGCTGAGTCCATTTTTAATGGCAATCCAATCATATGAGCTATATCCCATAAAGCGGATTTATTTTGTAAGTATAATGGCATCCCCCGAATGGATACCCATAGAGGGACTATCGGTTTATCAATCTTGGGATCAAAATCCGGTGTCCATTTCGTCACCCTCATAGTATATCCATTAACCGTCCATGAACGACACAAGAAACACTGATGATAATCTTCTGGATGATGGAAGGTTAAGATAACATGCTGATCATCTATCAATCCTAATTTAGGAGTCTGTTTATTACCAATTCTTTCCATGCAGGATGATAATTGCTTCATATTGGGTCGGCCATGCCAGAAAGATCCCACGAGAGTATATTTGAATGGAATAGAGTAGCGATCTACTTCCTCTTTTGTGAATGTGATAGAAGGCATACCTTTATAGCGTGATATGGGTCTGATTGTTGCGGCGGACTCCATATGAGTAGGGGCCAGTGCTTCTGCGAATGTTTTCTTCTGCAATGGCGCATCCGCCATTTTTGGATCACTGCAAGCCGGTGGAATATTGCAATAAAATGCGTATCAAGAGAGGATACAATGTGGTACGGTATCTGAACAGCGAAACAAACAATGACAACGGTGAATTGAGATCAAAGGTGCAAGCTTTCGCCATGGTTAAGCGCCGGAGGTCTGCAGAGCCGCCGCCATGATATATGTATATGTATATGTGTATATATATATATATATATATAAATGTTTAGAGGAGTGGGAGGAGACTTTTCATTTACAATTTTGTTGCCATCATGCCTTCTCCAAATATATCTCCATTTAATGAACTAGTTAGTTCATTAACTAAAGTACTTCACATAATGAACTAGTTTAGTTTATTAATGGTGGCACCTGAAATTAGGTCAAACACAACAAATGTTTGCCATTTGATGCAAGCTTTAAAGCTTCATGGCTTGTTAGTACGTAAACATTATATATAAATTATATAATGCAAGTTTGTAGCAAAAAGTGTCAAGCAATAAATTTTGTCATGCCATTTCTTAAAAACACATTATTTAGATCATGTATTTTGTGAATCACTCAAATTCTTTTTCTCAACACAGGATTGATAGACGATATTGAATGCTACTTGGGGAGTCATTCGGCATGTCGTGGGTACCATTCTTATGTTACGAAAAGTGTTATAGCCAGTCCATGTTTCTGTCAAGTTCATGATTACACGAAATGATATGTTTTAAGGAAGTTTTACAATGCATGCATCACGAACATATTCCATGAGCTCTTATTACCCTTAAGTCATGACTTCCTTTATACGTTGACAAGTATTATCAAGAAAGTAAACCTAAAATAATGTATGCAAGAATGATTTAGCTTACATGCAAAAGTAAAGATGCTAAATGATGTATATGTTTGATTCATGATACTGTTTCACTAGACTTATTCTGTGAATGAAATTACTTACATGTTAATGTATCTGCCTGGATTATTGTGTTGTTTATATATGTTGAATTCTTTGGTTATTATTTTCATGCATGACATTATTCTGGCTTTCACTGTTTTATCTCCACTACCCCAGTCCCCATGTAGGATCCACTTGATGAATCTAGACAGAAAAACTTGCTGAGCGACTCATTATTGTTCACCCCTTTATCTTACCATGTAGACCCATAGAACCCTGAGCCAGAGTTCATAGAGAATGAGCCTCAAGGCTAGGTTTGGAGAGCTGATTAGTAGACTGTAGTGGCAGCTTTTTGTATTTTTATATTCTGCTCTGTATTTATGATCTTTTGTACTGGTGATGTATCTATGACACTATTTCGCATGTAGAAGTTCGCACTTATGTCGATGTTTTGTTTCCGTCTATTTTATGATGCTTCCGCTATTCGATACATGTTTATGACGATGCGCATACAGATGTTATCGACGCCTTGTACTTCTCGTAGCAGAGTACGACGGATGCACCATGCCGAGACCTTAGTCCCCGACTAGGCGCTACCGATGGTATCAGAGACAAGGCTCCAGATCCACAACAAGCAACATAAGATAAACAACGACAAGTACACATGCTATGATCTTAGTGCTTAAGATTGATCTTAGAATGAGGGAGTCAGCATTAGTATAAGGGCACTAGAATGGTCTATTAGGATCTAATCTCTGAACAAGAATAAAACATTAGACTAAAAATTTTTATTGTTTAGGAAGACTTATGATGTGAAATAACTGTGTCGAACGGATGACTTAAAGACCACGAGGTAGACCATCCACAGACAGATCAGTACAATTACCTCCACCACCACCAGCTGAGGACCCGGTGTCACCACCACCAAAGCAGGTTCCATCTCCACAGGCGCAGGGTCCAGGAGGTATCTTGCAAGCATTCTTTGAAGCTACGATTCAGTTAGGGCAGACAGTTGGGAACACTCAGGCTGCACCGACACTGCCACCTTAGCAGCCTCAACCACAACATATGGGTGCCAGATATTTCTTTGGAGAACTCAAGAGATCCCGTGTGACAAGCTTTGAAGGAGGGCCTGAACCAGACGACGCAGACCTTTATAGCGTGATATGGGTCTGATTGTTGCGGCGGACTCCATATGAGTAGGGGCCAGTGCTTCTGCGAATGTTTTCTTCTGCAATGGCGCATCCGCCATTTTCGGATCACTGCAAGCCGGTGGAATATTGCAATAAAATACGTATCAAGAGAGGATACAATGTGGTACGGTATCTGAACAGCGAAACAAACAATGACAACGGTGAATTGAGATCAAAGGTGCAAGCTTTCGCCATGGTTAAGCGCCGGAGGTCTGCAGAGCCGCCGCCATCATATATGTATATGTATATGTGTATATATATATATATATATAAACGTGTTTAGAGGAGTGGGAGGAGACTTTTCATTTACAATTTTGTTGCCATCATGCCTTCTCCAAATATATCTCCATTTAATGAACTAGTTAGTTCATTAACTAAAGTACTTCACATAATGAACTAGTTTAGTTTATTAATGGTGGCACCTGAAATTAGGTCAAACACAACAAATGTTTGCCATTTGATGCAAGCTTTAAAGCTTCATGGCTTGTTAGTACGTAAACATTATATATAAATTATATTAAGCAAGTTTGTAGCAAAAAGTGTCAAGCAATAAATTTTGTCATGCCATTTCTTAAAAACACATTATTTAGATCATGTATTTTATGAATCACTCAAATTCTTTTTCTCAACACAGGATTGATAGACGGTATTGAATGCTACTTGGGGAGTCATTCGGCATGTCGTGGGTACCATTCTTATGTTACGAAAAGTGTTATAGCCAGTCCATGTTTCTGTCAAGTTCATGATTACACGAAATGATATGTTTTCTGGAAGTTTTACAATGCATGCATCACGAACATATTCCATGAGCTCTTATTACCCTTAAGTCATGACTTCCTTTATACGTTGACAAGTATTATCAAGCAAGTAAACCTAAAATAATGTATGCAAGAATGATTTAGCTTATATGCAAAAGTAAAGATGCTAAATGATGTATATGTTTGATTCATGATACTGTTTCACTAGACTTATTCTGTGAATGAAATTACTTACATGTTAATGTATCTGCCTGGATTATTGTGTTGTTTATATATGTTGAATTCTTTGGTTATTATTTTCATGCATGACATTATTCTGGCTTTCACTGTTTTATCTCCACTACCCCAGTCCCCATGTAGGATCCACTTGATGAATCTAGACAGAAAAACTTGCTGAGCGACTCATTATTGTTCACCCCTTTATCTTACCATGTAGACCCATAGAACCCTGAGCCAGAGTTCATAGAGAATGAGCCTCAAGGCTAGGTTTGGAGAGCTGATTAGTAGACTGTAGTGGCAGCTTTTTGTATTTTTATATTCTGCTCTGTATTTATGATCTTTTGTACTGGTGATGTATCTATGACACTATTTCGCATGTAGAAGTTCGCACTTATGTCGATGTTTTGTTTCCGTCTATTTTATGATGCTTCCGCTATTCGATACATGTTTATGACGATGCGCATACAGATGTTATCGACGCCTTGTCCTTCTCGTAGCAGAGTACGACGGATGCACCATGCCGAGACCTTAGTCCCCGACTAGGCGCTACCGATGGTATCAGAGACAAGGCTCCAGATCCACAACAAGCAACATAAGATAAACAACGACAAGTACACATGCTATGATCTTAGTGCTTAAGATTGATCTTAGAATGAGGGAGTCAGCATTAGTATAAGGGCACTAGAATGGTCTATTAGGATCTAATCTCTGAACAAGAATAAAACATTAGACTAAAAATTTTTATTGTTTAGGAAGACTTATGATGTGAAATAACTGTGTCGAACGGATGACTTAAAGACCACGAGGTAGACCATCCACAGACAGATCAGTACAATTACCTCCACCACCACCAGCTGAGGACCCGGTGTCACCACCACCAAAGCAGGTTCCATCTCCACAGGCGCAGGGTCCAGGAGGTATCTTGCAAGCATTCTTTGAAGCTACGATTCAGTTAGGGCAGACAGTTGGGAACACTCAGGCTGCACCGACACTGCCACCTTAGCAGCCTCAACCACAACATATGGGTGCCAGATATTTCTTTGGAGAACTCAAGAGATCCCGTGTGACAAGCTTTGAAGGAGGGCCTGAACCAGACGACGCAGACCTTTATAGCGTGATATGGGTCTGATTGTTGCGGCGGACTCCATATGAGTAGGGGCCAGTGCTTCTGCGAATGTTTTCTTCTGCAATGGCGCATCCGCCATTTTCGGATCACTGCAAGCCGGTGGAATATTGCAATAAAATACGTATCAAGAGAGGATACAATGTGGTACGGTATCTGAACAGCGAAACAAACAATGACAACGGTGAATTGAGATCAAAGGTGCAAGCTTTCGCCATGGTTAAGCGCCGGAGGTCTGCAGAGCCGCCGCCATCATATATGTATATGTATATGTGTATATATATATATATATAAACGTGTTTAGAGGAGTGGGAGGAGACTTTTCATTTACAATTTTGTTGCCATCATGCCTTCTCCAAATATATCTCCATTTAATGAACTAGTTAGTTCATTAACTAAAGTACTTCACATAATGAACTAGTTTAGTTTATTAATGGTGGCACCTGAAATTAGGTCAAACACAACAAATGTTTGCCATTTGATGCAAGCTTTAAAGCTTCATGGCTTGTTAGTACGTAAACATTATATATAAATTATATTAAGCAAGTTTGTAGCAAAAAGTGTCAAGCAATAAATTTTGTCATGCCATTTCTTAAAAACACATTATTTAGATCATGTATTTTATGAATCACTCAAATTCTTTTTCTCAACACAGGATTGATAGACGGTATTGAATGCTACTTGGGGAGTCATTCGGCATGTCGTGGGTACCATTCTTATGTTACGAAAAGTGTTATAGCCAGTCCATGTTTCTGTCAAGTTCATGATTACACGAAATGATATGTTTTCTGGAAGTTTTACAATGCATGCATCACGAACATATTCCATGAGCTCTTATTACCCTTAAGTCATGACTTCCTTTATACGTTGACAAGTATTATCAAGCAAGTAAACCTAAAATAATGTATGCAAGAATGATTTAGCTTATATGCAAAAGTAAAGATGCTAAATGATGTATATGTTTGATTCATGATACTGTTTCACTAGACTTATTCTGTGAATGAAATTACTTACATGTTAATGTATCTGCCTGGATTATTGTGTTGTTTATATATGTTGAATTCTTTGGTTATTATTTTCATGCATGACATTATTCTGGCTTTCACTGTTTTATCTCCACTACCCCAGTCCCCATGTAGGATCCACTTGATGAATCTAGACAGAAAAACTTGCTGAGCGACTCATTATTGTTCACCCCTTTATCTTACCATGTAGACCCATAGAACCCTGAGCCAGAGTTCATAGAGAATGAGCCTCAAGGCTAGGTTTGGAGAGCTGATTAGTAGACTGTAGTGGCAGCTTTTTGTATTTTTATATTCTGCTCTGTATTTATGATCTTTTGTACTGGTGATGTATCTATGACACTATTTCGCATGTAGAAGTTCGCACTTATGTCGATGTTTTGTTTCCGTCTATTTTATGATGCTTCCGCTATTCGATACATGTTTATGACGATGCGCATACAGATGTTATCGACGCCTTGTCCTTCTCGTAGCAGAGTACGACGGATGCACCATGCCGAGACCTTAGTCCCCGACTAGGCACTACCGATGGTATCAGAGAAAAGGCTCCAGATCCACAACAAGCAACATAAGATAAACAACGACAAGTACACATGCTATGATCTTAGTGCTTAAGATTGATCTTAGAATGAGGGAGTCAGCATTAGTATAAGGGCACTAGAATGGTCTATTAGGATCTAATCTCTGAACAAGAATAAAACATTAGACTAAAAATTTTTATTGTTTAGGAAGACTTATGATGTGAAATAACTGTGTCGAACGGATGACTTAAAGACCACGAGGTAGACCATCCACAGACAGATCAGTACAATTACCTCCACCACCACCAGCTGAGGACCCGGTGTCACCACCACCAAAGCAGGTTCCATCTCCACAGGCGCAGGGTCCAGGAGGTATCTTGCAAGCATTCTTTGAAGCTACGATTCAGTTAGGGCAGACAGTTGGGAACACTCAGGCTGCACCGACACTGCCACCTTAGCAGCCTCAACCACAACATATGGGTGCCAGATATTTCTTTGGAGAACTCAAGAGATCCCGTGTGACAAGCTTTGAAGGAGGGCCTGAACCAGACGACGCAGAAAAATGTCTGGATGAGAGAACTGCTTCAACTTATTACAAGTAACAGACGAGGTCAAGGCTCAAATTATTCGCCCGTTTTTGATTGTTGAAGCCAATCAATGGTGGAAAACCAGCATGCAGCCCTTGCCCGGACCTGTTTCCTAGGAAAGATTTGTGGACGATTTTTGGAAATTTTATGTTCCAACATCTGTGACCATCAAGAAGATCTGTGAATTCAAGTCTTTGAGACAAGAGGTTGATATGACTATTTCTGAATACACGAATCGTTTTATGGCTCTAGGTCAATATTTTTTGTCTGTGATGGCGAATTAAAGTTTCAAAATGATCAAGTTTGAACGGGGATTGAGCTCAAGGATCATAAACTGGATTGTGAATGCGAATCTTGCAAATTATGGTCAGTTGTTGGATGCTTGTTACTGTGTAAAACAGGACATTGCTCGGAGGGATGATGAAAATATAGGAAAGAGACTCAAACAGTTACGAATGGACTATATGGGCAAAGAACAAAGTTCCAGAAGGGATCAGGCAGACAACCCTAGTCTCAGCATCACCCGCAAGAGCATATACCTGTTATACCTCAGTGACAACAGAATTAAACGCAGCCAGCTTTTCCTAAATGCCTGACTTGCCAGAAGAATCATCATGGGGAATGTTGAAAGGGAAGTGGAGAATGTTTTGGGTATGGCAAGACAGGGCATATGATCATAGAGTGCCTCGAGAGACAATGGAAGCCACAGTAGGGAGGATGTCCCCAGGCTAATGCCTGAGTCTATATCATGACAGATGTTGAGGTGGAGGAAGCACCTGACGTGGTAACAGGTATTGTCGGTTGTGTTATTTTAGCATGATTAATATTGTCTGTTGGTTGTTATAACGTGCTACTTATATGTGTTGGAAATTCATGATAAAGTATGATGCGTTAACATAGAAACTATATACGTGCATTTGAGTGGATTTGTGTACAATGTTAGTAAATAACATACCAGGCAATGTATTGTTCGATAGTGGTGCAAGCCACTCTTTTGTGTCAAGAAGGTTCACTACGAATCTAAATAGCTGCCTGACTTGGTTGGAAACACCCTATATGGTTCATGCACCTGGAGACTAGATCATAATATCTCACCATCTGTATAAGAATTACGGAATAGAAATAGAGGATCAACACTTTACGGAGACACTGATTCCGATACATGGGAGATTCCGACATGATTCTAGGTATGGACTGGTTGTTTGATAACCATGCTGAGATAGATTGCGGAAAAAACGAAGTAGTAATTAAGAACCGGGACAAGAAGAGGTTACCTATCAGGGTAATAGTAAGCCAAGAAAAGCTCTGAGAAATGTGTATTTGACAGCCATACAAGATTTTCAAGCATTTAAGAAAGGAGACACATGATTCTTAGTATATGCTTTAGGAGCTGAGTCTGAGGCACCGACACTGAACGACATTCTAGTAGTCCAAGAGTTTTCGAAAGTATTTCCTGACGATATACTGGGCTTGCCGCCAGATCGGGAGATCGAGTTTGAAATTAACATGGTGCCTGGAACAGAACCAATCTCTAAAGCTCGCATAGAATGGCCCCAGCGGAGTTAAAAGAACTGAAAGAACAGTTACAAAAGCTAATCGATAAAAGGTTTAGTCGTCCAAGTGTGTCACCGTGGGGAGCACTGGTGCTATTATAAAGAAGAAAGACGGCATCATATGGTTATGTATAGATTACACAGAGTTAAACAGGTTTACTATTAAGACCAAGTACCATTTGACTAATTGAGAGGGGCGACTATTTTCAGCAAGATCGATCTTTGATGTAGGTATCATCAATTAAAAATCAAGGCTGAGGACATACCAAATACTTCTTTAAGCCGTTATGGCCAATATGAATTCCTGGTGATGCCGTTTGGGTTGACTAAACCCCAATAGCATTCATGGATCTCATGAATACCGTTTTCTGTGAAAAGATGGATAAATTGGTGGTGGTTTTTAATAACGGCATCTTAGTCTATTCTGCGGATGAAGAGACTCATGCCGAGCATTTACAAACTATTTTGAGCATATTACAAGAAAAATAGTTGTACGCTATGTTCGACAAATGCGAGTTCTGGTTGCAAAACATCGCTTTCTTGGGACATGTCATCTCGGAGGTTGGCATATCAGTGGATCCCAAGAAAATCGAAGCGATTAAGGAATGGCCCCAATAATCTAATGTCACTGAGGTTCGAAGTTTTCTAGGACTAGCGGGATATTACCTCAAATTCGTCGAGGGATTCTCCAAGATAGCGGTACCATTGACCAAACTCGCACAAAAAAGACGAAGTTCCAATGGACTGCTAATTGTGAAAAGAGCTTCTCTGAACTTAAAAAGAGGTTGACAATGGACCCAGTATTGGCTCAACCTGTTGCTAGAGAGAGTTACATAGTCTACAATGATGTGTCCAGGAATGGCTTCTGTAGTATTTGCACTCAAAATTTAGAGGCATTACTTGTATGGGGAAAAGTGTGAAGTATATACGGATCATAAGAGCTTCAAATACTTGTTCACCCAAACGGAATTAAACATGAGGCAGCACTGATGGCTGGAACTGATCAAGAATTATGATGTGGCCATTCATTATCACCCAGTTAAGCTAACAAAGTGGCAGATGTGTTGAGTCGAAAATCCAGTCATGCGAGACAGTCGCTTCTGGAGCAAGAAATTGTTGAGTTCAAATTAGATGAAGTCGAGTCCATCGCCAGCAATTTCGCAACATTAGTGATTTCACCGTCACTGGTTGACCGAATAAAGGATGCTTTGCAAAAGGATGCTTTGTTATCAAGGATTGATGGCAAAGTTAGGCAAGCACCAGTAGATAATTTTTAGTTGCGTGATGATGGTAGTTTGTAATTCAAAAAACGACTATGTGTGCCTAACGATGCCGAGATCCGCAATGAAGTTCTGAAGGAAGCACATAGTTCACGATTGTTGATGCATCCCAGAGCCACCAAAATGTACCAGGATTTGAAACAGCGTTACTGGTGGAATGAAATGAAACAACAAATTGCGGAATATATAGAGCAGTGTTTGGTATGCCAACAAGTGAAGGCAGAGAATCAGAAACCTGTTGCACTTTTATAGCCGTTAGCAATTCCAAAATGGAAATGGGAACATATAACTATGGATTTTGTCATGGGACTTTTATGGACTCAAGGTGGCTGTGACACAATACGGGTAATCGTGGATAGACTTACCAAATCCGCACACTTCTTACCCATGACCATTCAAGCATCGATGGAGAAGCTGGTACAGATGTATATGGATGATATCGTGAGTTTTCATGGAGTTCTGGTGAACAAAGTTTGTGATAGGGATCTGTGATTCACTTCAAGGTTTTGGACAATGTTTCAGCATGCAATAGGCTTGGAAATTGGAATGTGTACCACATTCCACCCGCAGACCGATGGACAGACTGAGAGATCAATACAGACGTTGGAAGATATGTTACATGCTTGTGTATTAGATTTTTGTGGTACCTGGTATAACAATAGCAATCACAGCTCTATTGGAATGGCACCTTTTGAAGCGTTGTATGTCGGAAGTGTCGATCACCACTGTATTGGGACGAAGTAGGTGATAAAGCCATCACAGGATAAGAATTGGTGGAATAGTCTAAGGATAAAGTTCGGATAATACATGAGAGGTTGAAGATAGCCCCAGACCATAGCAAGAGCTGGCTAGACTCAAAACATCTATCTATCGAGTTTGAGGCCTGTGAAGGAGTGTATTAGAAGATCTCACCAATGAAAGGGATTAAACATTTTGGTAATAAAGGAAAGCTGAGCCCTCGTTTCATTGGGCCATAAGAAGTCTTAGAAAAGATCAGATTGGTAGCATATCGGTTAGCCCTACCACCCTCATTGTCATAGATACATAATATGTTCCATGTATCACAGTTGAGGAGATACATACATGACCCGAGTCATGTATTAGAATATCAGCAGTTGGAAATTCAGAATGACATTTCATATGTAGAGGAACCACTGTGCATTTTGGATCGGAAAGAACAAGTGTTGCAAAGAAAGTTGATTCCGTTTATTAAGGTTCAGTGGAGCAATTAGACAAAACGAGAAGCGACTTGAGGACCAGAACGACAGATAAGGAAACGATATCCTCAACTCTTCTACTGAGGTATGTAAGTTTCGAGGCCGAAACATTTTATAAGGGGGAGAAAATGTTACATCTCAACCCCCGTTACGTGCTTAGAATGAATATCATCGTGATACCGTAGCCTAGTATAGTGTGCATAAGCATTACCTTAGATAAATTTTAGAACTACTAAATTAATGTAAGGAATGTAGGCTAATCAATTTTGTAAATAAAAGAATTGGTACAAGTTTTACTTAGCAATTAAATAAAAGAAAAAGAAATTACACATAAAGGAAATAAAGCAAGGTTAAAATAGTAATTAATCACCACCCACTTGGAACCCACCCCAACCGGCGACCCCCTTTCTATTTTCCCAACATTCCTATTTTCTTTCTTTTTAATATTCCCCATCATTTCAAGTCTTACTGGGTGTAAGACAACTAACCTATCCTATTGCATGCAAATTTCTTTTTCTCCCTACCCCCACCCAACCGCCACCCTTCATTTTACCCTCAAAATTTTTATTTCTTTACTTTTATTTCTTTCCCTTCAATCATTGCCATTTCTTATACCATGTAAGACATGCACCCACTAAGATTTCATGCAACTTTTTTTTCTCTTCCACTAACTTATTGATCCAAGAACTACTCATCATTTGCCCCCACACCACATCCTGCCAAGGCTTCCTCCAAGACCATAAAAACACATTTCATCTCGAATTTCCTACTTCATTATCCACCCATCACTTTCTCTCATAACAAATTCTTCTATTACACTCCCTTCTCTAACTAACACCAACTCTTCCTCCTCCAATCTCCCTTTTCACTGTGAGTGCTCCAAGCACAAGGACGAAGAATTCTTCCATTAACCAAGTGAGGAAACAAGCTTTCAAGAGTAGTGATACCTAAGGTAAGTGTACTATACTTCTTCATAAACATCTTCTTTCCTTCTACTTCTTCAAATGATTTCCACTACTCCTCTCATAGGCCTTCAACCGTAGCTTTCAACAAGAAGGTAGGAGGAGCTTCTCTAGTTCATCAAGTGAGAAATCTCAATCCATTCAAGGTAAAATTCACTTAGATTGAGTCTTAGAACATCCATACTCTCATCTCCTTCATGAAAGACTAAATCGTTCTTCTTCTTGGCCCTCAAGGCCGTGACTACCCAAGCCAAGATGAAAGAAGAGATCTTGTACGTTTAAGTGTAAGAATCAAGTACCAAAGGCAAGTATTCTTATTAGTTCTTCTAGCATGTTTAAAAAGGAGTCTACTGTGTTCATATAAAAGCATGGATCATGCATGCATATGTTAAAATGAGGCTTCTATCACTAAGTTATGAAAAGTGTACTTTCATGTTTAAATTGTGCATGCATGTTTTTGGTTTTTGTAGAGTTCATGAATATGGTTAAAATGATATCCAAAGAGGACATACATGGCCAAAAGTCTTGGGCAGACAGCCCCTAGGGGATGTGTGGCCTAAGAAATGAAGGGCAAAACATGCATGTCTCATCTCCCATACAAAATGAAGACAAATGAGTACACTTTCCTAAAAAGTGTACTAAAAACCTCATTAGAACATCAAATTCTTATGTGCATGATAGAATGACTACCAATGCTTTAGTTTTATATGTATAAAGATGCATTTGCAGGGTTATAGTCATGTTGTAGCATTTTTATAGTGATCTATTAACCAAACTACAATGCATGTCACAAAAACTTCCATATTAATGACCAACATCATAGATGCCTCGGTTGTCTTCCAAGATGGGGCTGTTTTGAGCCTTCATAAAAGACCATGGATTCATCACCATCATCATGATGTGTATTTTGATGACCATAGTCTAAGAAGGTGTTTTTGGCTTGGGTGTACTCTTATATGAACTTACATGTGAAGATAGCAGTAACATACTTAAAAGATGAATCTCATGACCATGATATGTAATTTTGTTTCAAGAGTGATATGTTGAAACCATGACATGTATGCATCATCAAAGTATGTCTATCTATGTTAAATTATGGTACAAAGTAATGTGTTATTTTTACAACTTGCATGCATGTAACAAGATGGACGAAACCAATGTGCGTGTGAGCTTGTCACTTTCAGCCAAAGGGCCTTTTTGGCACCAATGTGATGATTACATTTAAATGCTTATGTTCATATAATAATATGCATAAAGTTACAAGGTATATACGTTAATTGAATGAACAAATTAATAATCATGAAAAAGGATAAATTACAAAAAGGGGCTGTTTTGGCCTATTGATTGAAATTTATACTTATGGGCTTTTTGGTAATTTCCACTTTAAGAACGATGACATAGTGGATGTTTTGGAAAGTTCTAAATGTAATTACGAATGGATTGTATTAATTGAATAAGGATGATGTTTAAGACACCATTAAGGACTTTTAACCACCTTAAAACCTAGAGCCTTAAAAGAAAGACTAAAAGGGCAAAATGGTCAATTTACATAAGACAGGATATGACCATTACTCAAATAAGAAACCTTAGGAGCTGAGTGTTATATGACCTTGGAATCAGTCCAACAACCAAGCATTATCATATGCATATGGTCATCATGATTTCAAAACAAATGAGGTTTATTGACGTACATGTTTACGAAATGATTATTGCAATAAATGTTTTTAAAGTTTTCCTGATCAAAGAATTGTACCGTGAGACGAATGATTCCATACGACTTATGCATGATGGCTGAGTGTAATACCTTGTCAGGGACAAGGGTTCTTTTCCTTCCTGTGTGTGCATGTTCTGCTGGCTGAGTATAACACCTTGTACTGGACAAGGGATCTCTATCTTTCTGTTATGTCTACGATGATTTGTATAGTGGGCTGCCTAATGTTTGGTCTAGGGTGAGGATATCAGGGGCAAAAGATGTTATGATTGACTGTTAAACTGCGTCCGAGACTCGGGATTTTAGTCATAACGCATTACTGTTAGTCTGAGGTACATATGATGTAACACCGTGGTTGGACCATCGAGATTCATAGAAGGTACTAAAGGTTACTTTGGGAGTCATTCGGCATGTCATGGGTATCATTCTTATGTTACAAAAAGAGCTATAGCCAACCCATGTTTCTTTCAAGTTCATGATTACACAAAATGATATGTTTTCAAAAAGTTTTACAATGCATGCATCACAAACATATCCATAAGCTCTTAGTACCCTTAAGTTATGATGTTATGCCCCGCATACGCGTGGGCTAACGTATTATATTCCAAACACACACACACACGGCAACAACATACAAAATAATATATATACATATATTACATATACACACACGGCAAAAGATAGGGTTTTAAGTTAAATACAATTCCTAATTATCTTAAAATTAAACTCACCTAAATAACCTAGGATTCTACCTAATATAAATATATATCTATATCCACGTAATAGACAAATCAAATCACTCCTCTCTATCAATATGGATATCGCATATGGATGCCGTAAGGGGCAACCGCATATGGATATTAGAAATGGATATCGCATATGGATGCCATAAAGGGTAACCGCATATGGATATCAGAAATGGATATCACATATGGATGCCGCAAGAGGTAACTGCATATGGATATCAGAAATGGATATCGATTGTGATACTGTAAGGGGTAATCGCCTATTACATCGGAAAATGGAAGAGTGAAATATGAGAAATGGAAAATAGAAATTTTGCATTCATTATTTTGAAAATTTAAGGTGGCTTGTTTAATAAGGGGGTATTATGCTTCAGAGGAAAAAGTACAAAAAGTATTGAGAAGCCTCCAATCCGAATGGGATCCGAAACTAACCGCAATTGAAGAAAGCAAAGAATCAAAGTCAATAAAATGGAAGAATTGATCAGATCTCTTAAGGTATCTGAAAACAAACTCACTCTAAGGAAATCGGAATCAACTTCTAAACAAGACAAGACTATAGCGTTTAAATCAAATGAATACGTCTCTACCTCTTCTGATCGCTTAGATGATAGTAACACGGATTCTGATAATGAAGATCTAATTGTGTTGGCTAAAGGATTTAGAAAGATCATGAAAAAGACTTTTAAAAACAAACCTAAGCCTACTTCATCTAGGAATCATAGGAATAAGAATCGTGATAAAGATATTAAATTTTATGACTGTGGAAGAATTTGAAATATTTCTTATGAATGATGAAACAAGGACAAAACTATAAACAAAAACCGTGACAAAGAACATATAAAAACTAGACCTGTCTCTGAATCTAAGCAAGGGAGTACAAGAAGAGCCCTCAAAGCCTCTACATAGAGTGATTCATCCGATTCTGAAAGTGAAGAAACCGAAGAGGAAACGGCTTAAGTATGCTTCACATCCAAAACATCTAGTGAAATACATTCTGATTCCGATTCCGATTTTGAACCTTCTTAGGATGATTTGTTTAGTTAATATCTTGAGTTGCATAAATATACTTGCAAAACAAATGAAACAGTTAATTGAAGGCAAGAAATTGTTAGAATCTTCTAACACAAATCTTGTATCTCAATCAAACGATTCAAAAGAGGAGTAGTCTAGCATGATTAAATCATTAAAATCTGATTGAATCTTTGGCATCCAAAAATGCTTTAATGAAATCTGAGATTTCTGATTTGAGATCAAGAAATACAGACCTAGAAAAACGATAAAACGATTTGATACAGGAACTTGCATATTGGATCGTCTCATTTCTTCTCAAAAGTATGAAACTGACAAAACAGGATTAGAATATATTGAAGCTAATCAGGTAGAAAAAAATCTAAAAATTTTATTTTATCTCCATCTAAGCAACCACATGAATTTAAAACAATCGTAAAGCCTAAGAAAGCGACAATAGAAACCAGCGAGTCACCTATTGCATCTCATTCCACTACTCGTTTTTCATTACATGAAAAGTATAATCATGTGCCATATAGATATCAAAGAAAGACATTGATGCACATGCAACATTCATATCATACTAATTCATCTAGATCACGATCCTTGCATGCAAACCAAAATGGATATCAAAACTGAAAATCACCTTATGCTCACAATGGTAAATTTGGCCATAGGCCAAATAGAAATGATCACAACATATATTATATTCCTTCTTAAAAAAATGTCACCCAAGTTTGTGTAGGACCTGCAAGGCACCACTAGAAGGGGGGTTGGATATTGGGTGTGGAAAATTTGGTTTTAAAAAATATTTCAATCCAAAAACCCAACTTCTGAAGAAAGTTTCTGTTTTCAGGACCTGTTTTGCGACGTTTGAAAAACTAGGTTACAAGAGTTCAAAAAAATTCTGAAATTTGAAAAGATTGTAGTCTCATATGTTCTGAGTATCTCCTAAAATTTTCACATCAAAATTCAACCTTTAACCCTTTTAAAAGTCGTTGGTGGTCATATTTTGCAAATATGCCAGAAACGGTAGTCTGATTTAAACAATTTATTCCGATTAAACCGTGGCTCCAAATGGTCTGAAAATTTAATGACAAACCCTTTACTATGTGCATTTAATTGGGATAAAATAGTTTTGAAAAATTCCTTTGGGAAGTTAGTCAAATACGTTCAAAGTCTCAACCTTTGCAATTCTAAAAATTAGACTGCACTAGTCTCATAACTATTGACGTTTGAATGACTTATACATGTCCAAAAGGGTTGAAGCTTACGCCAAATGAAACTTAAAACGTGTGGCTATGTTTCTGAAAAGTTTCATGATTTTTGAAATTCGTTTGATATTTTTAAGATGGAGATGAAAATGATGCACGGTGCAGGAAACTGAAAGTAAAGTGCTGAAAAGTAGAGAACACAAGGAATTTTATACTGGTTCGGTTAAACCAACCTACTCCAGTCTTCAAGGACACCTTCCTTGGTTATCACTAAACCAAATAACACCTTTCCACACAGGGTTGATGGAGTTATACACCAACTCCAACCCTTTACAATCGAAACAAGCAATCACAATGATCACGAACACCACCACCGAACGGATGAAGGTTTGATCACACCTTGATCAACCTTTTACAATAATAGTGATGCGCCCCGCACTCCGGTCCAGCCGAAGTCGGTGCACCAGCCGTACTTCACTGAGGAGAGTACCAGGCGTCGTTCCATATATGGCGCCCCGCACCCTGGCCCCGCCGAAGTCGGTGCACCCGCCGTACTTCACTAAGGAGAGTACTAGGCGTCGACCATACGTGTCATGATCCATGATATAAATGCATGGATTTTAGCGCTTACATGTAGATAAGCAAGCGAAACCGTGGCAGAATTTAAAACTTCGAAATTTAGAACAGCATCACCACCAATCAAAGTTTACAACCCACATCAAATGTATCAGAAAGTGACAAAAGCAATTGTTTTTCCATCTCAAATACATAAATCAGTCATCCCTTAAAGCTGGAAAGTCCGGTCTCCTAAATCTGTCCATCCTTCACTGCACTCACGGGTAAGGAACCCTAGGTTTGTCATCGATCCATTCTACTTTGTCTCCTGCAACTTCTGGGAGGAAAAATAAGGGTGAGTGACAATGTCACCAGCAAGTATACTATAGTTAAATGGAAAGTGCGAACAAGAACCGAACCCCAAAATTTTCTGTTTAGAAGCATACCTGTCCTCCGTCTAATACTCGATAAGGATCATCACTTAATGTAGCAAGATCATAATTTAAGAAAAATCATCACCCACAGCAGAACATAACATTAAAAGACTATAACTTGTATTGATGAATACCACAACAAGGATAATCACTTGGAGATGTCATACTTAGGGTCTGCGAGGTCATCACAACTTAAATCTCATGAGTCACTACATGAATGTAACATGCATGCATATGTACGTGTGATGCATTGAGATGAAAATGGAAATATGATCTTTCATGCTCTTCTTTTAAATCATCATCGTCGTAAAACAATAGAGTGTTCAGATCTATCTTCCTAGATCTGAGGCGGTAACGTCTCCCCTTAAAATCTATTATTCCCGGATTCGGAACGGTAACATCCTCTACTGGTGTTCAGATCTATCTTCCTGGATCTGAGGCGGTAACGTCTCCCCTTCGAATCTATTATTCCCGGATTCGGAACGGTAACGTCATCTACTGGTGTTCAGATCTATCTTCCCGGATCTGAGGCGGTAACGTCTCCCCTTCGGATCTATTATTCCGGATTCGGAACAGTAACGTCATCTACTGGTGTTCAGATCTATTCTCCCGAATCTGGCGGGTTCTTACTGGCCAAGTTCATACTCACACACGGTACCGGTGGGAAATCATTCTTTCAAAAATCATCTTTTTGAAAATGCTTTTCATCTTTCTTTCACATAAAAATCATGCCGTAAATCATATACATGACGATGATGAAATGCATGACATGTAATATGCAAACCGTGGCATAATGCGTGAGCTGGAAAATTTCCAGCTTAGTGGCACCAACTTCTCCTTGGTGATTTCCTACTGAAATAATCATTCTAGATCAATTGGTTGCATTTATTGCTTCATGTACGTCTTAAGTGTTTGTCATGCAACTTTTATGGAATTACGATATCGATAAGGGAGTCATATATTCTTTTCATAAAGCGGTTACAAACTGAATTTTGGAACGACTCATTTCGCTTTTAACCGAACCTTTAGTCCTTTTTAGGTAATTCCAACTCTCCAGCTTAATAAACTTGTTGGACTAGCGTCCTACCAAAATTTGGCCCAATTTTACTTTTCTAAGGTCCAGTTTCAGATCATGCAACATGCCACACAAATTCTGTCAATCCAGCGCATTTCAGTCTGACCTATTATACTAGAAAATTCATAAAACATAAACCAGGACTCATTTTAAGAAAATTCCAACTTTCACCTTTACTTTACTCATAGAGTTAGTGTCATACTGAAAATTAGCTAATTTGCATAGCTCTAAGGTCCATTTCTAGGCTACTCAACACGTTACTTAAATTCTGTCCAGAACAGCATTTTCAGCATGACCATCCTCACTAGGAAAATTTATTAAAAATAAACCATAGCTCCTTTTGATAAAATTCCAACTCTCACATCTAATATACACATAAAAACAACGGCATACCAAAAATCAACTGAATTGAAAGTTCTTAAGGGTCCTTCTCAGGTCTCACAAATTAGCCCAAGTTTCTGTCCAGTTTCAGTATAATTTTTCCTAGTTGTCGTATTTCCTTCCTAAGTGTCCTTAACTTACATTTTTGTCACAACCACTTAAATAGTCATCAACTTACTCTTTTTATAGAAAAATTACAGGCTTATCGAGGCTACAATCCCACATGCAAATCCCATATAAAACAGTTTATGCACCCTTATACATCATTCTTTGAGTCACATGCACATTTCTATTAACACAACATTTAGTAACAACTTTGGGTACACACGCCCCCTTCACCAACAACCCCATTTTTGGTGCATGCAAGAAAATGATGTATCCAAGAGCATGTTATGCACAACACACAACAAGACCGAAAACTTATCTCCATTTCTCACTAAGTTATCATCTCCATGCAAAATCACACTCATTCCCTTCACCCCTTCCACCGTGAACCCTCATCATGGAAAAGAGAGAATCTTTGACTTATTCATCTTATATTATCACACAATAAGTCATATAACCCTCAAAGATTACACCTTTGGAACAAGATTTCACACCTACACCCCCACATGGCTTTGGCCGAAAGTTTTGACATTCAAACTTAGCATAATACAACTAAGATTAGACCTTAGGTATATCTAGCCATTCATGCACACACTTTCACATTTAAACCACAAAGAGTATAGTGTACTTGCCTTTGAAGTCCTTGGATTTTGCTCGGATTGGTTGATACAAGAAGCACTTCCCCCTTTCTTTTCCTATCACACACGGCATAGGGCTTTTGTTAGCCATTCCTTAGACTATATAATATATCCTAGGAGAGAATGAAGGGTATACCATTTGCATTTTTTGAATGGATTGAGGATGATCCACCCTTGCTAAGGCGTATTCCTTCTTCTATCGTCTTGAGGCCTCCTCCTAGTGCTGTGGTAGTCACGGTTTTTACCAAAGAAAAAGGAGGCTTGGTGATCTTCAACTTCTAAGATGCATTTTATTAGCAACCATAGAGAGTAACCTTACCTAGACAAGTCTTGGGAGGGAATGATCTTTAGTCCTCTCCTGCTTCATCCGAATGCTTTTGGGAGGAGGGGAAAGGTGGCTTGTTTAATAAGGGGGTATTATGCTTCTTCTTGGGAAAAGAATGCGGCTGGCGGCTGCATTTGGGAGGGAAGAGGAAAAGGTTTCTTCTTTACTAACTGTTGGTTAGTTACTCCTAAGCTTGATGGCTGAAACTAGTACCATATACCTTATGTGTATATGTCTTCCTTAATAACACACCCTTATGTATTCAGCTCCTATCCCATTCATTAAATGTTCTCTCTTAAATCCTCTAAGTAGCATCCCTTTTTGTATGTGTAACCGGTATATATATATATATGTATATATATATATATAT
>AP025069.1:18585238-18620030 GCA_036186865.1 Eustoma russellianum | reverse complement strand
ATCCTCTAAGTAGCATCCCTTTTTGTATGTGTAACCGGTATATATATATATGTATATATATATATATATGTATATATATATATATATATGTATATATATATATGTATGTATATGTTTCCCTCCACCATAAGTGAGGCTTAATAAAATCATTTCTTTCGCCTAAAAAAAATATATATGTATGTATATATATATATATATTCCTAAGTGTATTCCATCTAATTCCTCGTAGTTCTTTCGTATATATATATGTGCATAATTATATACACACGCACCCATGCATATACATTTATATTTCTTCTTCTTTTTGAAATAAGTCATAAACCTCAAAATATTCTTTATTTCCTATATTACTAAGTGTACGCGCATACACACATATAATATACTCCTTTGAAAATTATTCTATCGACGTTCGTATATGCCTTGAGTCGTATATGGATATACACATATACCACTATGCATACTCATGTACTATTCCTAATCTGTCCATGACCGGGACCTTATCATTGCAGTCTTAATACCTGAACGTAGACGTAAGCCTAGGTTTCTAAAACTTACTAAGTGTCAAGAAATTCTTAAAGTTGCATGTTTTTCTATATGGTCTTTTAGGTATAAGCTTCATCGTGTTGTAGTCCGCTAGAGCCATCTACCTCATGGTAGCTCCCTCCTTATGCGATACACGTACCTATTTTCGCACCTCCCGAAACACATATGCATATATCTAATACCTACTTATTCTCTTCTACTACACCTTAAGGGTTTGTATCAAAGTTCTGTTGATTCTACCTTCAAATGTTACTCATCGTCCATATTAGGGATGAATGAAGAGAGTTCCTAGTTTTTTTATTGAACAGATATTTTATTAAGAAACCTCTCTTATGGTGGAGGAAAACCATATTACATGATTACATCTTGAAACACATAAAAGTAGTATAATGCTTCTATTATTTGTAGTCTCCAGTCATATATGATATGTCGCATTAAAACCTTGCCAAGTAAAACCACCCTTGTGGATAAAACCTTGGCGAAGGAAAAAGCGTGCATATTTATATGAGGAGTTATCATAGAACTAGAAAAAGCATATGTGTCAACTAATGAAGCCTGGATGCAGCTGTGAACAAACATTCGCCTTCCGACATCGCGTGTCATAGTCATCCAAAGAAGACATTGTGTTCTTGGTTTTGATAGTAACCCCCAACAGAAACATTGCTTGATCTTCATTTGAGGAAGTGACATTAGCATTCTGAAAGTGTAACCCGTCAGCTGGCGTGTGTAGTTCTCTTTTACTGGTTTAATCCCATCAGCAAAATTGTATGCCCAATTCCAAAGCTCAGAGCAGCCATGCATTGTGCAGCCGATATGCATCAGATGAAAAGAAAGCACATTACTAATCATATTGGCAATGTAAAGCTCAAAGAGGAAAGAATGTCGGAATGAATTGAGACTACCCGGACTGTCCGTATCATGGGATACGGACATGTCATATGTTAATCGATAATAAAGAATTAGAATATGAATCCAAAGTATAAATATTACCCATACTGCATGTGTCCATGGATGACACATTCAGGCAAATGGAACTGGCATTTGTGCGGTCTCCATGCTAAACTCTTATGTGTGGAGTTGAAACATCTGTAAGTAGTGCCCCTTTAACCATAGGTGGCAGCGTGGACAGTGTGCTGAACTGGTGATATTTCTGATGTAGCTGTCCAAACTGAGCCAACAAGTGCGCCACCTCATTTGCCTGCCGGGGAATATGTGAAACCGTAACACCTCCATGGGTTAGGAGGCTACGAACAAGAGGAGAAACATGGACAGAGTGAATATGCTCAACCACTCCTTTTGAATCTAGCTCCATATCCAAATGCCTATATCGCTGCAGAAAGTACAAAAGCGCCATAGTTGCCGCTTGTAGCTCCGCTTGAAAGGGTGAAGACAATGGAAGATGAAATGCATTTGCTTCCTTTAAATTGCCATCTGGGTCCCTCAAAATTGCACCTCCTGATGCCGTGATGGAACCATGTCCGCATCTACATTAAGCTTCAATCTGCCAGATGGTGGCGTGCGCCATCTTACAATTTGTGGACGATGAAGACGCATCCTAGGAGTCAGTCCATACATTATTAGGTCTGGATCATTGCTGACAAATTTTCTCCCATGCTGTGCACAACTCCAAGTATAGATATGACGTCGGATGATTTCTTTTAGTTGGCCAGAAGTATATTGCTCCTCACCAAATGTCATTGCAGAGTAAGCTTTCCATATGTGCCGTATAACAATTCCTGGTAAAATGATTCTCAACACTCCTTGAAAGGACTTCTCACTTGTAGATGTCCACCATGACATAAGATACTGAAATAGATGTAGGTTGCCTGGCTGGGGTCCATCCACCATTGATGCATAGTATTTCCATATGTTCTGGATATGTTTGCACTGCAAAAACAAATGTGATTGTGTTGCAGATGAGGCATGACAAAACGGACAGTGCATGGGACATGATGTGCTGAATCTGCGCAAATTATCTTCAATGGGCAGAGCATGGTGATAGAGCTTCCATAGTGTGATTTGAATGTTTGGCTGTTGTAATCGATGCCAGATGAATCTGTGGGAAAGATACTTTGGGCTAGAGCTCCTTAGCATTTTATACGCAGACTTTATTGTGAACTGACCATGTGCTTCCAATGTCCATATACTGGAATGAATGTTACCTGTTGTATGTGTGGAGCAGAATTCATGGACTACACAAATTCGTTTCCATGTCATTGTATCTGTAATGCATGGAGTATAATGCTGTCGATTACCATACTTAGAAGAGATAAAGGCTGTCCATAAGCTAGTATTGTTGTGATATGACCACCACAACCTACTTGAGTATGCCGTATATAAATCCTCCAATCTACGAAGGCCTAAGCCACCTTCAGACTTTGGCATAAATAGATTTTTCTAGCCAACCCAATGATATCTTAGTTTATTGCCTTGACTTGCCCAAATGAAATTGCATATTTTCTGTCGGATAGCTTGTATAATACTCTTTGGTATCTAATGTGCAGCCACTATGTGTGTTGGTATAGAACTCAAGATTGATTTGACCAAGGTTAATCTTCCTGCAGGAGATAGAAAGCGATTATGCCACCCCAATATTCTTCTGTCGATACTATCAAGTAAATCTGTACAATGGATTGGCCTAAGATGCCCTTTGATTAATAACACGCCCAAATACTTCATTGGCAATGAGGCTGAATTTATTTGGAGCTGTGTTTCCATAGCACGAAGTTGACTTGGTTGAACATGCGTAGATGTAATAAAACGGCTCTTGCTTAGATTCACTCTTTGTCCAGATTTCTCCTGATACAGATCCAAGAATTGTTTAAACCTCTTCAGATTAGCAGGTAATCCATTGAGAAACACCAATAAGTCGTCTGCAAAAGCAAGATGAGTAATAATTGGACGGACTCTTCCCACTGCATATGGCTTGAGAGTACCATTTACAACCAATGAATTAAGTCCTCTGGAGAAAGCTTCTGAAACCAGTATAAATAGGATTGGGGAAGGAAAGGTGGTCGCCCTGCTTAACTCTTTTCGTTGGCTTGAAGAAACCGCATGGAGCACCATTTATTACAATGGATAGTGTTGTGCTCTCTAGATGATTAAAGATGAGCTTTAAAAACTGTACCGAGAATCCCATGCGCTGTAGTAAAGCCCGAAGAAATGTCCAATCCACTCTATCAAACGCTTTCATCATATCCAGCTTAATCATAATGTTGTGACCTCTGACTTTTTTGTCAAGCATATGTGTCAACTCCTGCGCAGTAAGAACATGTTCCATGATATCCCTGCCTTTCATGAAGCCCGCCTGCTCCTTAGATATTATGCCAGGTAAGATGAGAGAAAGCCTAGTTGTCAATATGCGTGTTCCAATTTTTGACATGAAGTTTGACAGCGATATTGGACGAAAATCTGCAAATGTATTTGGTGCCTGTGTTTTTGGTATTAGGATGATTAGTGTGCTTCCACTAGCTTGTGGAATACGGATGCCGAGAAAATACTCCTGCACTGCTTTGTGGACATCATGACATATGATCTCCCAACATTGTCTAAAAAAGAATCCATTATAGCCATCAGGGCCAGCTGCACTATTCGGATCAAGCGACCAAACTGCTTTTTTGACTTCCTCTAGAGAAGGCAATTGTGAGAGAGCAGCATTCATATCATGAGTAACTAACTCTGGAATATATTGCAAGAAGTCAGTGGGACTCTGTACCTCTTCTGCCTTAAAAAGGTGAGTGAAATATGAGACAGTCTCATTTTGAATGTCCTCTTTCCTCTGACAAATATCTCCAGCAGTTGTTTTAATTTGAATGATGCTTTGTCTGCGATGTCTATCTTTTACTAAATTATGGAAGTAGGCAGTGTTCCCAACCCCTTGCATAATCCATTTGCAACGTGCTTTTTGTTCCCAAAACTGCTGTTCATATTTTGAAACCTTCAGATATTCTGCTTTTAGCTTATGATATTGGGCTCTGTTCTCCATTGTGGGATTTGAATCATATATGGCTTCCTGTATGCCTGCTTCTCTTTCAGCTGAAGCTAATTTATCAAAGATATTTCCAAATACTTGCTTATTCCAATGCTGCAAATCTTTCTTTAAACTCTGCAATTTATTGTACATTCCTCTCATTCCTCCAGTTGTTGGATAAGTAGAGCATTGGCCAGCCACAAATTTCAAAAAATCAGTATGCTCCGTCCAAACATTTAGGAAGCGAAAGGATCGTGGTGATGCATCAGATTGAACATTAAGATTGAGTAGTAATGGTGCATGATCCGAAGTTATCCTTGATAAATGCTTGACCTTAACCATTGAAAATTGAGTATAAAACATTTGAGAGCATAATATTCGATCTAATCGCCTTTTAACGATACCCAAGCCATGGCCTCCTACCCATGTGTAAGGAGAGCCGTCATAAGGTAAGTCAACTAAAGAACACTGGTTGACATAGTCTACAAATTCTTCCAGTGAAGATAAGTGTGGCATTGAATTACCATGATGTTCTTGTACTGCCATATATGTATTGAAATCACCTCCAATCAACCATAAATCATGTGCATGATGTATAAATTGATGCATCTGCAACCATAAGCGTCTTCGGTCTGTCACCGTATGCCTACCATATACCGGGCTTATAGAAATCTTCTGTCCTGTGTGGCCAGTGCAGAACTGCAATAAGCTAATCTGTTCTCCATGGAAAACATTCTCTAGTTTAAGGCTGGAACTTTGCCAAAACACCCAAATTTTGTCAACACATGTTACTAGGGAGTTTGTAAAAGCTAACTTCAACTGATGCCGTATTATTTTGTCTGCTGATTGCTTTGGCTCAATTATAATCAGCAATTGAATATGATGTTTTTGGACTAAACGCTCAAGACGATGCAAAGATGTCCTTAATCCCCCTACATTCCAAAAAAGGTACTTCATTGGGTGGTGTGAGTAAGTGAGCTTGAAGCTTCCTGGGCACAAGAGCGAGTCACCATAGATGATGGAGGCGGGGGAGGCAAGGCATTCTTAGGCCTTCGATGTCTTCGAACTATTGCAGGTTGTGATGGTAATTGAGCGAGTTGAGCACTGTCCTGCTCAGCATCTTCTGATTGTGCATACATATTTGGATCAGCATCCTAGAGATTCATGGACGAATCCCCTAACCAAGCATTATGCACTGTTTGATAGATCTGCTCCTTAATTACATTCACATAATGTTGATAGCTAGGAGATAAAGTGGACATAAAGTCAGCAAAACGGGTGTATCTATCCTTAATTGATGGCTCTGTGTCTGAAACATTAGCCACTATTACATCATCTTCATCTTCCGTAGCTACTTCCTTTGAAGCTCCCAGATTGGTTATATCTTGCTTTTCCGTTACATCTATGGGTGGCAGGTCATTGACCTCAATTCTGCGTCTCTGAATAATGCCATCAATGTTAGAGACAGCCTCATTACTGATAGTATGATCATTATTTGCGTCATGGGCTTGAATATGATCCATTGAACGTGATAGAATTTGCGTTGGTACTATATGATTTTTCCTCGGAGTCCACCGCTGGTTTTTGTCACTACGCTTCATTCCTTCCCCTGCTTTAACCACACGTACTGGCTGCTCTTCTTTGTGAACTGACTTCCCTTTGCAGCTAGTGACTTCATGGCCCAACATTCTGCAGTCTGTGCAAAATTCTGGTACTTCCTCATACTCCATTGTTGGATAAATTTCATACTGACCTCCTTGAACATGCAGTCTAGATGGCCGAGGCTTAGATATATCAATTTCAATACAGAGCCGCACCACAGAGGGCCGTAATCCTTGCATTGTAGCTGTATCCATTCTCAAAGGTGTGCTAATCATATGCGCTATATCCCATAACGCTGTCCGATTATGTAAGAACAAAGGCAATCCTTTTATCAAGACCCATACCGGAACAATGGGTGTGTCACAATTCGGATCAAAATCCGGTGTCCACTTCGTTACACGCATGTGGTATCCATGCAAAACCCATGTTCGTCGTAAAAAACATTGCTGATAATCCTCGTCATTCTGAAAAGTTATTAAAATATGCTGGGCATCTAAATGTCCAATCTTTGGCGTAACCTTGAATCCAATACGTTCAAACGAGACATTTTAATTGTTTCATAGATGGGCGGCCATTCCAAAAGGAGCCAATGAGCGAAAAACGATATGGCTGCGAAAAGGCGTATACCTCATCCGCAGAAAATGAGATGGAAGGCAATCCTTTATACCTCTGAAGAGTACGTGGTTGATCTGGCTTTGTCAAGGATTTTGGTGCAACAATCTCAGCAAAGGTTGGTTTTTTCTGGGGTGTCTAGATTGACGTTTGATCCGCCATTTGAAGACCACAGATGATCATATATACCTATTCCTAGAGTGCATTAACCAGTGATGCAAAACAAAATAATGAAAATAAGATTTGAAACAGCTTGTTCGATCAGTAGAAGGAGACTCCATAGTGATCGCATTCCGCCGCCACCGCTGCATTCATCGTTCTCTCAGAGTAATATATATATATATATGTGTATATATAGAGTTCCTAGTTTATTATGGCTTAATTAGGCCCATTTGTAGGGTATCTGTATTTCTAGACGTATGCCCCTATCGTTATGTGTATGGGCATGTTATAATCCGACTTGCTAACATAATACTTCCTCTATTAGTTCTTTAACACTCATATGAAAATTTTAACCTGCCTTCTTGTTTTATGTTTATACTTGGGGGTATGCAACTCACCTTAGGTTCTTCATAATCATAGGTAAATCCGGTGATGTCTTCCTTTCGAGGTCTCATTATCTTTTCGTGCTTCACTCCTTACCCCCGTTGCTGTACTAGTTTTGAGCGGGGTACAACATTCTCCCCCCTTAAAATAAGTTTCGTCCTCGGAACTGGAGATTGTGTGCCTGGGTCCCCATGTTTTCCTTTGGTCCCTTATCATATTTCTTTAGGACTCATTCTTTCTTTGAATAAGTAAGACAGAACGTAAGTACTTTAGTTCAGGGATTTCGAGGTATCTGTCAGTAACTTGGGTGTTTCGGAGTCCTTGGGGCCTCATCCCTCGATTACCGCCTCTGTTCGCTCTATGCGGGGTTCCACGAGGGTACGGCGGCCACCTCCCACTTTCTCTTCTCATTTGTCTTTTCAGCCTCCTTCGAACCTTCATCATCCGAATATCGCGCTCAACCTCATGGCTTTCCGTCCACAACAAGGTCAAGGCCATGGATTCCAAGGAAAATCAGCCCAGAATATCCAAAATCGTCCAAAGCTTCCAATCACTGATAAAGGCAAAGCCAAGGTGGAAGGTACGCCTAATGTTAAGGCTCGTGATATTCAATGTTTTAAATGCTCAGGAAAAGGTCATTTTGCTAATCAATGTCCCAACCCTAAACGCATCTTGTTTATTGAAGAGTTTAATGAGTATTATTCTGAGGAAGAATTGGAAGAGAGTTGTTGATAAAAGAGGCTCATGGAGGAGGTTTAATGGGTCATTTTGGCTCGTTAAAAACTTTGGAAACACTTTAGGAGCATTTCTTCTGGCCGCATATGAAAGCACATGTTGATAAGGTATGTGACCAATGTATTACTTGCAAACAAGCAAAATCTAGAACACAACCACATGGATTGTACACTCCCTTATCTGTTCCCAAGCTCACCTTGGACTGATCTTTCTATGGACTTTGTATTGGGATTGCCTCGATCCAAAACTTGTAAAGATAGCATCTTTGTTGTTGTTGATAGATTTTCCAAAATGGCACATTTCATTGCATGTAAGAAAGTTGATGATGCTATTCATATTGCTGATTTGTTCTTTAAGGAGATTGTTAGATTGCATGGCATGCCACGTACAATTGTTAGTGATAGAGATACGAACTTTCTAAGTCATTTCTGGCGTGTTTTGTGGAGTAGACTTGGTACTAAATTGTTATTTTCTACAACTGCTCACCCACAAACCGATGGTCAAACTGAAGTTGTTAATAGAACTTTGTCTCAACTGTTACGTGTTGTCATTCAAAAGAACTTAAAGAATTGGGAAGACTACTTAGCTTATATTGAGTTTGCATACAATAGAGTTGTTCATAGTGGAACATTGCATTCTCCTTTTGAAGTTGTTTATGGCTTTAACCCTTTGTCCCCGCTTGATCTTGTTCCCATACCTGTTCATGAACGTGTTAGTTTAGATGGTGAACGAAAAGCAAAACTTGTGAAAGAATTGCATGAAAAGGTTAAGTCACAACTTGAAGCTAAGAATAAAGTGTATGCCAATAGAGCCAACAGGAATCGTAAAGTTGTTATATTTGAGCCTGGTGATCTTGTTTGGTTACACTTGAGGAAAGAAAGATTCCCTAAGGAAAGGGACTCAAAGTTGAAGCCAAGAGGCGATGGACCGTTCAAAGTGTTGAAACGGCTTGGTGATAATGCCTATATTCTCGATCTTCCTGAAGAAAGGTATGGTCCTATCTCTAAAACTTTTAATGTTGCTGACCTTTCTCCATTTAGTATTGATTCAGATTCGAGGACGAATCCTTCTCAAGTGGGAGGGAATGATGAGCTACAGCCTAACCTTGTGGATACAAACACTGATGATGACACCTCACTGCCCCGCACAGGTCCTATGACAAGGAGTATGGCTAAGAAGTTGTTGCATTGTGTTGAATCATTTCTATATAGGCATGAAGAGGATGAACCAAGCAGAGATGATGTCCATTGGGTTTATATGATACAAGCTTTGATCTAGTTGTATCAAAAACATGTTGTACATATCTTTAGTTGTTCTTTTTAATATTGTTGGTTGGTTAACCTTGTTTTAGGATAGTTTGTGTTATATTATTGCCTTGTTTTTCAGGTACACGTACTTAGCTTGAAAATGCAATTAGAATCTGAATTTTTGTTCAAGCAAGGAGGTGATAAGCAAGTAGCTTACAAGCAAGGAGGTGACAAGCAAGGAGGTGACAAGCACACACAAATCTGAATTGTTCTTCACGCCAAACATGGATGGAAAAGCTGCTCAAAGCATGAACCAATTGGGAGAAGTCTTGCAAATGTTCAAACCAATCAAAAAACAACTTGAAAACAAGCAAGCAAGCAGCACCAAAATTGATCCAATCAGCTCCTTGAAGATTACGGCTGTTTAAGGCATAATTCACTTGGAAATTCAAAGTCAAACTTGCAACCAATCAAAGGCAATTCAAACCAAGTTGTTCAAAGTATTATCCAATCAAAATTGATCAAGAATTGTGGCTGAGAACAAGCATGGAAGCACGGCAAAACAATTCAGCTTTCTTGGAACCAAAATTGTTCAAACAAGTTACCAAGCAAGCATGTTCCTTTTAGACTTATACTTTGTACTTTAAACCTTGTACCTTTTGTAAATTTCGTTGGTTATAAATAGATTAGGAACCTGAATGTAAAAATTAGCACAATTCAAAAACATTTCAATCAAAATTTCCTTTAAGGAATTCTCAACTTTTCTAGTTGAAGTTTAAACCACTAATCGGTTTCTTTCAAGTTCATAGCCTAGAACTTGTTAGTATTTACTTCATTTTTGGTTTACAGCATCTTAGGGTCTCAATGAGGTTTTAGATGTGTTGGAATTCCAAAGAGGAAGAGGTGTTGGCATGAATTGAGCCAAGAACAAACGGTTACAGTTCAAGGGGTGTCATTGTGATGTTCTTTGCCATAGCCGAGGTCCAAATCAATTTGGAATAGAAGACAAAGTCTTGGAAACGTTTTCTAGCCTTTATTTGGCTCATTACTAACACAAGGAACTAAAAGTGTGGATGAATATTTCAAGGAGCTTGAGATGTTAATGGCAAGGACCAACACGAATGAACCACCCGAGGCCACAATGGCTAGGTTCCTTCAAGGATTGAGGAGGGACATTGCACATAAAGTGGAGCTTACTCAATATGGAGATTTGACTTCGATGGTGCACATGGCAGAAAAGGTCGAACGGCAGGTAAACTCTAAGCATTTCAATTCAGTTTTTAAGCCTAACCGCTCTTCCTTTTCTAGAATGCAAAACAAGTCAACCCCAGGTACTCAAGCACAGCCTTATAGCGGGCAAAAACGAGGAGGACACTCTTGGGAAGGAAAAGAAGGAAGACCTGGACCATCCAGCTCCAAGAATGAGAATAAAGGTAAAATGAAAGCTCATGAAGGTAAGTCCTCTAACTCTCCCAGTAGTTTTAGAGAAATCAAATGTTTTCGATGCCAAGGAAGAGGACATGTAAGTAGAGAGTGCCCCAATCAAAAAAGAATCATGCTAATTGAAGAAACTAACGAATATGTCACCGAAGAAGAAAATAAGCATGAAAATGAGCTTGAACATGAATCTGATCATGAGGAGAGTTTAGGAGAGGAAGAAGAATATGAAAATAAGGAATTTCTGGTTGTTAGAAGAGCTTTGAATGTTTTCCACAAAGTTCAAGCAATTCTCAGCACTTTCAGCATGCTTGGTCCGACGAGGATCAAGGGTCCGACGAGGATCAAGGGTCCCATCTAGAGGTCAAGGGCCCTATGACAAGAAGGAGGGCAAGAGAACTTTGTCATCAAGTTGCCACCTTCTTGCACAAGCATATTCAAGATAAACCTAAGATCCCTTGGGTTCATTTCATTGAACCTTCACCTTGATTGTACACGTGTGTGTGCTAACATGTGCGTGCATTCTTTATCTTGAAGTTTATCTTGTTTTCTTGTGATCTTTGTTTTATGTGTTTTCTTTGTAGGCAAATTAGGTACATGAAAAACCCAAATAAAATGGAGGCCCAAAAAGGAGCATTTAGGCGTGTGCCACAAAAGAAGGGAACAAAAAGAATGTTGTCTTGGAAGGAATGTTTGTCTCCACAAAGACAAATTCAAATGTGTCCTAGAGGAAATTCCTTGTCCAAATTAAAATCAAAAATCATCTCCAAGGATCACAAAAGGGGGGGCCGGCCACTTTGAAATTGAAGGATGAAATCTTACTTGAATTTGAACTTGAAGATAAACTTGAATTCAAGTTCAACCATGATTCGAATTCAAGTTTCAACCAAATTGGAGACTTAAAAATCAAGAAGATCTCAGCCTATTTTCCAGCTATACACACGCCACCTTAAAGGATAAGGAAAGGATAAATGCCAATTCAAATTGAATCCAAGTTTGAATTCAAATTCAAACTCAATTTGAATTCAAACTTCAACAATCATTTGAATTCAATCCCAGCTATCTTATCATCATCAAATCAGGTTTTCTACATCTCATTCACTCAAGGAACACGGCTAGAAAAGGTGGGAAGGATAAACCAACAAACAATTCAAGGTACACTCAAGTTCAAACTCAACTTGAATTCAAACTTCATCCAACTTTTGAATTCAAGTTCAAGCACATTCTACTCATCAAAACAGCTTCTCCAAGACTCCATCAAGTCCTCATACACGCCTGAAGATAGAAGAGAAGATATCTTGCAAGCAATTCAAATTTTAGCTAGGATTTGTTTTACTTTTGAATTCAAATAGTTTTCAAGTTTCAAACATTATTAGCTAGCTTATTTTGAATTAAAATCTGGTCATTTGAAGGCTGATAGGCGTTGCCTAAGGCCTATAAATAGACCCCTTTGGCTGATTGTAAACACAACTTTTGAAAAATAAGAATTCTTGATATTTCTTTCACTTTTTGTGAGACTTTGTGATGAGCCAAATAAAGGCTGGATAACGTTTCCAAGACTTTGTCTTCTATTCCAAATTGATTTGAACCTCAGCTATGGCAAAGAACATCACAATGGCACCCCTTGAACTGTAACCGTTTGTTCTTGGCTCAATTCATGCCAACACCTATTCTTCTTTGGCATTCCAACACATCTAAAACCTCATTGAGACCCTAAGATGCTGTAAACCAAAAAATGAAGTAAATACTAACAAGTTCTAGGCTATGAACTTGAAAGAAACCGATTAGTGGTTTAAACTTCAACTAGAAAAGTTGAGAATTCCTTAAAGGAAATTTTGATTGAAATGTTTTTTTGTATTGTGCTCCTTTTTACATTCAGGCTCCTAACCTACTTATAACCAACGAAATTTACAAAGGTACAAGGTTTAAAGTACAAAGTACAAGTCTAAAAGGAACATGCTTGCTTGGTAACTTGTTTGAACAATTTTGGTTCCAAGAAAGCTGGTTTGTCTTGCCGTGCTTCCATGCTTGTTTTAGCCACAATTCTTGATCAATTTTGATTGGATAATACTTTGAGCAACTTGGTTTGAATTGCCTTTGATTGGTTGCAAGTTTGGCTTTGAATTTTCAAGATGAATTATGCCTTAAACAGCCGTTTTCTTCAAGGAGCTGATTGGATCAATCTTTGTGCTGCTTGCTTGCTTGTTTCCAAGTTGTTTTTGATTGGTTTGAACATTTGCAAGACTTCTCCCAATTGGTTCATGCTTTTGAGCAGCTTGTCCATCATGTTTGGCGTTGAAGATAATTCAGATATTTGACATGGGTGCTTGTCACCTCCTTGCTTGTAAGCTACTTGCTTGTCACCACCTTGCTTGGACAAAAATTCAGATTCTAATTGCATTTTCAAGCTAAGTACGTGTACCTGAAAAACAAGGAAATAATACAACACAAACTATCCTAAAACAAGGTTAACTAACCAACAATATTAAAAAGAACAACTAAAGATATGTACAACATGTTTTTGATACAACTAGATCAAAGCTTGTATCATATAAACCCAATGGGCATCATCTCTGCTTGGTTCATCCTCTTCATGCCTATAAAGAAATGATTCAACACAATGCAACAACTTCTTAGCCATACTCCTTGTCATGGGACCTGTGCGGGGCAGTGAGGTGTCATCATCAGTGTTTGTATCCACAAGGTTAGGCTGTAGCTCATCATTCCCTCCCACTTGAGAAGGATTCGTCCTCGAATCTGAATCAATACTAAATGGAGAAAGGTCAGCAACATTAAAAGTTTTAGAGATAGGACCATACCTTTCTTCAGGAAGATCGAGAACATAGGCATTATCACCAAGCCGTTTCAACACTTTGAACGGTCCATCGCCTCTTGGCTTCAACTTTGAGTCCCTTTCCTTAGGGAATCTTTCTTTCCTCAAGTGTAACCAAACAAGTTCACCAGGCTCAAATATAACAACCTTACGATTCCTGTTGGCTCTATTGGCATACACTTTATTCTTAGCTTCAAGTTGTGACTTAACCTTTTCATGCAATTCTTTCACAAGTTTTGCTTTTCGTTCACCATCTAAACTAACACGTTCATGAACAGGTATGGGAACAAGATCAAGCGGGGACAAAGGGTTAAAGCCATAAACAACTTCAAAAGGAGAATGCAATGTTCCACTATGAACAACTCTATTGTATGCAAACTCAATATAAGCTAAGTAGTCTTCCCAATTCTTTAAGTTCTTTTGAATGACAACACGTAACAGTTGAGACAAAGTTCTATTAACAACTTCAGTTTGACCATCGGTTTGTGGGTGAGCAGTTGTAGAAAATAACAATTTAGTACCAAGTCTACTCCACAAAACACGCCAGAAATGACTTAGAAAGTTCGTATCTCTATCACTAACAATTGTACGTGGCATGCCATGCAATCTAACAATCTCCTTAAAGAACAAATCAGCAATATGAATAGCATCATCAACTTTCTTACATGCAATGAAATGTGCCATTTTGGAAAATCTATCAACAACAACAAAGATGCTATCTTTACCAGTTTTGGATCGAGGCAATCCCAATACAAAGTCCATAGAAAGATCAGTCCAAGGTGAGCTTGGGAACAGATAAGGGAGTGTACAATCCATGTGGTTGTGTTCTAGATTTTGCTTGTTTGCAAGTAATACATTGGTCACATACCTTATCAACATGTGCTTTCATATGCGGCCAGAAGAAATGCTCCTAAAGTGTTTCCAAAGTTTTTAACGAGCCAAAATGACCCATTAAACCTCCTCCATGAGCCTCTTTTATCAACAACTCTCTTCCAATTCTTCCTCAGAATAATACTCATTAGACTCTTCAATAAACAAGATGCGTTTAGGGTTGGGACATTGATTAGCAAAATGACCTTTTCCTGAGCATTTAAAACATTGAATATCACGAGCCTTAACATTAGGCGTACCTTCCACCTTGGCTTTGCCTTTATCAGTGATTGGAAGCTTTGGACGATTTTGGATATTCTGGGCTGATTTTCCTTGGAATCCATGGCCTTGACCTTGTTGTGGACGGAAAGGCGTCATGGGCTGTGTTCTAGGAAAACTCAAAGGATTAGTCCGAAAAGAAGGGTTAGAAGTTTTAACCTTGAATTGTCTTTCCACTTTCTCAGCAATGTGAACCATAGAAGCCAGATCAGAGTAAGGTGTAAGTTCCACGTTAAATGCAATCTCTTTGTTCAAACCAGCTAGAAATCTAGCCATTGTGGCTTCCTCAGTTGCTTGTATGTTAGCCCTGGTAAGCAGATGTTCTAATTCTTTATAAAATTCATCAACAGATCTATTACCTTGAGAAAGTTGTTGCAATTTCTGGAAAATGCTTCTTTCATATGAAGGAGATATGAATCTCTTCCTCATCTCTTGTTTCAGCTCGGACCAAGTAACAATAGGGGGCTGTCTTGTTCTTCTCCTGGTGTTCTTCAATTGTTCCCACCAGAGTAAAGCATAATCTACAAATTCAAAAGTTGCATAATGCACTTTGGCCAATTCAGAATAGTTAGTGCAAGAATACATATGATCTACTTTTGTTTCCCATAGCAGATATGCTTCAGGATCACTTTTCCCTTGGAAGGAGGGTATTGTCAGTTTAGTAGTAATGAACTCTTCTTCAAGATGTTCATCTCTATCAGGCTGACGTTCATCATATCGTTCTTCCGGATAGTGTTCTTCATTGTACTCAGGGAGATCATAAAATCTTTCCTCAAAAGAAATGTTCCTACGACCACCATTACTACCTCGACCTCTACCTCTACCTCTATGTGATGTGACCTTTCTACGTTCAACATGAGACTCATTACCATAAGAGGTGCCTTCTTGAAAAGGTATACTAGGTTCCTTTTGATCTGAGGTTGGCTTTTCTACTTTGCTTATCCTCTGTTTGTTATCCTTTATGCCACTTTTCATTAAACCAAACTGATTAACAAGGAAAGTGAGTGTTTGATGTATATTCTCTAGGGTAACAGGGACTGGGGATGGGACAGGAGTAGATGGGGACGGGGATGGTGCATTATATTTCTGTTGGGGACCCATGATTCAGAAAACAATCTCAAAAGCCAATTAAAATATTGACAAGATGCAAATACTCTACTTTATGTTGACAATTGTTCAAAACAGCAATTTGGACTATTTCTCCTAAGGATTCAAGAAAAATCACAGAAGTCAAATTGTTGTTCTGGCTGAATGAAATCTACGGGGTTGTTTACGAAAATCCTTCAATTTACTTTACAGCATATGCAATTATCAATTGAAGTAAAGTGAAAGTAATGGCACACAAACAAAGTGTCAGCAAGGGTTTTCTTTAGAAACTTTCAATATTTCAAATCTACAACACTTTGGGTTTTTTTGGCACTTTCTTTCTTTTGAGCTTTGCACAGGAATTTCCCTTTTGCAATGTTCAATTTTGGGCTTTTCCTCACTTTTCTTTCTTGTGCAATTCTCTCTTGTCTTGCCTCTTACTTGTTGACAAATAATTGGCTTTTCTTTCGTGTGTTTCTCAATCAAGCTTAATTTTCTTTCTTTGGGGTATTTGCTTGATTGTTGTGAGACTACTGCTCACGGCCTACATGAGTCATTGCTCACGGCCTTTAATTGCACAAGGTTTGTTGTATTTGGAATTTGAAAGTTTCTCGTACACAACACGGCTAAACACTATGTAGTGAGAAATCAATTCACAATTACAACAAGTTCAAATTGATTATGGTGCAAGGTAAGTTCAGAAATTGATCTAAAACAACAATTGGATAGCCTTTTAGCAGTGTGGGGGCTTAAACAATTTCCTAAAATTCCAGGATGTATCTAAGTCCAACAAGTTGTTTGAAACAATTGAAATCAACAAAAAGATATAGCTTTTAGCATTCACCAAGATTTCAAATGAGCTTTAAAGACTTGTTCTAAACACACGGTTTTGGCAATTGTTTTTCTGTTTTTGATGCAAATGATCTAACTAATCTTAAGATAGCTAAATGCAACTTAGTTGTTTCTAAATGCAATTATAAGGGCTGATTACTATAACAACTAATGGAAATCAGTTTTGATGCAAACTAAACTAACTTGTTTTGTTTTGACTTTAAGTTATCTATTCTACTTTGTTTTTGTTTTGGTTTTTGTTTTTATGATGCAAACAGTTTCTAAACTAGATGGTACTAGATGCAAGTCTTTATATTCTACTCAACAAATGTTTATCAACTAGAAACTAGGCAGCAAACATAGTTATCTAAAACTACTTTTTTTTTGTTCTTTAGTTTTCGGATTTTTTTGTTCTAAACTAAACAAACAACTAAACCTTTAAACTATGTTGTAAACTAGTCTAACTAAGCTAAATAAGGGAGCAACTAAAACGTCTAAAACAGTTCGCACACAACTACTAAAAACAGATTTTAACAACTTGATTACAAACTAAACTATCAACTAATCTATTTTTGTGTTCAAAGTTTTCTGTTTGAAGGACTTAACTAAACTACCATTTAAACTTCTAGATTAGGGCCTAATGAACATTGTCTAAGCTAGACTGAACAAGAACAACAAGTTACACACGGTTTTAACTAAACTACACAAACAGATTCTAACAACACTTAAGACTAGTCTAAGTTCTTTTTGTGGTGTTTTCGGTTTTTGCTACTTAAACTAACTTACCAAACTGTTGTAAACTAACTAATAAACACTTTCAAACATAAAATAACTACCTAAATTAACAGATTCTAAATGGACATAAAACAGTTTACTACACGGTTTTTGGGCAGCATCATTTTTATGCAAGTTAAACAATGTAAACATGAATAGAAGACTAACCAAAGCTCTGATACCAATTGATGAGCCAAATAAAGGCTAGAAAACGTTTCCAAGACTTTGTCTTCTATTCCAAATTGATTTGAACCTCGGCTATGGCAAAGAACATCACAATGACACCCCTTGAACTGCAACCGTTTGTTCTTGGCTCAATTCATGCCAACACCTCTTCCTCTTTTGCATTCCAACACATCTAAAACCTCATTGAGACCCTAAGATGCTGTAAACAAAAAATGAAGTAAATGCTAACAAGTTCTAGGCTATGAACTTGAAAGAAACCGATTAGTGGTTTAAACTTCAACTAGAAAAGTTGAGAATTCCTTAAAGGAAATTTTGATTGAAATGCTTTTTTGTATTGTGCTCCTTTTTACATTCAGGTTCCTAACCTACTTATAACCAACGAAATTTACAAAGGTACAAGGTTTAATGTACAAAGTACAAGTCTAAAAGGAACATGCTTGCTTGGTAACTTGTTTGAACAATTTTGGTTCCAAGAAAGCTGGTTTGTCTTGCCGTGCTTCCATGCTTGTTTCAGCCACAATTCTTGATCAATTTTGATTGGATAATACTTTGAGCAACTTGGTTTGAATTGCCTTTGATTGGTTGCAAGTTTGGCTTTGAATTTTCAAGATGAATTATGCCTTAAACAGCCGTTTTCTTCAAGGAGCTGATTGGATCAATCTTTGTGCTGCTTGCTTGCTTGTTTCCAAGTTGTTTTTGATTGGTTTGAACATTTGCAAGACTTCTCCCAATTGGTTCATGCTTTGAGCAGCTTGTCCATCATGTTTGGCGTTGAAGATAATTCAGATTTTTGACATAGGTGCTTGTCACCTCCTTGCTTGTAACCACCTTGCTTGAACAAAAATTCGGATTCTAATTGCATTTTCAAGCTAAGTACGTGTACCTGAAAAACACGGCAATAATACAACACAAACTATCCTAAAACAAGGTTAACCAACCAACAATATTAAAAAGAACAACTAAAGATATGTACAACATGTTTTTGATACAACTAGATCAAAGCTTGTATCATATAAACCCAATGGACATCATCTCTGCTTGGTTCATCCTCTTCATGCCTATAAAGAAATGATTCAACACAATGCAATAACTTCTTAGCCATACTCCTTGTCATGGGACCTGTGCGGGGCAGTGAGGTGTCATCATCAATTTTTGTATCCACAAGGTTAGGCTGTAGCTCATCACTTTGTTTTCTTGGTTTTGCATTAAAAACCTAGGTTAAGATTCTTCAAAGTTGAGCATTTTGAAGGTGTTGCCATTGCTTAAAGGTGCCGTCCAGGAGGGCCTTATTGGTTTGCCTGATCAACGACCATCTTGAAGTGCTGGTCTTGCTTGTTTTAATCCATACGTTTTGTTCACTAAGGAAGCAAGGGGAAGTCTCATTCCTTGTGCCTAACCCTTTGTGAAGGACGTTTGGAAGGTGGAATTGTTGGAGCCCACGAGTTGCACGTATCAAATTGGTATCAGAGCCCAGGTTACTCTATTCCACCATCTATCATTTCCTTTTCGTTTGAGTCTAGTCATTTCAATTTCAGTTGAGTCCTTCTTCTACCCCTCACTCTACACGCCATTATCTTGCATTTCATTCCAAAAAAACGTCATTTCCTTTAAGTCTTTGCAAGTTGCTGCATTTTGCTTTTCATCACTCAAGTGTCATTTCCTTTATTTCCTTTCACATCACAATCTGATTTTGAGTCGTTCAAACTTGAACACATTAGGGTTCGTTGCATTTTAGGTTACATTCAGCCTTCTTTTAAATATTCCAATCATCAGCCTATAAAGCTACCTCGGTTTCAAATCATCTTGTTGCTACCGCAGCTTTTAGTTGGTGATGATTTTATGCATCATGTGATTCGCATTGTGATTGATTTCATGCTTTAAGACAAGTAGTCATACGTGTGTTTGCCTTCATGAACCATCTTCAACAACAAAACCCTAATTCTACCCCCACACCCCACGGCCCAACCAACCCCACCCAACCCAACCCTAAAAACTCACCAACCTGATCCCAAACAACCATCAGATTCTAAAGATCCCAAATCATTCAAATAAATCCTAACCCTAGAATTTAAATTTTGTTCAAATTCTGTCCTAAACCAACCAATATCCAAATTGACCACACCAATCATCAATTACCACCCCAAATTGTCCATTTACAACGCCCGTTCAGTTCCCAGAACCCCATCTTGCAAATTCCCAAAACGTTCAAAAAACCCTAAATCAAAAAAAACCCTAACCCTAACCCATTCGGCCTTACCCCAATTTCCCCTCACTTTCCAAGGTTATTTTTGTTGCAAGTCCAAGTTACAATTTGCATTTTAAATACATTGCACTATTCTGTCCAAGAACGCAAGTGCTAAGTGCAAAACGCGTGAAATTTCAATTCTGCCCTTAGTCAAAAAAAAAGAGAGAATCTGAACCTTGCTCAATTGAAATAGCAAGCAAGAAAAAGAAAAACAAAAGAACAAGAGAAAAGAAAAAGGGCAAAACGTTTGTGCATTGCGTGGAAAATTTTTGGTACGATTTGCAAACCTTGGATAACATATTTCCTTTAAACCCACATTGCCGTCCCATATATACCTTATTCTCCATCTCCTGATCCTCTTGAACCAACCACACATTTGGTTGCTCGATTGTTGCATGACTTGAACCATTTTGTGGATAGTAAGTGCATATAATCAAAACTAACTAAAGATTGCCCACGGCAACCCTTAGTTTATCTTTGGTTCAGCCCTATACATCAACTTTGGTTGCTTATTTTTTTTGAATCTTAGTAGAAAGTTAAAGTTTGTGTTCATTTCAATTGATTCTACTTTGATACTAATTGGTGCAACGTGAATGCAAAGAGGAAGAAACAAGTGGAGAACATTGTGTTTTGAAGAAGCCTTGGCAATACACTTCCTTATTGATCACTTTGAGCCTTCTTAACTTCAGGTTATCCAAGAACCAAAGTGGTAAGAGAGTGGAAAGAATCGAAAGCGGAGTGTCCATAGCTTATTTTTTTTGCTAATCCCTTAACGTTTGTTTGTCTTTGTGTTAGTTTGCTTCTTTCTTTTCCCCTTTGTTTTTGTTTAATTCCTTAGGTACAATAGCCAGCAGCAATCATTCCGCATCTAGCAAGTCAAAAGAGGCCGAAACTGTTGACAACACGCAACAACAAATGCTAGAGATGCTTAAGAAACTCATGCATGACAATGAGATAATTAAGCATCGCTTGGAAGACGTGGAGCGAAGCTACAAAACGAGTGATGGCCAAGGAACAAGCAGGGCCGTTCCCCTACCACAACCAAGGCGCCATCCCCCAGAAGAAGTTGAGGATGACAACCTTAGACCACCACACACCGAAGCAAGAAGGTTTGTTCCTCCTACACAACCAAGAAGGTACGTCCCATAAAGGTACAACGATGATTACATTCCATATGACCATGATGAGTATGACTTTGATGACCACCCTCCCCGTGGTTACCAAAGACGCCACAATCCCCTTTTCCCGCAAGATGACGATTTTCTCAAAACCAAAATAAATATTCCCACAGTTTTATGGTAAAAGTAATGCGGAGGAATATTTAGAATGGGAAACGAAAGTAGATTTAATCTTTTCTTGTACCAATTATAGTGAATTGCAAAAAGTGAGATACGCTTCTATTGAGTTTTCTGGTTATGCACTTAATTGGTGGACAAATTTATGTTGAAATAGAACTAAGACAAGGCAACCTCCAATTGCTACTTGGGAAGAAATGAAGTTTGAAATGAGACAACGTTTTATTCCAAACAATTATGAGAGTTCTATTTTCACGAGTTTGCACAACTTACGTCAAGGTTCCAAAAGTGTAGACGAGTACTATAAAGAGTTAGAAATTTTGTTGGAAAGGTCTAACTTGCAGGAACCTGAAGAGGCCACCAAAGCTCGTTTCTTACATGGTTTAAACAGGGAGATTGTGCAAAGGGTTGATCTTCAACCTTATCTCGACCTCACCACCATGGTACATATGGTTGAAAAGATTGAAACACAATTAAAGGTACGTAATTCCTCCAATTTCAATTCCAATTATCGTACTAATCAGTCTTCGTCAAGGTTTTCCAACAATCCTTCAGGAACGGGAAGTTTACGGCCTACAGGAGGCCAAGCACGTGACCAAGGTGTGTCACAAAGAATGGACAATCGTGTGCAATCCACACAAAGGAGAGATGAACGCACCCAACAAAAGGCTCCTACCAGAAATTCTTCTGATCCCTCAAACAGGTTTCGAGGCATTAAATGCTATAAATGTCAAGGACGTGGTCACATAGGAAAAGAGCGTCCTAATGCAAAACGAATCATGTTAATTGAAGAGACCAACGAATATGTGTCCGAGTCCGAGCATGAAAACGAGTCTGAGCATGATAATGAAATTGAACCTGAAGAGGATCTAGGCGCATTAGATGATTTTGACACTAAGGAGTTTCTTGTTGTGCGTAGAGCTTTAAATGCATATTCGAAATTAGATGATCACGAACAACATAGAGAAAACATTTTCCATATTCATTGCATGATAAATGGTAAAGTATGCACCATGATCATTGATTCCGGTTCTTGCAAAGTACAGTGTCACAGTTATCATATGCAAAAGGTCATGTTTATGAAAAGGTTATGTTTTGACATGTTACAGAAAAGTGGATACTGTTACATGATTACATTTTATGTTTATAGCATTGTTTTCAATATATCGCATCATAATAGTATTGCATTTACATGACTTGTATATAGACTTGATTTATTTAGATGATAAGATTAAGGATGATGACATCTTAGACTTTGATTGAAAATTCTAAGTGTGGATAAACAAGATAATGGCGTTCTCTAGGAACTTGAAAGTGTAGACGTTTATCGGATAGAGATATATGTGTTACTAGTTATTTATTTACCTTTATGTTATGAACTTTATTTCTTAAAGTTTGAGACACGTTTTATTATGTTCGTTATTACGTTTATCATTACTTTGTATCCCTGTCTCCCCATGCATCATCCACATGACGTATCTTGTAGGACTACTTGCTGGGCGATTATGTTTTATCGCTCACACTTGCTTGTAATCACTTACAGGAGACAGGGTGCCCGAGATTGGTTTTAAAGATGACGAGCCTCCATAGACTACCCGTGAGAGTCTATGTACATTGTACATAGACTTAGTGTATCAAGGAGATATCAGATAATTTGGACTTGTATTATTATGACGCATTGTACATTAATGCATGTCATTTGTTTATCCTTTTTTTGGGTGAAATGCAAATTTGTATTACCTGAATATCAAAACATCCGCTATCTCGATTTACGATTCATGTCGACGTTCACATGTATAGTATCGACGCCTTGTACTTCTCATAGTAGAGTACGGCGAGTGCACCGTGCCGAAACCCTAGTTTCGGCCGAGGCGTTACACATGACCTAGGTATTATGAACTTGTTCTTTAAGGAAAAAATCGCATTTGATCACTTTTAGCAGCGGAGGACGTAACACATAGATTGACTATTTTTTGATGAAGCGTGAAGATCAACGGTTGTGGGGGGACTACAAGGTTATACTAAGGGATGCGGTAGTGAGTAAAAAAATTTACTGGTGGTAGTCATAGTATTGAGCAAAAGCTAAGTAAGAGGCTGAAAAATTCCCACCCATGATTCGATGGAAAAGTTTGATGGACGAAAAATTAATATATTTAGAGACAAGGTCATCTCCGCGACATTAGATCGACCAGGTCAGGACACAAACCAGATGTGGCAGGTGATGGCGACTACTATTACCCACACGTCAAGGGAAAGTATTGGGTAACAAAAAGAAAGACAACAGTACATAAAGAATCATGGCGGTGGAACGAGGATATGCAACAAAAAATAAGGGATAAACAAAGAAGTTTTAGAGAGCTATTAATTTGCACAAATAGAAAGGAGAAAGTGAGATTGATGGAGAACTACAAAATCGCTAGGAAGGAGGCGAAGAGGACAGTGATAGAGACAAAGACCACAACCTATAAAAGGATGTATAGAAGACTAAAAACAAAAGACGGACATCACTGATATGTTCAAGATTGCCAAAGCTAGGAATCGAAAGAGCCAGGACCAAGGAGCCGGAAAGTTTATAAAAGGAGAAGATGGATATATGTTAGTCAAAGCACAAGACATCCAGACAAATGGCAAATATACTTTCATAATCTTTTCAATGGCGGGAGGGCCAACCACGAGAAAAGAGAAAGCATCACAACCCAACAACGACAACATAATAACTACAGCTGTCGGAGCATCACACAAGGAGAGCTGATGAGAGCACTTAGGAAGATAGGAAGATCTAAAGCAGTTAGCCTAGATAACATACCCATTGAGGCGTGGAAATATTTGGGAGAGGAGGGGGTTCAATGGCTAACCACTCTATTCAACCTTGTTTTCAAAACAGGAAAAATGCCAGATGAGTGGAGAAAGAGTGTCGTAGCCCCCTATATAAGAACAAAGGAGATGCAAAGTGTTGTAGGAATTAAAGGGGGATTAAGCTGCTAACCCATACTATGAAGTTATGGAAGAGAGTACTTTACACTAAAATTAGGAGAAAAACTCAGGTTATAGTGAACCAATTTGGTTTTATGTGAGGACGGTCAACTATGGAAGCAATACACATCTTAAGGAGATTGATGGAGAAGTATACAAAGAAGAAACGCGATCTACATATGGTTTTCATCGAACTTGAAAAGCGTATGAAGTGTGCCACGTAGACTGATCTAGAATAGTCTGGATGCGAGAGGCGTTCCTATGAAGTATACAGACATAATTAGGGATATGTATGCTATGACGAAAACAACTGTTCGTACGCCTGTGGAGAATACAGACTTCTTTCTGATGGAGGTAGGCCTCCATTAAGGGTCTGCGTTGAGGCCATTTCTTTTGGCAATTGTCCTTCACGAGTTGTCAAAGCCGATCCAGGAGTTAGTTCTATGGTTTATGCTTTTTGCTGACGATATTGTATTAGTCGCGGAGAGTATACATATCTTGGGTATGAGACTAGAGTAGTGGAGAGGTGTTTTAGAGAGAAAAGGCTTAAGGATTAGTCGTTCTAAGATTGAGTATCTACACTGCGACTTCAGTGGCAAAGTTGACGGTGAGAATATGCAGCTCACCATCGATGGTCAAGTGGTACCACAGGTAAGTAAGTTCAAGTACCTAGGATCCTTTGTATAGCAGGATGGGGACATAGATAGCGATATAGCATGCTGATTTCAACAAGGCTAATGTAGATGGAGGGCAGCCTCAGGGGTGTTCTGTGACAAGAGTTTTCCAACTAAATTAAAGGAAAAATTTTATAAGATGGTAGTACGGCCAGAAATGTTATATGAAACAGACTATTGGGTCAACAAGAGGCCACAGCGTAGAAGATGGATGTGGCATAGATGAGGATGCTGAGGTGGATGTGTGGATATACATGTAGCGGCCCATCCCGAACCCTAGGGTTAGAACCGGTACGCCCGCCGTATTCTGCTAAGGGATATACAAGGCGTCTGTAATGGCCTGGTAGAGGGAAAACATCAGCACCTTCTGTGAGTAGCAAGAGCCCTTAGGTTCCAGTCAAGCCTTCCTTCATCATACTGGGGGTTATAGGCAAATTATCCGCATCCTTACAAACTTGCATGGCTAAATGACTGCGGTGAAGTTAGCGTAAGTAAACAAGTTTTGATTTCTCTTAGCATTGGTAGTTACAAAGATAATGTTTTATGTGATGTCGCACCAATGCATGCTAGTTATATCTTACTTGGTAGGCCATGGCAATTTGATCGACATGTGACATATAATGGTTATTTGAATCGTTATTTTTTCAAATTGAATGGCAAATTGTACAAACTGCATGCACTTCCACCACACAAAGTCCACGAGGATCACCAACGCATGTCCAAGTCTAGAGCCGATCCTAAGGAAAAAGAAGCCGAGAGAAAATTCGTGGAGTGTATGAAAAGTGAGAACAAAAAACACGAGAGCAAGGGAAAAGAGGTATGCCCCTAAGTGTCAACGAGTCCAAAAAGAAGTGTGGGTATTTCGCCAAGAAAAGAGAGGTCACACGCGCACTTTATAACAACCAAACTGTCCTCATCATCATCCCAAAGTCGTGTCACCTTGCCCTAGAAGAACTCCCACCAAACTTACCTACCTCAGTTGCGTCCCTTATCCAAGAATATGAAGTTCTATTTCCCTCCGAACCACCATCCGGATTGCCACCCATTAGAGGAATAGAATACCAAATCGACTTTGTCCCAGGAGCCGTGTTGCCAAATCGCCCAGCCTATCGAGCCAACCCCAAAGAAACCAAAGAAATCCAAAGGCAAGTAGAGGAGCTCCTAGCTAGTGGGCAAGTCCGAGAGAGCCTAAGCCCATCCGCCGTCCCAGTCATTTTAGTACCCAAAAAGGATGGAACGTGGAGAATGTGTACCGATTGCCGAGCCATAAACAAAATCACCGTCAAGTATAGGTACCCCATACCTAGGCTAGACGATATGCTGACATGTTGCACGGATCTAAATTCTTCACCAAAATCGACCTTAAGCAAGGGTACTTCCAGGTACGCATTAGAGAAGGGGACGAATGGAAGACTGCATTCAAAACCAAATTTGGGCTCTATGAGAGGTTAGTGATGCCCTTCAGGCTCACCAACGCCCCTAGCACCTTTATGAGGCTAATGAATGAAGTCTTACGCACGTTCATAGGACGATTTGTCATTGTCTATTTTGATGACATCCTAATCTATTCCCAAACCATAGAAGATCATCTTGACCACATTAGATCTGTTTTTGAAAAGCTTAAGTAAGAACAACTTTACGCAAACTTTAAGAAGTGCTCCTTTTGTTTAGAACACATAGCTTTTCTAGGCTTTGTCATTTCGGCTGAGGGAGTAGAAATGGATGAGGAAAAGGTTAGGTCAATTGTGGAGTGGCCTATACATAAGAATGTAGGGGAAGTTCGTAGTTTTCATGGACTAGCAAGCTTTTATAGACGCTTTGTCAAAGATTTTTCTTCCATAGCTGCACCCCTAAACGAAATTGTCAAAAAAGATGTGCCTTTTAGGTGGGAAGAGCCACAAAAACAGGCATTTGATGAGCTCAAGCGTAGGCTGACCACTGCACCCATACTTAGGCTACCAAATTTTGATGAGACCTTTGAGATCGAGTGTGACGCAAGTGGAGTGGGTATAGGCGCAGTATTGACCCAAAGTAAGAAACCCATAGCCTACTTTAGTGAAAAGTTGAAAGGAGTAGCATTGAATTACTCTACCTATGATAAGGAACTTTATGCCCTTGTGAGATCCCTACAAACTTGGCAACACTATCTTCAACCTAAAGAGTTTGTGATCCACACTGACCACGAAAGCCTTAAGTATCTTAAAGGGCAGGGAAAGTTGAACAGAAGACATGCCAAATGGGTAGAGTTCATAGAACAATTTCCTTACGTGATTAAGTACAAACAAGGAAAGGATAATATAGTTGCCGATGCCCTCTCTAGGAGATACACGTTAGTGACTACATTATCTTCACGCTTCTTAGGATTCAAATCACTTAAGGAATTGTACCCCAATGACCATGACTTTGGCACCATTTTCGAGGCATGTAAAGAAGCACCATTAGGGAAATTTTACATACATGAGGGTTATCTTTTCAAAAAACAAAAATTGTGGGTTCCCCAATCATCCCTACGAGAAGCATTGACTAGAGAAGCTCATGGGGGAGGTTTAATGGGTCATTTCGGAGTGTTCAAAACCCTTGAGACTCTTAAGGAGCATTTCTATTGGCCCCACATGCGAGTAGACGTCGAGAGGTTGTGTGGTAGTTGCATCACTTGCAAACAAGCCAAATCCAAATCCCAACCACATGGCCTTTAGACGCCTTTACCCGTCCCTGATGCCCCTTTGATTAACATTTCCATGGACTTTGTGTTAGGACTTCCTAGGTCTCGGGGAGGACGCGATAGCATTTATGTTGTGGTTGATTGATTTTCAAAAATGGCACATTTCATTGCATGTCGAAAAGTTGATGATGCCACACATGTTGCTGATTTGTTCTTCAAAGAAATTGTTAGATTGCGTGGCATGCCACGTACAATTGTAAGTGATAGAGATACAAAATTTTTGAGTCATTTTTGGTGTGTTTTGTGGGCTAAACTTGGTACACAACTGTTGTTTTCAACCACCGCACACCCACAAACGGATGGACAAACTGAAGTCGTTAAGCGTACTCTTTCTCAACTTTTGCGTGCCATTTTGCAAAAACACATTAAACATTGGGAAGATTGTTTACCATATATCGAATTTGCATACAATAGGAGTGTCCATCACGGTACTTTGCATAGTCCATTCGAAATCGTGTATGGCTTTAATCCTTTGTCTCCCATCGATTTGATTCCTATTCCCGTGCATGAGCGATCTAGTCTTGATGGCAAACAAAAAGCGGAAAAGATAAAAAAACTGCACGAACAAGTTAAAACACAACTTGAAAAGAAAAACAAAGCTTATGAAAGACGAGCTAACAAACATCGAAAACGAGTTGTGTTTAAACCTGGTGATTTAGTGTTGTTACATTTGCGCAAAGAAAGATTTCCCAATAAGAGAAAGTCAAAACTGGTACCTCGAGGAGATGGACCTTTCAAAGTTTTGAAACGCATAGGTGACAATGCATACATCCTTGATTTTCCTGAAAGGTATGGTTCAATTTCGCCTACTTTTAATGTTGCTGACCTCACCCCTTTCACTGATGACCTTTTTGATTCGAGGACGAATCCTTTTGAGGAGGGGGGATTGATGAGGATCAAGGGTCCGATGAGGATCAAAGATCCCATCAAAAGGTCAAGGGCCCTATGATGAGCCAAATGAAGGCTAGAAAAACGTTCCAAGGACTTTGTCTTCTACTCCAAATTGATTTGAACCTCAGCTATGGCAAAGAACATCACAATGACACCCCTTGAACTAAAACTGTTTGTTCTTGGCTCAATTTATGCCAACACCTCTTCCTCTTTGGCACTCCAACACATCTAAAATTTCTTTGAGACCCTAAGATGCTGTAAACTAAAAATGAAGTAAAATACTAACAAGTTCTAGGCTATGAACTTGAAAGAAACCGTTAAGTGGTTTTAACTTCAACTAGAAAGTTGAGAACTCCTTAAAGGAAAATCTGATTGAAATGTGTTTGAAATTGTGTTGTGTGTACATTTAGCTTCCTATGCTACTTATAACAAACGAATATTACAAGGTACAAAGTTTAAAGTACAAAGTACAAGACTAGGAATAACATGCTTGCTTTTTGAACAATTTTGGTTCCAAGAAATCTGGTTGCTTGCCGTTTCTTCCTTGCTTGTTTTCAGCCAAAGTTTTGATTGGATAATGCATTGAGCAGCTTGGTTTGAACTCCCTTTGATTGGTTGTAAGTTAGGCTTTGAATTCTCAAACCAATTAAGCTTAAACCAGCCGTCCTCTCCAAAGGAGTTGATTGGATGAATCTTTGTGCAGCTTGCTTACTTGTCTTCAACTTGATTGTGATTGGTTTGAACATTTGCAAGACTTCTTCCTATTGGTTAAAGCTTTGAGCAGCTTATACATCCATGTTAACGTGAAGAACAATTCTGAATTTGACATGGGTGCTTGTCACCTCCTTGCTTGTAAGCTACTTGCATATCTCCTCCTTGCTTGAACAAAAATTCAGGTTCTAATTGCATTTTCAAGCTAAGTACGTGTACCTGAAAGACAAGGCAATAATACAACACAAACTATCCTAAAACAAGGTTAACCAACCAACAATATTAAAAAGAACAACTAAAGATATGTACAACATGTTTTTGATACAACTAGATCAAAGCTTGTATCATATAAACCCAATGGACATCATCTTTGCTTGGTTCATCCTCTTCATGCCTATAAAGAAATGATTCAACACAATGTAACAACTTCTTAGCCATACTCCTTGTTATGGGACCTGTGCGGGGCAGTGAGGTGTCATCATCAGTGTTTGTATCCACAAGGTTAGGATGTAGCTCATCATTCCCTCCCACTTGAGAAGGATTCGTCCTCGAATCTGAATCGATACTAAATGGAGAAAGGTCAGCAACATTAAAAGTTTTAAAGATAGGACCATACCTTTCTTCAGGAAGATCGAGAACATAGGCATTAACACCAAGCCGTTTCAACACTTTGAACGGTCCATCGCCTCTTGGCTTCAACTTTGAGTCCCTTTCCTTAGGGAAACTTTCTTTCCTCAAGTATAACCAAACAAGATCACCAGGCTCAAATATAACAACTTTACGATTCCTATTGGCTCTATTGGCATACACTTTATTCTTAGCTTCAAGTTGTGACTTAACCTTTTCATGCAATTCTTTCACAAGTTTTGCTTTTCGTTCACCATCTAAACTAACACGTTCGTGAACAGGTATGGGAACAAGATCAAGTGGGGACAAAGGGTTAAAGCCATAAACAACTTCAAAAGGAGAATGCAATGTTCCACTATGAACAACTCTATTGTATGCAAACTCAATATAAGCTAAGCTGTCTTCCCAATTCTTTAAGTTCTTTTGAATGACAACACGTAACAGTTGAGACAAAGTTCTATTAACAACTTCAGTTTGACCATCGGTTTGTGGGTGAGCAGTTGTAGAAAATAATAATTTAGTACCAAGTCTACTCCACAAAACACGCCAGAAATGACTTAGAAACTTTGTATCTCTATCACTAACAATTGTACGTGGTATGCCATGCAATCTAACAATCTCCTTAAAGAACAAATCAGCAATATGAATAGCATCATCAACTTTCTTACATGCAATGAAATGTGCCATTTTGGAAAATCTATCAACAACAACAAAGATGCTATCTTTACCAGTTTTGGATCGAGGCAATCCCAATACAAAGTCCATAGAAAGATCAGTCCAAGCTGAGCTTGGAACAGATAACGGATTGTACAATCCATGTGGTTGTGTTCTAGATTTTGCTTGTTTGCAAGTAATACATTGGTCACATACCTTATCAACATGTGCTTTCATATGCGGCCAGAAGAAATGCTCCTTAAGTGTTTCCAAAGTTTTTAACGAGCCAAAATGACCCATTAAACCTCCTCCATGTGTTTCTTTTATCAACAACTCTCTTAATGAACACATTTGTACACATAACTTATGTTCTTTAAACAAATAACCATCATGCAAGTGATATTTAGCAAAAGGTGAATCAATGCATGCTTGATAGATAGAACTAAAGTCATGACCAGAATGATACATCTCTTTGATAGATTCAAAACCAAACATGTTATATGAAAGAGTAGTAATCAAAGTATAGCGACGAGATAATGCATCAGCAACAACATTTTCTTTCCCTTGCTTATACTTGATCACATAAGGGAATTGTTCAATGAATTCAACCTATTTGGCATGTCTTTTGTTCAATTTTCCTTGACCTTTTAGATACTTAAGGCTCTCATGATCAGTATGAATCACAAATTCCTTAGGTTGCAGATAATGTTGCCAAGTTTGTAAAGAACGGACAAGGCATACAATTCTTTATCATAGGTTGAATAATTTATGGAAGCTCCTTTCAATTTCTCACTAAAGTAGGCAACAAGTTTGTTACCTTGATGCAATACAGCTCCAATGCCAACTCCACTGGCATCACATTCAACTTCAAACATTTCATCAAAGTTGGGCAATCTCGGGATAGATGCAGAAGTTAGACGTTTCTTAAGTTCCTCAAAGGCTTGTTGTTGTGATTCTCCCCATTCAAAACTTACATCTTTCTTGACTAACTCATTCAAGGGTGCAGCTATGGTAGAGAAATCCTTCACAAAATGTCTATAGAAGCTAGCTAATCCATGAAAACTCCTAACATCTCCAGCAGACTTAGGGGTTGGCCACTCAGTTATGGATTTAACTTTCTCTTGGTCCATTTCAATTCCTTCAGCACTAATCACAAATCCTAAGAATGTAACCTTTTCCAGACAGAAAGAACACTTCTTGAAATTAGCATACAACTTTTCTTTCTGTAGGGTGACAAAAACAGCTCTAAGATGGATCAGATGTTCACTTAGGTTTTTGGAGTAGATAAGAATGTCATCAAAGTAAACTACTACAAATTTCCCTATGAATTTCCTTAAGGCTTCATTCATTAACCTCATGAAGGTACTAGGGGCGTTGGTTAAACCAAAGGGCATAACTAACCATTCGTACAATCCAAATTTAGTCTTAAAGGCAGTTTTCCATTCATCACCTTCCCTAATTCTCACTTGGAAATAACCTTGTTTAAGATCTACTTTGCTAAAGCATCTAGACCCATGCAACATATCCAACATGTCATCCAACCTAGGAATAGGGTATCTATACTTCACAGTGATCTTATTGATGGCTCTACAATCAGTACACATTCCCCAAGTTCCATCTTTCTTAAGGACAATGATAACAGGAACATCACAAGGACTCATACTCTCTCTTACTTTACCTTGGGTCAATAATTCCTCAACTTGTTTTTGGATTTCCTTAGTTTCCTCTAGATTGGCTCTATAGGCAGGTCTGTTTGGTAGAACAGCTCCTGGAATGAAATCTATTTGATGCTCAATGCCTCTTAGAGGTGGTAAACCTGGGGGATCTCCTTCAGGAAACAAGCTAGAAAATTCTTGAAGTAAAGATGCAACTTCACTTAGTAAAGTAGACGGTATTTCAGATGATGAGAACAGAGTTTCTTTGTAAATCAAGATATAAACACTTTTGTTTGAATTGATAGCATGGAATACCTCGCTTTGAGATGCAAAGAATGCATTTTTCTTTAGAGATGGTTCAGCAGAAAATTTGATTTCTTTCGGTTCAATTTTAAGATGAGAAGTTTTCAGTTGGTTTTCTTTGATGAAAATCCTTTCCAATTCCATTTCTTTTGGATCATTATGGCTTGTTAACATTCGTTGTTGATCCTCAAAGACTTTGTGCGGGGGCAAGGCATTTAATTTGAACAGTTTGTTGTTATGCCTAAAGGAATATCTATTTAGGTAACCATCATATGTAACCTTGTTGTCAAATTGCCACGGTCTACCTAATAAGATATGACTTGATTGCATAGGGGCTACGTCACATAACACCTCATCAGAATACCCACCAATTGATAAAGGAACTAGGACTTGCTTTGTTACTTTAACTTCACCACACTCATTAAGCCATGTAAGTCTATAAGGACGGGGGTGTTTAATTAAAGGTAACTCAAGTTTCCTAACAAGTTCAAAACTTGCAACATTGGTACATGAACCGGAGTCAATGATTAAAGTGCAGACTTTCTTTTTAACCATACAGTGAATGTGGAATATGTTCTCTCGTTGGATTTCAGGTTCTTCAGTTTTAATTTGGGCACTTAGAGCTCGACGGACAACTAAGAACTCTTTTGTTTCACACTCATTAATCTCTTCACTAATCTCTTCTTCTTCCTCATAGGTTTGTTCAATTTCATTGTTTTCTTCACTCTCCTCCAATTCTTCCTCAGAATAATACTCATTAGACTCTTCACTAAACAAGATGCGTTTAGGGTTGGGACATTGATTAGCAAAATGACCTTTTCCTAAGCATTTAAAACATTGAATATCACGAGCCTTAACATTAGGCGCACCTTCCACCTTGGCTTTGCCTTTATCAGTGATTGGAAGCTTTGGATGATTTTGGATATTCTAGGCTGATTTTCCTTGGAATCCACGTCCTTGACCTTGTTGTGGACGGAAAGGCGTCCTGGGCTGTGTTCTAGGAAAACTCAAAGGATTAGTCCGAAAAGAAGGGTTAGAAGTTTTTACCTTCAATTGTCTTTCCACTTTCTCAGCAATGTGAACCATAGAAGCCAGATCAGAGTAAGGTGTAAGTTCCACCTTAAATGCAATTTCTTTGTTCAAACCAACTAGAAATCTAGCCATTGTGGCTTCCGCAGCTTCTTCTGTGTTAGCCCTGGTAAGCAGATGTTCTAATTCTTTATAAAATTCATCAACAGATCTATTACCTTGAGAAAGTTGTTGCAATTTCTGGAAAACGCTTCTTTCATAGGAAGGAGATATGAATCTCTTCCTCATCTCTTGTTTCAGCTCGGACCAAGTAACAACAGGGGGCTGTCTTGTTCTTCTCCTGGTGTTCTTCAATTGTTCCCACCAGAGTAAAGCATAATCTACAAATTCAAAAGTTGCATACCGCACTTTGGCCAATTCAGAATAGTTAGTGCAAGAATACATATGATCTACTTTTGTTTCCCATTGCAGATATGTTTCAGGATCACTTTTCCCTTGGAAGGAGGGTATTGTCAGTTTAGTAGTAATGAACTCTTCTTCAAGATGTTCATCTCTATCAGGCTGACGTTCATCGTACCGTTCTTCCGGATAGTGTTCTTCATTGTACTCAGGGAGATAATCAAATCTCTCCTCAAAAGAAATGTTCCTACGACCACCATTACTACCTCGACCTCTACCTCTACCTCTAAGTGATGTGACTTTTCTACGTTCAACATGAGACTCATTACCACAAGAGGTGCCTTCTTGAAAAGGTATACTAGGTTCCTTTTGATCTGAGGTTGGCTTTTCTACTTTGCTTATCCTTTGTTTGTTATCCTCTATGTCACTTCTCATTAAACCAAACTGATTAACAAGGAAAGTGAGTGTTTGCTGTATATTTTCTAGGGTAACAGGGACTGGGGATGGGACAGGAGTAGATGGGGACGGGGATGGTGCATTATCTTTCTGTTGGGGACCCATGATTCAGAAAACAATCTCAAAAGCCAATTAAAATATTGACAAGATGCAAATATCTACTTTATGTTGACAATTGTTCAAAACAGCAATTTGGACTATTTTTCCTAAGGATTCAAGAAAAATCACAGAAGTCAAATTGTTGTTCTGGCTGAATGAAATCTACGGGGTTGTTTACGACAATCCCTCAATTTACTTTACAGCATATGCAATTATTAATTGAAGTAAAGTGAAAGTAAAAGCACACAAACAAAGTGTCAGCAAGGGTTTGCTTTAGAAACTTTCAATATTTCAAATCTACAACACTTTGGTTCTGTTTGGGCACTTTCTTTCTTTTGAGCTTTGCACAGGAATTTCCCTTTTGCAATTGTTTAATTTTGGGCTTTTTCTCACTTTTCTTTCTTGTGCAATTCTCTCTTGTCTTGCCTCTTACTTGTTGACAAATACTGGCTTTTCTCTCGTGTATTTCTCAATCAAGCTTAATTTTCTTTCGTTGGGGGGGGGGGTT
>AP025069.1:18555914-18585228 GCA_036186865.1 Eustoma russellianum | reverse complement strand
TGGGGGGGGGGGTTGCTTGATTGTTGTGAGACTACTCCTCACGGCCTACATGAGTCATTGCTCACGGCCTTTAATTGCACAAGGTTTGTTGTATTTGGAATTTCAAAGTTTCTCGTACACAACACGGCTAGACACTATGTAGTGAGAAATCAATTCACAATTACAACAAGTTCAAATTGAATATAGTGCAAGGTAAGTTCAAAAATTGATATAAAACAACAATTGGATAGCTTTTTAACAGTGTGGGGGCTTAAACAATTCCTAACTTCCAGGATGTATCTAAGTCCAACAAGTTGTTTGAAACAATTGAAATCAACAAAAAGATATAGGTATTAGCATTCACCAAGATTTCAAATGAGCCTTAAAGTCTTGTTCTAAACATACGGTTTTGGGCAATTGTCTTTTTTCTTCTTTTTCTGTTTTTGATGCAAATGATCTAACTAATCTTAAGATAGCTAAATGCAACTTAGTTGTTTCTAAATGCAATTTATAAGGGCTGATTACTACAACAACTAGTGGAAAACAGTTTTGATGCAAACTAAACTAACTTGTTTTGTTTTGTCTTTAAGTTATCTATTCTACTTTGTTTTTGCTTTGGTTTTCATTTTTAGGATGCAATCAGTTTCTAAACTTAATGGTACTAGATGCAAGCTTTTGTATTCTACTCAACAAACGTTTATCAACTAGAAACTAGGCAGCAAACTTAGTTAACTAAAATCTACTTTTTTTTTGTTCTTAGTTTTCGGATGTTCTTGTACTAAACTAAACAACCAACTAAACCTTTAACTATGTTGTAAACTAGTCTAACCAAGCTAAATAAGGAAGCAACTACAACGTCTAAAACAGTTTGCACACAACTACTAAAAACAGAATTTAACAACTTGATTACAACTAATCTATTTTTGTGTTCAAAGTTTTCTGTCTTAAGAACTCAACTAAACTACCATTTAAACTTCTAGATTAGGACCTAATGAACATTGTCTAAGCTAGATTGAACAAGAACAATCAGGTTACACATGGTTTTAACTAGACTACACAAATAGATTCTAACACACTTAAGTCTAGTCTAAGTTCTTTTTGTGGTGTTTTCGGTTTTGCTACTTAAAACTAATTTACCAAACTATTGTAAACCAACTAATAAACACTTTAAAACATGAACTAACTATCTAAATAAACAGATTCTAAATGAACAACAAAACAGTCTACTACACGTTGTTGGGCAGCATCATTCATATGCAAGTTTAAACAATGTAAACATGAATAGAAGACTAACCAACGCTCTGATACCAATTGATGAGCCAAATGAAGGCTAGAAAAACGTTCCAAGGACTTTGTCTTCTACTCCAAATTGATTTGAACCTCAGCTATGGCAAAGAACATCACAATGACACCCCTTGAACTGTAACCGTTTGTTCTTGGCTCAATTTATGCCAACACCTCTTCCTCTTTGGCACTCCAACACATCTAAAACCTCTTTGAGACCCTAAGATGCTGTAAACCAAAAATGAAGTAAAATACTAACAACTTCTAGGCTATGAACTTGAAAGAAACCGTTAAGTGGTTTTAGCTTCAACTAGAAAGTTGAGAACTCCTTAAAGGAAAATCTGATTGAAATGTGTTTGAAATTGTGTTGTGTGTACATTCAGCTTCCTATGCTACTTATAACAAACGAAAATTACATGGTACAAAGTTTAAAGTACAAAGTACAAGACTAGAAATAACATGCTTGCTTTTTGAACAATTTTGGTTCCAAGAAATCTGGTTGCTTGCCGTTTCTTCCTTGCTTGTTTTCAGCCAAAGTTTTGATTGGATAATGCATTGAGCAGCTTGGTTTGAACTCCCTTTGATTGGTTGTAATTTAGGCTTTGAATTTTCAAACCAATTAAGCTTAAACCAGTCGTCCTCTTCAAAGGAGTTGATTGGATGAATCTTTGTGCAGCTTGCTTACTTGTCTTCAACTTGATTGTGATTGGTTTGAACATTTGCAAGACTTCTTCCTATTGGTTAAAGCTTTGAGCAGATTATACATCCATGTTAACATGAAGAACAGTTCTGAATTTGACATGGGTGCTTGTGACCTCCTTGCTTGTAAGCTACTTGCTTATCTCCTCCTTGCTTGAACAAAAATTCAGGTTCTAATTGCATTTTCAAGCTAAGTACGTGTACCTGAAAGACAAGGCAATAATACAACACAAACTATCCTAAAACAAGGTTAACCAACCAACAATATTAAAAAGAACAACTAAAGATATGTACAACATGTTTTTGATACAACTAGATCAAAGCTTGTATCATATAAACCAAATGGACATCATCTTTGCTTGGTTCATCCTCTTCATGCCTATAAAGAAATGATTCAACACAATGTAACAACTTCTTAGCCATACTCCTTGTTATGGGACCTGTGCGGGGCAGTGAGGTGTCATCATCAGTGTTTGTATCCACATAGTTAGGCTGTAGCCCATCACCCTATGATAAGGAGGGCAAGACAACTTTGTCATCAAGTTGGAACCTTCTTGTATAAGCATGTTCAAGATGAACTAAGGTTCCATGGGTTCATTTCATTGAACCCGCCCTTTAATCCCTTTGAGCGTATGAGTGTGCGTGTCTCTTTATTTTAAATTTTGTCTTGTTTTCTTGTGATCTTTGTTTTATGTGTTTGCTTTGTAGGTAAATTAGGTACATGGAAGATCCAAATAAAATGGAGGCCCAAAAAGGAGGAATGTAGCAGTGTGTTGCAAAATGGGAGACAAAAGGAATGTTGTCTTGAAGAGAATGTTTGTCTCCACAAAGACAAATTCAAATATGTCCAAGATGGAATCCTCTTTTCAAAATTAAACTCAAAATCATCTGCAAGGATCAAAAGGGGCCGGTCAAAGTTGAAGAGAAGATGAATATCAAATTGAAGTTAAACTTGAATTTAAAGTCAACCATAATTTGAATTCAAGTCTCAACCAATTGGAGACTTAAATTGCAAGATGATTTCGGCCAGCTTATCCAGCTAGGTACACGCCATTTTGAAGGATAAAGGAAGGATATGTTCCAATTCAAATTGAATCCAAGTTTGAATTCAAATTCAAACTCAATTTGAATTCAAACTTCAACCGTCATTTGAATTCAACTCCAGCCAGCTTATCATCATCAAATCAGATTTTCTAATCTCCATTCCCCATCAAAGACACGGCTGGAATGATGGATGAGGATAGACAACAAGCAAATTCAAGGTGCATTCAAATTCAAACTCAACTTGAATTCAAACTTCACCCAACTTTTGAATTCAAGTTCAACCCCATCTTACTCATCAAATCAGCTCTTCAAGGCCTCAATTGATGACCAAATACATGGCTGAACAAAGGAGGCATTCAACCGATATTTAGCTAGGATTTTCTAGTTATTTTTTTTGAATTCAAACAATTAGCAAACTCAAGTTCAATTCAAATGTTTTGTAGCTATTTCTTTTAGATAATATCTGGTTATTTAAAGTATCTTTAGGCATCTATAAATAGCCCACCCTTGGCCGATTTGTACACAACTTTTGATGAATAAAATTTCTTGATATTTCCTTCACTTTGTGTGAGACTTTGTTTTATTGTTTTTGCATTAAAAACCTAAGTTAAGATCCTTCAAGATTGAGCATTTTGAAGGTGTTGCTATTGCTAAAAGGTGCCGTCCAGGAGGGCCATATTGGTTTGCCTGATCAAGGACCATCTTGTAGTGTTGATCTTGCTCATTTGATCGACACGTTTTTTTATCACTAAGGAAGCAAGGGGAAGTCTTCTTCCTTGTGCCTAACCCTTTGTGAAGGACATTTGGAAGGTGGAATTGTTGGAGCCCACGCCTTGCACGCATCATCTGACCAAAGTGCTTTAACGTGCTTCGTGCTTCAGAATCACTATTTTGAACTTAAAGAAAGATTTTAGGGTATGCATAGCCTTGCTTTCGACATTGATGTGCTTTAAACTTTCTTTGGTTTTTCTCGAACCTTCCATGCATTTTTCTTCCCTTGGAAAGGATAGGATAGAGTCTAAACATGTTGGTTAAGTTCTAAGATCCCTAAACGTGACGAAATGGCCTTTGGCAGTTTGAATTCCGAATGGGTTTTTTGGAAAACTTTTGTTGAAGGACCACAACGAGTCACCAATATTGAGGTCCAAAAAGCATAGGTTAGAGCATGGGAAGCGGGCGGGATGACCAAATGATGAGGATCAAGGGTCTGATGAGGATCAAGGATCCCATCAAGAGGTCAAGGGCCCATGACAAGAAGGAGGGCAAGAGAACTTTGTCATCAAGTTGGAACCTTCTTGTATAAGCATGTTCAAGATGAACCTAAGGTTCCATGGGTTCATTTCATTGAACCCACCCTTTGAGCATTTATGAGTGTGCGTGTGTGCATGCATTCTTTAATTTGAATTTTGTCTTGCTTTCTTGTGATCTTTGTTTTATGTGTTTGCTTTGTAGGTAAATTAGGCACATGGAAGATCCAAATAAAATGGAGACCCAAAAAGAACATTGTAGGCATGTGTTACAAAAGAAGGAGACAAAAGGAATGTTGTCTTGAAAAGAATGTTTGTCTCCACAAAGACAAATTCAAATGTGTCTAAGATGGAATTCCTTGTCCAAATTAAAATCAAAATCATCTTCAAAGATCACAAAGGGACCGGCCATTTTGAAGTGAAAGGATAAAGTTCTACTTGAATTTAAAATTGAGGATAACTGAATTTAAATTCAACAATGATTTGAATTCAAGTTTTAACAAAGTGTAGACTTAAATTCCAAGAAGATTTCAGCCCTATCATCAGCCATGTACACGCCACCTTGGAGGGTAAGAGAAGGATAAGTTCCAATTCAAATTGCATCCAAGTTTGAATTCAGATTCAAACTCAATTTGAATTCAAACTTCAACCATCTTTTGAATTCAATTCCAACCATCTTATCATCATCAAAATCAGATTTTCTACACTTCATTATCCAAGGAACACGCCAGCTTGGAGGGATAGATTCCAATTCAAATTGAATCCAAGTTTGAACTCAAATTCAAACTCAATTTGAATTCAATATTCAACCAACCTTTGCATTCAATTCCAATCATTTTCTCATCATCAAATCAGATTTCAAACACCTTCGAATACTCATCCTACACACCTGGATGGTGGAAGATGGCAATCTACAAGCATTTCAAATTTTAGCTAGAATTTGTTTTAGTTTTGAATTCAAACAATTTTGAATTTTCAAACACTTGTTAGCTAGCTTATTTGAAATAATTTCTTGTCATCTTAAAGACTGATAGGACGAGAACTGTAGCCTATAAATAGAGCCTTTGCCCGATCGGACAAACAACTTTGGATGAATAAAACTTCTTGATATTTTCTTCACTTATTGTGAGACTTTGTTTTCTTGGTTTTGCATTAAAAACCTAAGTTAAGATCCTTCAAAGTTGAGCATTTTGAAGGTGTTGCCATTGCTTAAAGGTGCCGTCCAGGAGGGCCGTATTGGTTTGCCTGATCAACTACCATCTTGAAGTGTTGGTCTTGCTCATTGCTCCACATGTTTTTGTCACTAAAGAAGCAAGGGGAAGTCTTCTTCCTTGTGCCTAACCCTTTGTGAAGGACGTTCGAAAGGTGGAATTGTTGGAGCCCACGTCTTGCACGCATCAAATTGGTATCAGAGTCTTGGTTACTCTATTCCACCATATTCTATCCTTTTCTTTTCATTTGAGTCTATTCATTTCAAGTTCAGTTGTGTCCTTCTTCGACCCCTCATTCTACCCGTCATTTGTCTATCATACAAAAAAAACGTCCTAGGGTTTCTAAGTGTTTGTCTTTTGCTGCATCTTGTCATTCATCATTCAAGTGTCATTCTTTTCTTTTCAATCTTTTCGTCACATTTGATTTAAGTCATTCAAACTTGAACAAATTATGGTTTGTTGCATTTAGGTCCCATTCAGCTTTCTTTTAAACGTTATAACCATCAGCCTATAAAGCTACCTCGGTTTAAAATCATCTTGTTGCTACCGAAGTTTTTAGTTGGTGATGATTGTATGCATCTTGTGATTTACATTGTGATTGATTTCATGCTTTTAATCAAGTTAGCCCTACGTGTGTTTGTCTTCAGATGCCATTTCCAACATCAACAAAAACCCTAAAACCATCCCCAATACCCATGGCCCAAACAAATCCAACCAAACCCGATCCTAAAACTCACCAACCAGATTCTAAACCACCTTATTTACACTCTTAACCAAAAGACCCAACCCAATTTTGCCAAACAAAATCAGAATCAAAAGTTCCCAACTCATTCAAAAAACCCTAACCCTAGAATTTGAACTTTGTTCAATTCTGTCCTACACCCATCCACTATCCACAATGACCACACAAATCCTCAATTACCAACCCAAACAGCCATATACACCGTACAATCAATTCCCAAAACCCCAATCCTGCAAATACCCAAAAGCGTCCAAAAACCCTAAATTTAAAACCCTAACCCTAATCCCGATTCCGCCCAATCTCAATTTCCCTCACTTTCCAAGGTTATTTTGTTGCAATTAAAGGTTGCAAACTGCAATTTAAATCCATTGCACTATTCTGCCCAAAAACGGAAGTTCTGAGTGCAAAACGCATGCAATTCCAATTCTGCCTCTAGTCAAAGAAAAAAAAAGAATCTGAACCTTGCTCACATTGAAATAGCAAGGAAAGGAAAAAAAAACAAAAGAATAAGAGAAAAAAAGGCAAAACGTTTGTGCATTACTTGAAAATTTTTTTGGTGCAATTTGAAAACCTTGGATACCGTATTTCGTTTTTGCTACACACAACCGTCCTCCCACATCTCATTCTCCTTACCCTGCTCTTCTTGAACCAATCACACACTTGGTTGCTCGATTATTGCATGACTTGATCCATTTTGTGGATAATAAGTGCATAGAATCAAAATTAACTAAAGATTGCCCACGGCAACCCTTAGTTCATCTTTGGTTCAGCCTTCTACATCAATTTTGGTTGCTTAGTTTCTTTGAGTCTTAGTAGAAAAGTTCAAGTTTGTTTCCATACCACTTGATTCTACTTTGATACTATTTGGTGCAACTTGAAAGCAAAAGGGAGCAATAAGTGTAGACCGTTGTCATTTGGAGAAGCATTGGCAAAACGCTTTCTTAATTGATCACTTTGAGCCTTCTCAACTTCAGGTTATCCAAGAAACAAAGTGGTAAGAGAGTGGAAAGAAGAGAAAGAGGAGTGTTCATATTTCGTTTTCACTACTCACTTAACGTTTGTTTGTCATTGTGTTAGTTTGGTTCTTGCCTTTTCTTTTTGTTTCGTTTAATCTCTTCAGGTAAAACATGGAGAGAAGCACTCATTCCGCTTCTAGCAAGTCAAAGGAAGCTGAGAATTTGGACAACACGTAACAACAAATGCTGGAGATGCTAAAGAAATTCATGCATGACAATGAGGTAATCAAACATCGATTGGAGGATGTTGAACGGAGCTACAAGACGAGTGATGGCCAAGGTGCAAGCAAAGCCGTCCCTCTACCACAACCAAGGCGTCACCCCCCAGAAGAAGTTGCGGATGACAACCTTAGACCACCACCCATCGAGCCAAGAAGGTTTGTTCCTCCAACACAACAAAGAAGGTATGCTCCAAGAAGGTACAATGATGTTACATTCCATTTGAGCATGATGATTATGACTTTGATGACCACCCTCCCCGTGGTTACCAAACACGCCAAAATCCCCTTTTCCCACCAGATGACGATTTTCTCAAAATAAAAATAAATATTCCCACTTTTTATGGTAAAAGTAATGCAGAAGAATATTTGGAATGGGTAATGAAAGTGGATCTAATCTTTTCTGGTACCAACTACAGTGAACTACAAAAACTGAGGTACGCTTCTATTGAGTTTTTTGGTTACACACTAAATTGGTGGACAAATTTGTGTCGAAATAGGACTAAGACAAGACAACCCTCAATTGCCACTTGGGAAGAAATGAAGTTTGAAATAAGACAACGTTTTATCCCAAACAATTTTGAGAGTTCTATTTTCACAAGTTTGCAAAACTTAAGACAAGGTTCAAAAAGTGTAGACGAGTATTACAAAGAGTTAGAAATTTTGTTGGAAAGGTCTAACTTGCAGGAACTCGAAGAAGCCACCAAGGCTCGTTTCATACATGGTCTAAACCGGGAGATTGCGCAAAGGGTTGAGCTTCAACCTTACCTCGACCTCACAACCATGGTCCATATGGCTAAGAAAATTAAACACCAACTAAAAGCACGTAGTTCCTCCAATTTCAATTCGACTTATCGTACTAATCTGTCTTCATCAAGGTTTTCCACCAAGCCTTCAGGAACGGGAAGCTCACAGCATACACGAGGCCAAACATGTGAATAAGGTGTGTCACAAAGGATGGAAAACCGTGTGCAGTCCACACAAAGGCGAGATAACCGTGGCCAACAAAAGACTCCTACCGGAAATCCTTCCGATCTCTCAAACAGGTTTAGGGTCATTAAATGCTATTAATGTCAAGGACGTGGTCACATAGGAAAAGAGTGTCCTAATGCAAAATGAATCATGTTAATTGAGGAAACGAACGAATATGTGTCTGAGTCTGAGCATGAAAACAAATCTGAGCATGATAATGAAATTGAACCTGAAGAGGATCTAGGCGCATTAGATGATTTTGACACTAAGGAGTTTCTTGTTTTGCGTAGAGCTTTGAATGCATATTCGAAATTAGATGATCATGAACAACATAGAGGAAACATTTTCCATATTCATTGCATGATAAATGGTAAAGTGTGCGCCATGATCATTGATTCCGGTTCTTGTGCGAATGTGGCTAGCATCGAATTGGTAAGGAAACTAAATTTTCCTATGACTAATCATCCGCATCCTTACAAACTTGCATGGTTAAATGATTGCGGTGAAGTTAGCGTAAGTAAACAAGTTTTGATTTCTCTTAGCACCCGTAGTTACAAAGATGATGTTTTATGTGATGTTGTACCGATGCATGCTAGTCATATCTTACTTGGTAGGCCATGGCAATTTGATCGACATGTGACATATGATGGATATTTAAATCGTTATTCTTTCAAGTTGAATGGCAAACTTTACAAATTGCATGCACTTCCACCACACAAAGTCTACGAGGATCAACAACGCATGTCTAAGTCTAGGGCCGATCCTAAGGAAAAAGAAGCTGAGAGAAAATTCGTGGAATGCATTAAAAGTGAGAACAAAAAACAAGAGAGCAAGGGAAAAGAGGTAGTGCCCATAGGAATCACCGAGTGAAAGTGTGGGTATTTTACAAAGAAAAGAGAGGTCACACGAGCCCTTTATAACAACCAAACCGTCCTCATTCTCATTCCTAAGCCGTGTCACCTTTCCCTATAAGAACTCCCACAAAACTTGCCAACCTCAGTTGGGCTCTATGAGTGGTTAGTGATGCCCTTCGGGCTCACCAACGCCCCTAGCACCTTTATGAGGCTAATGAATGAAGTCTTACGAGCGTTCATAGGACGATTTGTTGTTGTTTATTTTGAAGATATCCTAATCTATTCCCGAACCATAGAAGATCACCTTGACCACATTAGCGCCGTTTTTGAGAAGCTTAAGCAAGAACAACTTTACGCCAACTTTAAGAAGTGATCTTTTTGTTTGGAACGAGTAGTCTTCCTAGGCTTTGTCATTTCGGCTGAGGGAGTAGAGATGGATGAGGAAAAGGTTTGGTCAATTGTGTAGTGGCCTATACCTAAGAATGTAGGGGAAGTTCACAGTTTTCATGGACTTGCAAGTTTTTATAGACGATTTGTCAAAGATTTTTCTTCCATAGCTTCACCCCTAAATGAAATTGTGAAAAAAGATGTGCCTTTTAGGTGGGAAGAGCCACAACAACAGGCATTTGATGAGCTTAAACGTAGGCTAGCCACTGCACCCATACTTAGGTTACCAAATTTTGACGAGACTTTTGAGATCGAGTGTGATTCAAGTGGAGTGGGTATAGGCGCAGTTTTGACCCAAGGTAAGAAACCCATAGCCTACTTTAGTGAGAAGTTGAAAGGTGCTGTATTGCATTACTCTACCTATCATAAGGAACTTTATGCCCTCGTGAGATCCCTACAAAATTGGCAACACTATCTTCAACCTAAAGAGTTTGTAATTCACACTGACCACGAAAGCCTTAAGTATCTTAAAGGGCAGGGAAAGTTGAACAAGAGACATGCCAAATGGGTAGAGTACATAGAACAATTCCCTTACGTGATTAAGTACTAACAAGGAAAGGACAATATAGTTGTTGACGCCCTCTCTAGGAGATACACGTTAGTGACTACATTATCCTCACAATTCTTAGGATTCGAATCACTTAAGGAATTGTACACAAATGACCATGACTTTGGCACCATTTTTGAGGCATGTAAAGAGGCACCATTTTGGAAATTCTACATACATGAGGCATATCTTTTCGAAGAACATAAGTAGTGTGTTCCCCAATCATGCCTACGAGAAGCATTGACTAGAGAAGCCCATGGGGGAGGTTTAATGGGTCATTTCGGAGTGTTCAAAACCCTTGAAACCCTTAAGGAACATTTCTGTTGGCCCAACATGCGCGTAGAAGTCAAGAGGTTATGTGGTAGTTGCATCACTTGCAAACAAGCCAAATCCAAGTCCCAACCACATGGCTTTTACACGCCTTTACCCGTCTCTGATTCCCTTGGATTGACATCTCCATGGACTTTGTTTTAGGACTTCCTGGGTCTCGAGGAGGGCTCGATTGCATTTATGTTGTCGTTGATCGATTTTCAAAGATTGCACACTTCATTGCATGTAGGAAAGTTGATGATGCCACACATGTCGCTGATTTGTTTTTTAAAGAAATCGTGAGATTGCATGGTTTGCCACGTACAATTGTAAGTGATAGAGATACAAAATTATTGAGTCATTTTTGGCGCGTTGTTGTGGGCTAAACTTGGTACACAATTGTTGTTTTCAACCACTGCACACCCACAAACTGATGGACAAACTAAAGTCATTAATCGTACTCTCTCTCAACTTTTGCGGGCCATTTTGCAAAAACATATTAAACATTGGGAAGATTGTTTACCATATATCGAATTTGCATACAATAGGAGTGTCCATCACGGTACCTTGCATAGTCCATTTGAAATCGTGTATGGTTTTAACCCCTTGTCGCTCCTTGATTTGATCCTTATTCCCGTGCATGAACGTTCAAGTCTTGATGGTAAACAAAAAGCGGAAAAGATAAAAAAACTACATGAACACGTTAAAACTCAACTTGAAAAGAAAAACAAAGCTTATGAAAGACGAGCTAACAAACATCGAAAACGAGTTGTGTTTAAACCTGGTGATTTAGTGTGGTTACATTTGCGCAAAGAAAGATTTCCCAATAAGAGAAAGTCAAAACTGATACCTCGAGGAGATGGACCTTTCAAAGTTTTAAAACGCATAGGTGACAATGCATACATCCTTGATCTTCCTGAAAGGTATGGTTCAATTTCGCCTACTTTTAATGTTGCTGACCTCACCCCTTTCACTGATGACCTTTTTGATTCGAGGACGAATACTTTTGAGGAGGGGGGATTGATGAGGATCAAGGGTCCGATGAGGATCAAAGATCCCATCAAAAATTCAAGGGCCGTATGACAAGGAGGGCAAGAGAACTTCATCAAGTTGGAACATTCTTGTATAAGCATGTTCAAGATGAACCTAAGGTTCCATGGGTTCATTATATTGAACCCACCCTTTGAGCATTTATGAGTGTGCGTGTGTGCCTGCATTCTTTAATTTGAATTTTGTCTTGTTTTCTTGTGATCTTTGTTTTATGTGTTTGCTTTGTAGGCAAATTAGGTACATGGAAGATCCAAATAAAATAGAAGCCCAAAAAGAACATTGTAGGCGTGTGTTGCAAAAGAAGGAGACAAAAAGAATGTTGTCTTGAAAAGAATGTTTGTCTCCACTAAGACAAATTCAAATGTGTCCAAGATGGAATTCCTTGTCCAAATTGAAATCAAAATCATCTTCAAGGATCACAAAGGGATCGGCCATTTTGAAGTGAAAGGATGAAGTTCTACTTGAATTTAGACTTGAGGATAACTTGAATTTAAATTCAACCATGATTTGAATTCAAGTTTTAACAAATTGTAGACTTAAATTCCAAGAAGATTTCAGCCCTATCATCAGCCATGTACACGCCACCTTGGAGGGTAAGAGAAGGATAAGTTCCAATTCAAATTGCATCCAAGTTTGAATTCAGATTCAAACTCAATTTGAATTCAAACTTCAACCATCTTTTGAATTCAATTCCAACCATCTTATCATCATCAAAATCAGATTTTCTACACTTCATTATCCAAGGAACACGCCAGCTTAGAGGGATAGATTCCAATTCAAATTGAATCCAAGTTTGAACACAAATTCAAACTCAATTTGAATTCAATATTCAACCAACCTTTGAATTCAATTCCAATAACTTTATCATCATCAAATCAGATTTCCAACACCTTCAAATACTCATCATACACAGCTGGATGGTGGAAGATGGCAATCTACAAGCATTTCAAATTTTAGCTAGAATTTGTTTTAGTTTTGAATTCAAACAATTTTCAATTTTCAAACAGTTGTTAGCTAGCTTATTTGAAATAATTTCTGGTCATCTTAAAGACTGATGGGACGAGAACTGTAGCCTATAAATAGAGCCTTTGGCCGATCGGAGAAACAACTTTGGATGAATAAAACTTCTTGATATTTTCTTCACTTATTGTGAGACTTTGTTTTCTTGGTTTTGCATTAAAAACCTATGTTAAGATCCTTCAAAGTTGAGCATTTTGAAGGTGTTTCCATTGCTTAAAGGTGTCGTCCAGGAGGGCCATATTGGTTTGCCTGATCAACTACCATCTTGAAGTGTTGGTCTTGCTCATTGCTCCAAACGTTTTTGTCATTAAGGAAGCAAGGGGAAGTCTTCTTCCTTGTGCATAACCTTTTATGAAGGACATTTGGAAGGTAGAATTGTTGGAGCCCACGTCTTGCACGCATCACCAAATTGCTTCAACGTGCTTCATGCTTCAGAAGCACTGTTTTGAGCCTAAATGAAGATTTTAGGGTATGCATAGCCTTGCTTTGAGCATTGATTTGCTTTAAACTTTTTTGGTGTTTCTTAGACCTTTGACATGTTTTTCATCCGCTGGAAAGGAAAAGATAGAGTCTAAACATGTCGGTTAAGTTCTAAGAGTCCTAAAGGTGACGAAATTGTATTTGCTGATTTGAAGTCCCAATGGGTTTTCCTGCAAACTTCTGTTGAAGGACCACAATAGGTTGCAAATATTCAAGTCCAAAAGGCATAAGTAACAGCATGTGAAGTGTGTGGGCTGACCAAAGTTCTTCAACGTGCTTTATACTTCATAATCACCGTTTTGAGCTTAAATGAAGATTTTAGTGTATGCATAGCCTTGCTTTGGGCATTGGTTTGCTTTCAACCTTTTTTGGTGTCTCTCAGACCTTCGACATGTTTTTCATTCGCTGGAAAGGATAAGATAGAGTCCATACATGTCGGTTAAGTTCTAGGAGTCTTACATGTGACGAAATTGCATTTGCCGATTTCAAGTCCTAAAATGGGGTTTTCTGCAAAATTTTGTTGAAGGACCACAATGGGTTACCAACATTGAGGTCCAAAAAGCATATGTAAGAGCATGGGAAACGGGTGGGCTGACCAAAGTTCTTCAACGTGCTTCATGCTTCATAATAACCGTTTTGAGCTTAAATGAAGATGTGAGGGTATGCACAACCTTGCTTTGGGTATGCACAACCTTGCTTCAATAATATTTTGCACAAAAATCACTGTTTTGAGCTTAAATGAAGATTTGAGGGTATGCACAGCCTTGCTTCGGGCATTAATTTGCTTTAAATTTTTTTTTGGTGTTTCTCAGGCCTTCTACACGTTTTCATCTGCTGGAAAAGATATGATAGGGTCTAAACATGTTGGTTAAGTTCTAAGAGTTCTACATGTGACGAAATTGCATCTGCCGATTTGAAGTCCAAAATGTGTTTTTTTGCAAAATTTTGTTGAAGGACCACAATGGGTTACAATATTGAGGTCCAAAAATCATAAGTAAGAGCATGTGAAGTGTGTGGGCTGACCAAAGTGCTTCTACGTGCTTCATGCTTTAGAATCATTGTTTTGAGCTTAAATGAAGATTTGAGGGTATGCACAGCCTTGCTCCGGGCATTTATTTGCTTTAAAAATTTTTATGGTGTTTCTCAGACCTTTGGCGCGTTTTTTATCTGCTGGAAAGGATAGGATAGGGTCTAAACATGTCGGTTAATTTCTAAGAGTCCTACATGTGACAAAATTGCATTTGCCGATTTGAAGTCCGAAATGTGTTTTTCTACAAAATTTTGTTGAAGGACCACAATGGGTTACCAATATTGAGGCCCAAAAAGCATAAGTCAGAGCATGTAAGGAATGTGGGCTGACCAAAGTGCTTCAACGTGCTTCAGGCTTCAGAATAACCGTTTTGAGCTTAAATGAAGATTTGAGGGTATTCACAGCCGTGCTTTGGGCATTCATTTGATTTAAACTTTTTTTGGTGTTTCTTAGACCTTCGACACATTTTCATCTGCTGGAAAGGATAGGATAGGGGCTAAACATGTCGGTTAAGTTCTAAGAGTACTATATGTGACGAAATTGCATTTACCGATTTGAAGTCCAAAATGTGTTTTTGTGCAAAATATTATTGAAGGAACACAATGGGTTACCAATATTGATGTCCTAAAGGAATGGGTAAGAGCATGGGAAGTGTGTGGGTGGAGAAAAGTGCTTTAACGTGCTTCGTGCTTTGGAGTCACCGTTTTGAGCTTAAATGAAGATTTTAGGGTATGCTTAGCTTGCTTTGGGCATTGATTTGCTTGAAACTCTTTTTTGGTGTTTCTCATAACTTTGACGTTTTTTCATCCACTGGAAAGGAAAAGATAGAGTCTAAACATGTCGGTTAAGTTCTAAGAGTCCTAAAGGTGACAAAATTGTATTTGCTGATTTGAAGTCCCAATGGGTTTTCTTGCAAACTTCTGTTGAAGGACCACAATGGGTTACCAATATTGACGTCCAAAAGGCCTAGGTAAGAGCATGGGAAGTGTGTGCGGAGTAAAGTGCTTCAACGTGCTTCGTGCTACGGAATCACTCTTTTGAGCTTAATTGAAGATTTTAGGATATGCATAGCCTTGCCTTGGGCTTTGATTTTCTTTAATATTTTGTTTGTTGTTTATCAGACCTTTGAAATGTTTTTCATCCGCTAGAAAGGATAGGATAGAGTCGAAACATGTCGGTTAAGTTCTAAGAGTCCTAAAGATGACGAAATTGCATTTGCCGATTTGAGGTCCTAAAATGGGTTTTTCTGCTAACATCTGTTTAAGGACCACAATAGGTTACCAATATTCACGTCCAAAAGGCATAGGTAAGAGCATGTGAAGTGTGTGGGCTGACCAAAGTGCTTCAATGTGCTTCATGCATATGAATAACTGTTTTGAGCTTAAATGAAGAGTTTAGGGTATGCACAGCCTTGAATTGGGCATTGATTTGCTTTAAAAAATTTTTTGGCATTTCTCAGACCTTCGACACCTTTTTCATCTGCTGGTAAAGATAGGACAGAGTCTAAACATGTTAGTTAAGTTCTAAGAGTCCTAAACGTGACGAAATTGCATTTGCCGATTTGAAGTCCAAATGGGTTTTTCTGCAAAATTTTGATGAATGACCATAATAGGTTACCAATATTGAGGTCCAAAAGGCATAGGTAAGAGCATGTGAAGTGTGTGGGCGGACCAAAGTGCTTCAAGGTGCTTCGTGCTTCAGAATGACCATTTTGAGCTTAAATGAAGATTTTAGGGTATGCATAGCCTTGCTTTCGGCATGGATGTGCTTTTAACTTTTTTTTTGATGTTTCTTAGACCTTCTACATGTTCTTCATAAGTTGGAAAGGATAGGATAGAGTCCAAACATGTCAGTCAAGTTTTAAGAGTCCTAAACGTGATGAAATTGCATTTGCCGATTTGATGTCCTTTCATTTTATGTGCAAGAGCTGAATCTGATTGGAAGATAAAGTTATATTGTAAAACGATTCAGGGACCAAATCTGGACAGATTTTATTTCCTTGATTGTTCAAGTGGGTATCTCAACCAATCAGCTGCAAGGGGCCTACCCAACTCATCAGGGACATGTCAAATAATATTCCAAAGCTGGGAGGAGCTGAACCAATCACAAATCAAAGGACAAAACAACTTGCCAAACAAAAGGAATGTCAGTCGAGAAGACAAGTGCTGAATCAATAAATCTTATTCCAAGTTGTAGTTTGTTTAAACTTCTTGCTTTGCTCCTATTGGACCATACACACTTGTATCTTCCCTTAGAAGCCTTGTTTGGCTTATTTAAACTAGTTTAGGACATTGTACAAACTACATTCAGATTATACAAAACTTCTACAAGTTTTTTGCACAAAACTGTTTTTAGTTTTTTTTCATTTGAATCTTTTGATTCCCTTCAAGTTTTTGAATCATAACTTGATTGTATTTCTTCTATAGCTTGTGATGGATATTGTTTGGAAGGGTTTAGGCTTGTCCAAACATGTTGAGATCATTTGCTGAAGCTGATTCACTTGCTTGGCCGAAATCTGGACTGATTGCATGCTTGGTGTTCTTGGAATGTTTTACATCTTCACAACTTGTACAGTTTACCATTCAATTTGAAAGAGTACTTATTCAAATAACCATCATAGGTCACATGTCTATCAAATTGCCATGGTCTACCAAGTAAAATATGACTAGCATGCATTCGTGCAGCATCACAGAGAATATCATCTTTATAACTACCAATGCTCAAAGAAACTAGAACTTGTTTACTAACACTAACTTCACCGCAGTCTTTTAACCATGCAAGTTTGTAGGGGTGCGGGTGATTAGTCGTAGACAAGTTCAATTTTCTAATCAACTCAATACTAGCTACATTCGCACAAGAACCAGAATCAATAATTATAGTGCACACTTTACCATTCACCATGCAATGAATATGAAAAATGTTCTCTCTATGTTGTTCATGTTCATCTATTTTCTGGTATGCATATTAAGCTCGTCTAACAACAAGGAATTCTCTAGCATCAAAGTCATCTTGTTCTCCTAAGTTTTCTTCAGTTTCATGCTCATTATCATGCTCAGATTCAGTTCATGTTCAGATTTAGTCACATATTCATTAATTTCTTCAATTAGCATGACTCTTTTAGCATTAGGACAATCTCTTCCTATGTGACCATGACCTTGACACTTAAAGCATTTAATGTCTCTAAAGCCACTAGAGGGTTTAGAAGAACTCCTTGCCTCTTTCATCTCTGGATTTTGTGTGCTTTGCACATATGTTTCCTGTCTTTGTGACCCATGTTGGTCACGACCTTGGCCTCCTGTAGGCCTTGAGTTTCCAACACTTGTAGATCTGCTTTGAAACTTAGAAGAAGATTAATTAGTACGAAATCTTGAATTGAAATTGGAAGAGCTATGCACCTTAAGTTGCTGTTTAATTTTCTCAGCCATGTGCACCATGGATGTCAAGTCAAGGTAGGGTTGGAGTTCAACTCTTTGGGCAATCTCTCTGTTCAATCCATGTAGTAAAGGTGGATGGCTTCTTCAGGTTCCTACAGGTTAGACCGCTCCAACAAAATCTCTAATTCTTTAAAATATTCATCCATACTTTTGGTTCCCTATCTCAAATTACGCAAAGTACTGAAAGTGGAACTCTCATTGTTATTAGAGATGAATCTATGTCTCATGTGATACTTCATTTCTTCCTAAGTTAGGACTTGTGGTTGTCTTGTTTTAGTTCTATTTTTGCAAAGATTAGTCCACCAATTTAATGCATAAGTTGAAAACTAAATGGACGTGCACCTCACCTTTTGCAACTCAGTATAATTGGTACATGAAAATATCAAATCCACTTTTGTTTCCCACCCTAAGTATTCCTCCGCGTTACTTTTACCGTAAAACGTTGGAATGCTGATTTTAGTTTTAAGAAATTATCATGTTGGGGATAAAGGAGATTGTGACGTCTTTGGTACAGGGAGGGTAGTCATCAAAGTCATTCTTATCTGGCTCAAATGGATTGTAATCATCATTATACCTTCTCTGTGGATTTCTTCTTGGGGGTGGTTGAGGTACAAACCTTCTTGGCTCAATGGCAGGCCGTCTTTGACTTTCTTCTCCAAGTTCTTCTTGCATATGCCTTCTTGTTCGATGCGTAGGGGCTGCCCTGCTTGTTCCTTAGCCTTCACTTTTGTTCAATCTTTCATGTAGGTCATCTAACTCAGCTCTTTGCATTGTTTGATTGTTTAGGATAGTTTGCAACATTTGAGTGAGTTGCTCCAATTTTGAATTGGGTCTTTCAACATCCTTTGAACTACTTGCTAAATTTTGAGTTGTAGGCTCCATCTTAGACCTGGAAAAATCAGAAATAATAAAGGAAACAACACTACAAAAACAAAGAAACCGAATGTGTTAGTGAAAACAAAAAATATTTTGCACACTCTCCTAATTTTCTTTCCACTCTCTTACCACCTTGTTTTCTTGACTAATCTAAGGCTAATAACAGTCAAAGAGAGAAACAAAGATAGGTGTATCCCAAGCCTTTCACCAATGGATCCGGTTTTGCACAATTTTGCTCCAAACTTAGCCAAACTGTTTTGAACACTTTTTGTACCCTAAACAGGTCAATATACCACCTAAAAAACTTCTAAATGATGCCCAAATGATGTCCAAAAAGTACCAAAAGTGGTTAGATACGACAGCAACAAACAGTTCACAAATTGTGCTCAAATTGTTCCAAACAAGCTCAATTTGTTCTCAACTTCTTCCTGGACCAAATCGGGTCTATCCAGTACATATATTTCCTTGAAATAGTACCAAAAATTGTAATCAACAATTCCAAAAAGTGCCAAAATCCGAAAGTAGCAAATAGCACACTTTTGCAATTTGCACCAAAAGGGTACCAAATCACACCAAAACGGATTCAAATAATAGGAACACCAACTTGAATGACTCAAATAAGATTCAAAGAAGAAATGAGATCAAAATGATGATAAAGGCTGAACCAAAGAAGAACTAGGGGTTGCCGTGGGTAATCTTTAGTCAACTTTGATCCTATGCACTTAAAATCACAATATGGCTCAATCGATGAAATAACAAGCATTCAAGTGTATAATTAATGTATGAGGTTCAGTGTATGGTGTGGGATAGGTAAGGTAAGGGCAGAATTCTCAAGGTTTTTGCAAGGCACACAAAATTGTCAAGATTGCAAAAATGAGAACTAAACATGTCAACGTTTTTCCCCTTTTCTTTTCACTCTTTTTCTTTTTTTTTCTTTGCACTTTTTCTTCTTTTCTTGCTGTTTTCAGTATGAGCAAATTCCAGGAAAAAATTTTGACTAGGGGTAAAATGATAATTTTACACCTTTGCCTTAAAAATTTTCTTTTTGGACAAAATAGTGCAATTGACTACCAAACTCAGTATGGTAACTGTAGTTGCATTAAAATAACCCTGGAAATGAGGAAAATTGAGGACCGAAGTAGGGTTAGGGCTAGGGTTTTTTCAATTTGAATGATTTGGGGCCTTTTGATTCTGGGGTAATCTGGTTCAGTTGACTTGGGGGTTTTGTTTAGGGGTTCAATTGGGTTGTGAGGGGTCTGATTTGAGGAATAGGGTTGGTTTACGGCTGATTTGAGCAAGGTTCATAATTAAGGTTTGTAGCTTAGGGTTTTGGTTTCAAACAAATTGGCAACTTTGGAATTTGATTTTGTTTGGTAAAATTTGGTTAGGGGTTTTATTTGAGGGACCGGATAAGAGTGTCTAGGGTCTGATTTAGTGGTTTGTGGGGCTGAAATTTGGGGGTTTAGGGCCATTGAGGTGCATGTGGCTAGTTTACGGTTTTGGAGGTGCAAATTCGGTCTGAGATATGAGCAAATCACCCTTGAACAGCAAGGTTACGGCATAAATTCAGTCATACAATGAAATTTAAGACACACAAGAATCAACCAAAAGCTACGGTAGCAACAAGATTAATTATGAATAGGTGGCTTTTTAAACAAAATAACGCAAGTTGCGTAAGGCAGAAAGTTTAATCTATATGCAAGGCCCTGTATCTTCAAGTTTGTCAAGCAAAGTTCAAATCTTTAAGCATATAAGACGTGCCAAATGAAGGTTAACAAGAACAAGAAGATCAACAAGTTGTGTGAGGTCTAAATTGAAGCAAAATTTCGGTTTTACTCCAATGTTGAACTCACGGTATTTTGTAATTAGACTCCAAACACGTATAGAAAGGATGGAGAAATGAATTGGAATGGAGAACAAATGAACAGCATGCAAAACTAGGGTTTTTAACGCAAAAATTTCAGCTTTTGACACAATTAAGAGGGGTCGGTTTTAAGACTCAATGAGGGATGAAAGATGAAACTTTTTTTTGCGGTTTTTGGGAAACATAAAGACGTGTGTTAATGGGGAGAATGACACGAAAAATCAGAATAGGAAGGGATAAAAAATGAGTCAAACGCAAGATAGAGATGGGATCGAGTGACCTTTGCTCTGATACAAAATTTGATGCAAGCGTGTGGCCTTGATCCACTCTTCCACCATCACATCGTCTCTAATTGTTTAGGCACAAGGAAGACACCTTCCCCTTGCTTCCTTTGAGTAGAAAGTTGCTGGATCGAGCAACACCAAAAACGTCCAAGTGGTTGTTGATATGCAAACCTTCAAAGGCCCTCCTAGACAGCACTCTTAGCCTTGACAAACACCATCAAAATGCTCACCTTTGAGAGTTATTAACCGTGGTTTCTGATGGAAAATCAAGAAAACATGTCCCACTCAATTGGAGAGGAAAACCAAAGTGTACTTTAATCATAAGCAAGCTGCTAGTACACGGCCATCTTGTCCTTCATTTATGTTGATTTTGTCTTCCTAAGAGAGTCCTAGATAGATCAAATTCTATCTCAAAAGCCTATCAAAAATCTGGATAAAAAAAGCTATAGTTTGAAATAAAGTTTAAACTTGGATAAGGTAATATCTTGTCTTCATTTTTGGAGTTGTTATCTTGATCCTTGAAATTCCTTCCTTTAGCCAAAATTTTGAAAGCCATTGGAAGGATTATGCAATGTGCCATGATGAACACTCCTATTATATGCAAACTCAATGTAAGGTAAACAATCTTCCTAATGCTTGAGGCGTGTTTGCAGAATGGTAAGCAAAAGTTGAGATAGAGTATGATTAACAACCTCAGTTTGGTCACAGTTTGTGGGTGAGCAATCGCGGAAAGCAACAATTGGATACCAGGTTTAGCCCATAAAACACGCCAAAAATGACTCAAAAATTTAGTATCTCTATCCTTGACAATAGTACGTGGCATGCAATGCAATCTAACAACTTTCCTAAAGAACAAATCAGCAATATGTGTAGCATCATCAACTTGCTGACATACAATGAAATGTGTCATCTTAGAAAATCTATCACCACAACATAAATGCTACCTTTACCACTCCTAGACCTAGGGAGGCCTAAAACAAAGTCCATGGAAAGGTCAATCTGATACACAAACACTCAGCTATTATAGGACATTTCTTCAACTCAATAAACCAGCTAGAACCAGGAAGGAAGGTGCAAAACATTCATGGAACACCAAGCGATCCAACCTGTCCAGATTTCAACCAAGTAGATGAACTCTTCAGCAAATGACTTCAACTTGAGTGAGCAAGCCTTAAACCCTCTCAAACAATATCCATCCCAAGCATATGAAGTAATACAATCAAGAATTAGTTCAAGTTTCTTTAAGGGAATCAAAGATTCAAGTAAAATACTGAAAACAGTTTTTGGGAGCAAAGTTGCTGTTTTTGTGTTCTGAAAATCCGAGTCTTACAACGTTTCTTAGCTACCTTAAATAAGCTAAAATATGCTTCTAAAGGAAGATACACATGTTTATGGTCCAATAGGATCAAAGAAGGAAGTTTAGACAAGTTACAAACAAGATACAAATGATTCTTCTTGGAAAGTGATTCTCGGCAGAAATACGCTTTTTTGTTGCAAGTTGATTTTGTCTTTGATTTTTGATTGGAGCAGCTTCTCCTTGCTTTGGAATAATATTTAGGATGTCCTTGATGTGCTGATTAAGCCCCTTGAAGCTGATTGGTTGAAAAGGCTGCTTGAAAAGTCAAGAACCTGAAATCTGTCTAGTTTTGAGCAGTTTTCTGTTTTGAATTATAACGTAACAGTCCAGTCCGAATTAGCTCTTCCACTTCAAATGAAAATTGTAGATCTTTTCTTCTAGATGTGTTTAAACACCAGAATGATTTCATTTGGAGCTGGGACGCGTGAGGTATGCATGTTTGAACTTGACCTGCTTGCAGATGTGGACCTTTGGAAGCAAGTGACCAAGCAGCCAGCTTGTTTCAACAATTATGTAGCTTGATACAGGCCTTTTCTGGGAAAGTTCTGAACATAACAATTGTAGCTTATCCTCTTAGCTTTCACCTCCAACTAAAATCACGTTCATTGGAGTTGCGGTTGGTGAGATATGGATGAAATACTAAGAAGGTGTCATCCTGCTAGCTTGCCCTTTCAACTCAACTTGGTATTTGAACGTTTGGCATGGTTTCCATCAAGCTTCCTTGACCTAAAATCAGTTCAAACATACACCAAACAACATATGCAACATACTAGGACATATCTTGGTTAGTTCACAACAATTTATAAAGGAAAGAAAGCTAAGCACTCAACAATATGAACAATACACACAAGACTAACTAATATATTACAACATGATTCAAAAACTAAGTTAAAACTTGTAACAAATGGATCCAATGTAGGTTAGCTTGACTTGGTTCATCCTCAACATGCTTGTAAAGGAAGGTTCCAACTTCATGCATCAATTTCTTGGCCATACTTCTTGTTATAGGGCCTTTGTCTTGCATTGGTGCACCTCCCGCTGCAGTTGGTTCTTCTTGGCTTGGCTGGGGCTCATCATTGTCCCCTCTTAAAAAGGATTCGACCTCGAATCTGGATCAACACTAAATGGAGTAAGGTCAGCAATATTAAAAGTTTTAGAGACAGAACCATACATTTCTTCAGGGATGTCAAAGGCGTATGCATTATCTCCAAGTCTTTGGACAACTTTGAATGGTCCATCGCCTCTTGGCATCAACTTTGATTTCCTTTCCTTAGAAAAATTTTCCTTCCTTAAGTGTAACCAAACAAGATCTCCAGGTTCAAATATAACAGTCTTATGTATCTTGTTAGCTCTTTTGGCATACACTTTATTTTTAGCTTCAAGTTATGACTTAACCTTTTCATGCAAATCTTTGACAAGTTTAGCCTTACGTTCTCCATCAAGATTAACACGTTCATGAATGGGAATGTGGACTAAATCAAGTGGGGATAAAGGGTTAAAGCCATAAACAACTTCAAAAGGAGAATGCAAAGTACCGCTATGAACATTCCTATTGCATGCAAACTCAATGAAAGCTAAACAATCCTCCCAATTCTTTAAGTTGTTTTGAATTATGACACGCAACAATTGTGACAAAGTTCTATTGACTACTTTTGTTTGTCCATCAGTTTGTGAGTGAGCAGTTGTCGAGAAAAGAAGTTTAGTATCAAGTCTACTCCACAGAACACGCCAGAATTGGCTTAAAAACTTTGTATCTCTATCGCTTACAATGGTACGGGGCATGCCATGCAATCTTACAATTTCCTTAAATAATAGGTCAGAAACATGTGTGGCATCATCGACCTTCTTGCACGCAATAATATGTGCCATCTTAGAAAATCTATCGACAACAACAAAGATGTTATACTTACCAGTCTTGGACCTAGGCAATCCTAACACAAAGTCCAGCGAAAGATCAGTCCAAGGTGAATTTGGAACAGGTAAAGGAGTGTACAATACATGAAGTGTGTTCTAGACTTATCTTGCTTGCAAGTAATACAACTAGCACATACTTTTTCAACATTCACGCGCATGTGTGGCCAGAGGAAATGCTCCTTAAGCATCTCTAACGTCTTGAACGAGCCAAAATGACCCATCAAGCCTCCTCCATGAGATTCCTTGATCAGAAGTTCCCTCATTGAACATATTGGTATACACAACTTTTGTTCCTAAAACAAGAATCCTTCATGCAGATACAACTTGCCAAAAGGGGATTCAAGACATGCTTTGTAAATGGAACTAAAGTCATGATCAGAGACATACAAATCTTTAATAGTTTCAAAAGCAAACATGTTACCAGTTAGTGTAGTAATCAAAGTATATCGACGAGATAGAGCATCAGCAACAATATTGTCTTTTCCTTGCTTATACTTGATTACATATGGGAATTGTTCAATGTATTCAACCCATTTTGCATGCCTTTTGTTTAGTTTACCTTGGCCCTTAAGGTACTTAAGGCTTTCATGATAAGTGTGGATCACAAATTCCTTAGGTTGCAAATAATGTTGCCAAGTTTGTAAAGATCTAACTAAGGCAAAAAGTTCTTTGTCATAGGTTGAATAATTCAAGGCTGCTCCTCTTAACTTCTCACTAAAATAAGCTACGGGTTTCTTAGCTTGATTCAGTACAGCTCCAATGCCAACCCCGCTGGCATCACACTCAACTTCAAATGTCTCTTCAAAGTTTGACAATCTTAGGATGGGTGCTGAGGTTAGGCGTTTCTTAAGTTCATCAAAGGCTTGTTGTTGTGAGGTTCCCTATTTAAAACTTACATCTTTCTTAACCAATTCGTTAAGGGGTGCAGCAATGGTAGAGAAATCCTTGACAAAACGCCTATAAAAGCTGGCTAGTCCATGAAAACTCCTAATGTCCCCCTGCAGACTTAGGTGTTGACCATTCAGTGATGGACTTGACCTTCTCTTGGTCCATCTCAATCCCTTCAGCACTGATCAAAAAACCTAGGAACACTACTTTCTCTAGACAGAATGAACACTTCTTAAGGTTGGCATATAGTTGTTCCTTTTGCAACGTTTCAAACACAGTTCTCAATTGGATAAGGTGTTCACTAATGGATTTGGAGTAGATAAGGATGTCATCAAAGTATACTACCACAAATTTCCCAATGAACTTCCTCAAGACCTCATTCATCAACCTCATAAAGGTGCTAGGGGCGTTAGTTAGGCCAAAGGGCATGACTAACAACTCGTATAATCCAAACTTAGTCTTGAAGGCTGTTTTCCATTCATCTCCTTCCCTAGTTCTTACTTGAAAGTATCCTTGCTTAAGATCTACTTTGGTAAAGTATCTAGACCCATGTAACATGTCCAACATAGCGTCCAACCTAGGAATAGGGTATCTATACTTCACATTAATCTTATTGATTGCTCTACAGTCGGTGCACATCCTCCAAGTTCCATCTTTCTTAGGGACAACTATCACAGGTACGGCACAAGGGCTCATACTCTCTCTCACCTTACCTTGGTCTAAGAATTCCTCAACTTGTCTTTGGATCTCCTTAGTTTCCTCTGGATTGGCTCTATAAGAAGGCCTATTGGGTAGGACAGCTCCTGGAATAAAATCTACTTGATGCTCAATGCCTCTTAAAGGTGGTAAACCTTTGGGATCTCCTTCAGGGAACAAATTTGAAAACTCTTGCAGTAGGGAGGTGACTTCACTGGGCAAAGTAGAGGGTAAATCAGATGAAGAAAATAAGATTTCTTTGTAAAGTAAGTGTACACGGTTTTATTGGAATTGATTGAGTGGAACACCTCACTTTGTGATGCAAAGAATGCACTCTTCTTCTTATCCTTTTCCTCAGAAATGACAAGTTCTTTCCCTTTTGATTCAGCTTTGTCAGAACGAATGTCTTTATGGAAGACTCTTTCCAATTCTTTTTCCTTTGGATCATTCCGACTTTTGGTCATTCTCTTTTGATCCTCAAACACCTTCTGTAGGGGTAGTGCGTGCAGCTTATACAGTTTGTTGTGGTGCCTAAAGGAATACCTATTTAAGTAGCCATCATATGTTACTTTGTTATCGTATTGACATGGCCTACCTAACAAGATATGACTTGAATGCATAGGTGCTACATCACATAAGACCTCATCAGAATACCCACCAATTGATAAAGGAATCAAGACTTGTTTATTAACCTTAACTTCGCCACAATCATTAAGCCAAGTGAGTCTATAAGGATGTGGGTGATTGATTAAGGGTAAATCAAGTTTCCTAACGATTTCAATGCTTGCAACGTTTGTACATGAACCAGAATTAATGATGAGTGTACACAATTTGCCTCTAACCATGCAATGGATGTGAAAAATGTTTTCTCTTTGCAAATCTTGTTCTTCCATTTTGACTTGAACATTTAAAGCACGTCTTACAACTATGAACTCTTTATTTTCAAATTCATTATACTCATCAACTGTTTCTTCCTCTTCCTCACACGTTTTCTCAACTTCCTCATTCTCCTCCAATTCTTCTTCAGAATAGTACTCATTAGACTCCTCGATGAACAGGATGCGTTTAGAGTTGGGGCATTGATTTGCAAAATGTCCTTTACCTAAGCATTTAAAACATTGAATATCACGGAATCTAGTGTTAGAAGTAGTACCTTCCACCTTTGATTTGCCTTTGTCCACGATTGAAGAGTTGCTTGTTGTGGGACGTTTTGGAAAGCTTTATGGCGCCTTCCCTTGAAATCCACGGCCTTGACTCTGTGGAGATCTGAAACTTGTCCTAGGCTGTACCTTGGAAAATTTTGAACGATTAGGCCGAAAAGAAGGGACATAGGTAAGTTGCCTTCCCACTTTCTCAGTAATGTGAACCATAGAAGCCAAATCTGAGTAGGGTGTGAGTTCCACTTTGAATGCAATTTCTTTGTTAAGGCCAGCTAAGAACCTTGCCATTGTGGCCTCCTCAACTTCTTCCATGTTTGTCCTGGTAAGCAAATGTTCCAACTCTTTATAATATTCATCAACAGATTTGTTACCTTGAGAGAGTTGTTGCAGCTTTTGGTACACCTCTTTCATAAGACTTTGATATGAACCTCTTTCTCATCTTTTGCTTAAGTTCTGCCCATATGACAACAAGAGGTTGCCTAGCTCATCTTATTGCATTTTGTAGATGTTCCCACCAAAGTAAAGCATAATCTACAAACTCAAAAGTAGCATACCAAACTTTGGCCAACTCAGAATAATTAGTACAAGAATACATATGATCTACCTTAAGTTCCTGTTGCAAGTATGCTTCAGCGTCACTTTTCCCTTGGAAGGGAGGTATATTCAATTTAGTTGTAATAAACTCCTTTTCAGGGGGTTCATTTCTTTCAAACATGTTGTTATAATACCTCTTCCTGATAATAGTCATTATACTCAGGGGGATCATCAAATCTATCCTCAAATGAAATGTTCCTATGACCACCATTTAGACCATGACTCCTACCACGTCCTCTGTGGGACATGTTTCCACATTGTTCAGTCTAAGATTCACCACCAAAAGATGTTCCTTCGTTAAAAGGTACACTTGGAGGTTCTCTTCGACCTTGACTAGCACTTTCTCCCTTGGGAGCTCGAGAATTATTTTTAAGATCTTTAATTTCACTTTTCATGTGACCAAAAGCGTGAATCATGCTAGCAATAGTTTGTTGCAACGTTTCAAGTAAGACAGGACCTTGGTGTATGCTGGGGGTAGAAGAGGGTGAATTTTCTCTTTCTTGTGAAGTAACCATGATTGAAAGCAAGTAAAGAAGTCCAACCAAAAAGTTGACAAGATATTTACTTCTACTTTAAGTTGACAATTGATTAAACAGCAATCTTGGACTATCTAAGAATCAAAGAAGCATAGAATTCAAGTGATGTTTAGGCCGGATCAAGAAAACTAAGGGTTTGTACAAAACAATCCCTTAACTTACTTCAATCTTTATGCAATCTCAATGGTAATAAAGCAAAAGCCAAGTACACATACACAAGTGCTCAGTAAGGGTTTGTTCTTGTAACTTTTTCAACAAAGATCAACACTTAGGGTGATGGTACTTTTAAACAAATTTCGTTTCTAAGTTCCTGGTTTTGTGAATTTTGAACTTTTCTAATGTAAGGTTATTCCTCTCCTCTTGTGCAATCTCTCATGCGTCTTGCCTCTTACTTTTGTGACGTAGGTTGGCTTTTCTCTCAGTTTCTTTCTCAAACAAGCTCTATTTTCTTTCTTTGTGCTTTTTGGCTTGTTTGGTGAGACTACTTCTCACAGCCTTTATGAGACATTGCTCTCGGATTTGGTTTGCTTGCACAAGTTTCGGTTGTTCTTTTGTGAAAAAGTTCCCTTTACAACACGACTGAACGCTAATGAAGTGACAAGTATTTCACAAATATAACAACCAAGAATGTATAGAGTTCAATGCAAGTTCAGAAAGTGTAATGACAACAAGATGATTCATTCGGGTTGGCAATATAACAATGTGGGCTAAAATATGGAGAGACTGATTTTAAATGAGAACCTAAGTCCAGCAAAGTCTTTAATCAATTTAAACCAGCAAAAAGTAAAGGTGAATATTCAGCCAACGTCTAAGTATGAACCAATATGCTTGTAATAAATCAATGTGTACTCTTAAGCCACGGTTTGCATGCAAGTTCCTTTTCGTTTTGTTTGATTTTTGGTTTATATGCCTAAGATGATGTAAACAAGTTAAACTACTGAGGTTACACTAGTTATGAATTTGATCTTTGGTTAAGCAACAATGTGTTTGAACTAGTTATACCTTATGTCTGAATGCAATCTAATGCTAATGTTTCCTTTGTTTTTGGTGATTTTTTTTACCGAATGACAACGATCGGACACAAATTATACAACCTATAATTACCTAAATACAAGACAACTAAAACCTTGGTCACCTACTGAATTCATGTGAGGAAGGAAAAGAACCAAAAACCAAAAACTGATTTTTGCCTTAAGTGGTTGTGTTTGTTCCTTCTCGTTTTATCAAATAACCAAGACTAAACAAGCTGTGATCCAATATATTTAAACACTTTAAGGGTGTACAAATACATTCATGAGCTGAAACTACAAGAAAAACATGAAGGAATACAAGTTTAAACTAGGAAAAATTTGTTTGGGATAGGCAGCTGAAATGCAATTTCCTGGGTGCCTTTTTCCTTGCTTTTTCCTATGCCAAACTACAAGAAAACTTCAAACAAACTCTAACACATTATATTTTAGCATGTTATGGATGATCATGCAAAGTTCGAGCAAAGTTTGATGAGAAAAACTCAATGAAAACGGGCTGCCAATTCAAACTAGACGGCTGGGACACAAACATGA
>AP025069.1:18506709-18555904 GCA_036186865.1 Eustoma russellianum | reverse complement strand
GATTGAAAAAGACTTCCCCTTGCTTCCTTAGTGAAACAAACGATTGGTTCAACGAGCAAGAACCAACACTTCAAGATGGCCGTTGATCAGGCAAACCACAATGGCCCTCTTGGATGTGCTGGCACCTTTAAGCAATGGCAACACCTTCAAAATGCTCAACTTTGAAGGATATTAACCTAGGTTTTTAATGCAAAACCAAGAAAACAAAGTCTCACAAGAAGTGAAGGAAAATATCAAGATTTTATTTCATCCAAAGTTGTTCTCCTAGGCGCCCCAAGGGCTCTATTTATGGGCTGAATACTCGTCACTTTGAGCCTTAAAATGAGTAGAAATGATTTCAAATAAACTAGATAACAAGTGTTTAAAAATTGAAAATTGTTTGAATTTGAAAATAAAACAAATCCTAGCTAAAATTTGAAATTCTTGTAGTCTTCCAACTTCTCCACATCTTGGCGTTTTTGTTGAGTTAATGAGGGTGTTGGAAATCTGATTTGATGTTGAGAGAGTGGTTGGAGTTGAATTCAAAAGTTGGTTGAAGTTTGAATTCAAATTGAGTTTGAATTTGAATTCAAATTGAGTTTGAATTTGAATTCAAATTTGGATTCAATTTTGAGTTGTGATCTCATCTCCTTCTTTTCTACAAAAATGGCATGTGGATGGCTCAAGATGGTGGCTGAAAACTTCTTGAAATTTAAGTCTTAAATTGGTTGAAACTTGAAATTCGAATCGTGGTTGAATTTGAATTCAAGTTTAACTTCAAATTGATCTTCCAATTTGGCTACTTTGTGGCCGCCCTTATCCTTGTTGTTTGAAGATAATTTTGAGATAACTTTGAACTTGAAAACGCCACGTTGGATTGTCTTGGTTGAGACAAACATTCTTTTCAAACAAACATTCCTTTTGTCTCCTTTTTAGGGTGCACACGGTTTTGATGCTATTTGTGGTCCTCCGTTTGGCTTGTAAGTTATTACATACCTAGTTACCTACAAGGCAAACACAAGGAAGAAATGATCACAAGAAAACTAGACAAAATTCAAAACAAAGAATACTCGCACACACGCACATTCATACACGTTCATAGTGTAGGTTCAACGAAGGAACCCAATGAACCTTAGTTTCATCTTGAACATGTTTGTACAAGAAGGTTCCAAATTGATGTCTAAGTTCTCTAGCCCTCCTTCTTGTCATAGGACCCATGATCTCTTGATGGGATCCCGGATCCTCATCAGTTATATTCCTCTTAAGGGTGGTAATCCTGAGGGTGTGTCAGTGAGAAATAGAACGTCATACTCTTGAATTAGGGAAGCTACTGAGGTAGATAAAGTGGATGATACTCTTGAATCAGTCATTCCTTATAGACCAAAATTAGGACCGTTTGCTAGTTATAAAGTGCATGAGTCACCTCTTGTTGTTTTACAAAATATCCACATGTTTTCTTGGTTTCATTTACATTTAGGGGCACTACATCTTTCCCTCTACTCCCTTACTTTTTGGCCTTACTTTTTCATACATTCCACAAACTTCTTTTCAGCTTCTCTCTCTTTAGGATCCGCCCTAGACTTACACATACGTTTCTGATCCTCATGAACTTTGTGGGGTGGGAGTGCATGCAACTTGTATAGTTTAGCATTTAATTGAAAGAGCACTTATACAAACAATCATCATACGTCACATGTCTATCAAATTGCCAGGTCTACCAAGTAAAATATGACTAGCATGCATTGGTGCAACATCACAAAGAATATTGTCTTTATAACTACCAATGCTCAAAGAAATTAAAACTTGTTTACTAATGATGGGGATCAAGATCCCATCAAGAGTCAAGGGCCCTATGACAAGAAGGAGGGTAAGAGAACTTTGTCATCAAGTTGGAACCTTCTTGTATAAGCATGTTCAAGATGAATCTAAGGTTCCATGGGTTCACTTCATTGAACCCACCCTTTGAGCGTTTATGAGTGTGCGTGTGTGCGTGCATTCTTTATTTTGAATTTTGTCTTGTTTTCTTGTGATCTTTGTTTTATGTGTTTGCTTTGTAGGTAAATTAGGTACATGGAAGATCCAAACCAAATGGAGGTCCAAGTGGCAATATAGGCGTGTGTTGCAAAAAAGGAGACAAAAGGAATGTTGTCTTGAGAAGAATGTTTGTCTCCACAAAGAAAAATTCAAATATGTCCAAGATGGAATTCCTTTTTCAAAATTGAACTCAAAATCATATCCAACCAACAACCAAGAGGCCGGCCATTTTGAAGTGCAAGGATGAAGATCAAATTGAAATTAAACTTGAAGTTAAACTTGAATTTAAATTCAACCATGATTTGAATTCAAGTTTCAACCAATTGGAGACTTACTTAAATTTCAAGAAGATTTCAGCCAATATCTCCTGCAATGTACATGCCATCTTGGAGGAGAAAAGAAGGATAGATTCCAATTCAAATTGAATCCAAGTTTGAATTCAAATTCAAACTCAATTTGAATTCAAACTTCAACCATTATTTAAATTCGATCCCAGCCATCTTATCATCATCAAATCAGATTTTCTACTCTTCATTCCTCAACAAAACACGGCTGGAAGGATAGGAGGAGGATAGACAACAAACAAATTCAAAGTGCACTCAAATTCAAACTCAACTTGAATTCAAACTTCACCCAACTTTTATATTCAAGTTCAAACCCATCCTACTCATCAAATCAGCTCTCCAAGGCCTCATTTGCTGACCAAATACACGGCTGAATCAAGGAGGACTTCAACCGATTTTTGGCAAGGATTTTCTAGTTAGTTTTTGAATTCAAACAATTAGCAAATTCAAGTTCAATTCAAATGTTTTTCTAGCTATTTCTTTTGGATAACATCTGGTTATTTAAGTGTCTTTAGGCATCTGTAAATAGGCCCCCTTTGGCTGATTTTTAGAACAACTTTGGATGAATAAAAACGTCTTGATATTTTCTTCACTTATTGTGATACTTTGTTTTCTTGGTTTTGCATTAAAAATCTAAGTTAAGATCCTTCAAAGTTGAGCATTTTGAAGGTGTTGCCATTGCTTAAAGGTGCCGTCTAGGAGGGCCATATTGGTTTGCCTGATCAACGACCATCTTGAAGTGTTGGTCTTGCTCGTTGCACCACACGTTTTTATCACCAAGGAAGCAAGGGGAAGTCTTCTTCCTTGTGCCTAAACCTTTGTGAAGGACGTTTGGAAGGTGGAATTGTTGGAGCCCACATCTTGCACGCATCAAATTGGTATCAGAGGCAGATTACTCTATTCCACCATCTTCTATCATTTCCTTTTCGTTTGAGTCTAGCCATTTCAAGTCCAGTCTTGTGTCATTCTTCTACCCCATTCTTCATTTCATTTGTGTCTCTAACGTATAAAAAAACGTCCTAGTATTTTTGAGTCTTTGCATTTGCTGCATCTTACTTTTCATCATTCAAGTGTAATCTCTTTTATTTTTTGGCGTCACATCTGATTTGAGTCGTCCAAACTTGAACAAGTTGGGGTTTGTGCATTTAGGTTACATTCAGCTCTTTTTTTTACTGCAACCATCAGCCTATAAAGCTACCTCGGTTTCAAATCATCTTGTTGCTACCAAAGTTTTTAGTTGGTGATGATTGTATGCATCTTGTGATTCACATTGTGATTGATTTCATCTTTAAATCAGCTAGTCCTGCGTGTGTTTGTTTTCACATCTTCAACGTCAATAAAACCCTAATCCATTCCCAACCCCACGGCCCAAACAAAACCAACTCAAACCCGACCCTAAAACCCACCAACCAGATTCCAAACTACATTATTTACCCTCTTAACAAAAATCTCCAAACCAATTTTGCCAAGCAAAATCAGAATCAAAAGTTCCCAACTCATTCAAAAAAACCCGAACCCTAGAATTTGAATTTTTATTCAATTATGTCCTACAACCATCCACTATCCAAATTGACCACACAAATCCTCAATTACCAACCCAAATAGCCATATTTACCGTACATTCAATTCCCAAAACCACAATCTCACAAATACCCAAAAACGTCCAAAAACCACAAATTGAAAACCCTAACCCTAACCCTAATTCTTTCCAACCGCAACTTTCCTCACTTCCAAGGTTATTTTACTTCAATTAAAGGTAGCACACCACCATTCAGAAACATTGCACTATTCTACCTAAAAACAAAAAATTCTTAGGGAAAAAGTGTGAAGTGTGAAATTCTCATTCTGCCCCTGGTCAAAAAAAAAGAATCTGAACCTTTCTTACGTTGAAATAGCAAGAAAGGAAAGGAAAACAAAAGAACAAGAGCAAAAGGAAAATGGCAAAACGTTTGTGCATCATTTGAAAATTTTTTTGTTGCAATTTGACAACCTTGGATACTATCTTTCACTTCACTATACATAAACCATCCTCCCCATATTTATTTTCCTTATACTATTCTTTTGAACTAATCATATGCTTAGTTGCTTGATTATTGCATGACTTGAACCATTTTGTGGATAGTAAGTGCATATAATCAAAATCAACTAAAGATTGCCCACGGCAACCCTTAGTTCATCTTTGGTTCAGACTTAAACATCAATTTTGGTTGCTTACTTTCTTTGAATCTTAGTAGAAAAGTTCAAGTTTGTTTCCGTTTCACTTGATTCTGTTTTGATACCATTTGGTGCAACTTGAAAGCAAACGGGAGAAGCAAGTGGAGATCGTTGTGATTTGGAGAAGCACTGGCAAAACACTTTCTTAATTGATCGCTTTGAATCTATTAACTTCAGTTTATCCAAGAAGCAAAGTGGTAAGAGAGTGGAAAGAAGAGAAAGAGGAGTGTTCATATTTCATTTTTACTAATCACTTAATGTTTGTTTGTCTTTGTGTTAGTTTGGTTCTTTCCTTTTCTTTTTGTTTTCGTTTAATCTCTTTAGGTAAAACATGGAGAGCAGCACTCATTCCCCTTCTAGAAAGTCAAAGGAGGCCGAGACTTTGGACACAACAAATGCTAGAGATGTTAAAGAAACTCATGCATGACAATGAGGTAATCAAACATCGATTGGAGGATGTTGAACGGAGCTACAAGACGAGTGATGGCCAAGGCACAAGCATGGCCGTTCCCCTACCACAATCAAGGTGTCACCCCCCAGAAGAAGTTGAGGATGACAACCTTAGACCACCACACATTGAGCCAAGAAGTCCACCAACGCAACCAAGAAGGTACGCTCCAAGAAGGTACAATGATGATTACATTCCATTTGAGCATGATGATTATGACTTTGATGACCACCCTCCCCGTGGTTACCAAAGATGCCAAAATCCCCTTTTCCCACAGGATGACGATTTTCTCAAAACAAAAATAAATATTCTAACGCTTTATGGTAAAAGTAATGCGGAGGAATATTTGGATAGGAAACGAAAGTGGATCTAATCTTTTCTTGTACCAACTACAGTGAATTGCAAAAAGTGAGGTACACTTCTATTGAGTTTTCTGGTTACGCACTAAATTGGTGGACAAATTTATGTAGAAATAGGACTAAGACAAGACAACCTCCAATTGCCACTTGAGAAGAAATGAAATTTCAAATGAGACAAAGTTTTATCCCGAACAATTTTGAGAGTTCGATTTTCACAAGTTTGCAAAATTAAGACAAGGTTCCAAAAGTGTAGACGAGTATTACAAAGAGCTAGAAATTCTGTTGGAAAAGTCTAACTTGCAGGAACCCGAAGAAGCCACCAATGGTCTAAACAGGGAGATTGCGCAAAAGGTTGAGCTTCAAACTTACCTCGACCTCACAACCATGGTCCATATGGCTGAGAAGATTGAACACCAGCTAAAGGTCCGTAGTTCCTCCAATTTCAATTCCACTTATCGTACTAATCAGTCTTCATCAAGATTTTCCAGCAAGCCTTCAGGAACAGGAAGCTCACGGCCTGCAGGAGGCCAAACACGTGACCAAGGTGCGTCACAAAGGATGGACAACCATGTGCAGTCCATGCAAAGACGAGATGACCGAGCCCAACAAAAGGCTCCTACAGGGAATTCTTCTGATCTCTCAAACAGGTTTAGGGACATTAAATGCTATAAAAGTCAAGGACGTAGTCAAATAGGAAAAGAGTGACCTAATGCAAAAGGAATCAAGTTAATTGAGGAAACTAATGAATTTGTATATGAGTCCGAGCATGAAAACGAATCTGAGCATGGTAATGAAATTGAACCTGAAGAGGATCTAGGCGCATTAGATGGTTATGATACTAAGGAATTTCTTGTTGTGCGAAGAGCTTTGAGTGCATATCCGAAATTAGATGATCATGAACAACGTAGAGAAAACATTTTCCATATTCATTGCATGATAAATGGTAAAGTGTGCACCATGATCATTGATTCCGGTTCTTGTGCGAATGTGGCTAGCATCGAATTGGTCAGTAAACTGAATTTACCTATGACTAATCATCCGCATCCTTACAAAGTTGCATGGTTAAATGATTGCGGTAAAGTTAGCGTAAGTAAAAAAGTTTTGATTTCTCTTAGCATTGGTAGTTACAAAGATGATGTTTTATGTGATGTTGCACCAATGCATGCTAGTCATATCTTACTTGGTAGGCCATGGCAATTTGATCGACATGTGACATATGATGGATATTTGAATCGTTAATCTTTCAAGTTGAATGGCAAACTTTACAAATTGCATGCACTTCCACCACACAAAGTCCACGAGGATCACCACGCATGTCTAAGTCTAGGGCCAATCCTAAGGAAAAAAGAAAGCTGAGAGAAAATTCGTGGAATGCATGAAAAGTGAGAACAAAAAAAAAGAGAGCAAGGGAAATGAGGTAGTACCCATAGGAGTCACCATGTCCAAAAAAGAAGTGTGGGTATTTTGCAAAGAAAAGAGAGGTCACACGAGCCCTTTATAGCAACCAAACCGTCCTCATTCTCATTCCTCAGGCGTGTCACCTTTCCATAGAAGAACTCCCACCAAACTTACCTACCTCAGTTGTGTCCCTTATCCAAGAGTACGATGTTCTATTTCCCACCGAGCCACCATCCGGATACCACCTATTAGAGGAATAGAACACCAAAATGATTTTGTCCCAGGAGCCGTTTTACCAAATCGCCCAGCCTATCGAGCCAACCCGGAAGAAACCAAGGAAATCCAAAGGCAAGTAGAGGAGCTCTTAGCGAGTGGACAAGTCCGAGAGAGCCTAAGCCCATCAGCCGTCCCTGTCATTTTAGTGCCCAAAAAGGATGGAACTTAGAGAATGTGTACTGATTGCCGTGCCATAAATAAAATTACCGTCAAGTATAGGTACCCCATACCTAGGCTGGATGATATGTTGGATATGTTGCACGGATCTAAATTCTTCACCAAAATTGACCTTAAGCAGGGGTACTTCCAAGTACGAATTAGAGAAGGGGACAAATGGAAGACTGCATTCAAAACCAAGTTTGGGCTCTATGAGTGGTTAGTGATGCCCTTCGGGCTCACCAACGCCCCTAGCACCTTTATGAGGCTAATGAATGAAGTCTTACGAGCGTTCATAGGATGATTTGTTGTTGTTTATTTTGATGATATCCTAATCTATTTCCAAACCATAGAAGATCACCTTGACCACATTAGGGCCGTTTTTGAGAAGCTTAAGCAAGAACAACTTTACGCCAACTTTAAGAAGTGCTCTTTTTGTTTGGAACGAGTAGTTTTCCTAGTCTTTGTCATTTCGACTGAGGGAGTAGAGATGGATGAGGAGAAGGTTAGGTCAATTGTGGAGTGGCCTACACCTAAGAATGTAGGGGAAGTTTGCAGTTTCCATGGACTTTCAAGTTTTTATAGACGATTTGTCAAATATTTTTCTTCCATAGCTGCACCCCTAAATGAAATTGTGAAAAAAGATGTGCTTTTAGGTGGGAAGAGCACCAACAACAGGCATTTGATGAGCTTAAACGTAGGCTAATCACTGCACCCATACTTAGGTTACCAAATTTTGATGAGACTTTTGAGATCGAATGTGATGCAAGTGGAGTGGGTATAGGCGCAGTTTTGACCCAAGGTAAGAAACCCATAGCCTACTTTAGTGAGAAGTTGAAAGGTGCTGCATTGAATTACTCTACCTATGATAAGGAACTTTATGCCCTCGTGAGATCCATACAAACTTGGCAACAATATCTTCAACCTAGAGAGTTTGTGATCCACACTGACCACGAAAGGTGTAAGTACCTTAAAGGACAGGGAAAGTTGAACAAGAGACATGCCAAATGGGTAGAGTACATAGAACAATTTCCTTACGTGATTAAGTGCAAACAATGAAAGGACAATATATTTGCTGATGTCCTCTCTAGGATATACACATTAGTGACTACATTATCCTCATGATTCTTAGGATTCGAATCACTTAAGGAATTGTACCCAAATGACCATGATTTTGGAACCATTTTCGAGGCATGTAAAAAGGCACCATTTGGAAAATTCTACATACATGAGGGATACCTTTTCAAAGAACATAAGTTGTGTGTTCTCCAATCATCCCTATGAGAAGCATTGACTAGAGAAGCCCATGGGGGAGGGTTAATGGGTCATTTCGGAGTGTTCAAAACCCTTGAAACCCTTAAGGAACATTTCTATGCCCCACATGCACGTAGACGTCGAGAGGTTATGTGGTAGTTGCATCACTTGCAAACAAACCAAATCAAAGTCCCAACCACATGGCCTTTACACACCATTACCCGTCCCTGATTCCCCTTGGATTGACATCTCCATGGACTTTGTTTTAGGACTTCCTAGGTCTCGAGGAGGGCACGATAGAATTTATGTTGTGGTCGATCGATTTTCAAAGATGGCACACTTCATTGCATGTAGGAAAATTGATGACGCCACACATGTTGCTGATTTGTTCTTTAAAGAAATTGTGAGATTTCATGACATGCCACGAACCATTGTAAGTGATAGAGATACGAAATTTCTTAGTCATTTTTGGCATGTTTTGTGGGCTAAACTCGGTACTCAATTGTTGTTTTCTAGCACTGCTCACCCACAAACTGATGGACAAACTGAAGTAGTTAATCGTACTCTTTCTCAACTTTTGCGTGCCATTTTGCAAAAACATCTTAAACATTGGGAAGATTGTTTACCATATATCGAATTTGCATACAATAGGAGTGTCCATCAAGGTACATCGCATAGCCCATTTGAAATCGTGTATGGTTTTAACCTCTTGTCTCCCCTTGATTTGATCCCTATTCCCATGCATGAACGTTCAAGTCTTGATGGTAGACAAAAAGCGGAAAAAATAAAGAAACTTCATGAACACGTTAAAACACAACTTGAAAAGAAAAACAAAGCTTATGAAATACAAGCTAACAAACATCGAAAATGAGTTGTGTTTAAACCTGGTGATTTTGTGTGGTTCCATTTACGCAAAGGGAGATTTCCCAATGAGCGAAGGTCAAAACTGTTACCTAGAGGAGATGGACCATTCAAAGTTTTGAAACGCTTGGTGATAATGCATACATCCTTGATCTTCCTGAAAATTTCACCTACTTTTAATGTTGCTAATCTCACTCCTTTCACTGATGACCTTTTCGATTCGAGGACGAATCCTCTTTAGGACGGGGGATTGATGAGGGCCAAGGATCCCATCAAGGGGTCAAGGGCCCTATGACAAGAAAGAGGGCAAGATAACTTTGTCATCAAGTTGGAACCTTCTTGTATTAGCTTGTTCAAGATGAACCTAAGGTTCCATGGGTTCACTTCATTGAACCCACCCTTTGAGCGTTTATGAGTGTGCGTGCATTCTTTATTTTGAATTTTGTCTTGTTTTCTTGTGATATTTGTTTTATGTGTTTGCTTTGTAGGTAAATTAGGTACATGGAAGATCCAAACCAAATGGAGGTCCAAGGGGCAATATAGGCATGTGTTGCAGAAAGGGAGACAAAAGGAATGTTGTCTTGAGAAGAATGTTTTCTCTCCACAAAGACAAATTCAAATGTGTCCAAGATGGAATTCCTTGTTCAAAATTGAACTCAAAATCATATCCAACCAACAACCAAGAGGCCAGCCATTTTAAAGTGCAAGGATGAAGATCAAATTGAAATTAAACTTGAAGTTAAACTTGAATTTAAATTCAACCATAATTTGAATTCAAGTTTCAACCAATTGGAGACTTAAATTTCGAAAAGATTTCATGCCAATAACTCCATCCATGTACACGCCATCTTGGAGGAGAAAAGAAGGATAGATTCAAATTCAAATTAAATCCAAGTTTGAATTCAAATTCAAACTCAATTTAAATTCAAACTTCAACCATCATTTGAATTCAATCCCAGCCATCTTATCATCATCAAATCAGATTTTTTACTCTTCATTCCTCAACAAAACACGGCTGGAAGGATAGGAGGAGGATAGACAACAAACAAATTCAAAGTGCACTCAAATTCAAACTCAGCTTGAATTCAAACTTTACCCAACTTTTGAATTCAAGTTCAACCCCATCCTACTCATCAAATCAGCTCTCCAAGGCCTCATTTGCTGACCAAATACACTGCTGAATCAAGGAGGACTTCAACCGATTTTTGCCAAGGATTTTCTAGTTATTTTTTGAATTCAAACAATTAGCAAATTCAAGTTCAATTCAAATGTTTTTCTAGCTATTTCTTTTAGATAACATCTGGTTATCTTAAGAGTCTTTAGGCATCTATAAATAGGCCCCCTTTGGTCGATTTTTAGAACAACTTTGGATGAATAAAAACTTCTTGATATTTTCTTCACTTATTGTGAGACTTTGTTTTCTTGGTTTTGCATTAAAAACCTAAGTTAAGATCCTTCAAAGTTGAGCATTTTGAAGGTGTTGCCATTGCTTAAAGGTGCCGTCTAGGAGGGCCATATTGGTTTGCCTGATGAACGACCATCTTGAAGTGTTGGTCTTGCTCGTTGCACCACATGTTTTTATCACCAAGGAAGCAAGGGGAAGTCTTCTTCCTTGTGTCTAAACCTTTGTGAAGGACGTTTGGAAGGTGGAATTATTGGAGCCTATGTCTTGCATGCATCAACTAACACTAACCTCATGACAATCATTTAACCATGCATTTTTGTAAGGCTGATTAGTCAAAAGCAAGTTCAATTTTCTGACCAACTCAATACTAGCTACATTCGCACAAGAACTAGAATCAATGATCATAGTGCACACATTACCATTCACCATGTAATGAATATGAAAAATGTTCTTTATATTGTTCATGTTCATCAATTTTCTGGTATGCATTCAAAGCTCGTCTAACAACAAGGAATTCTCTAGCAGACAAATCACCCCACATTAAGGCCAAATTGTGGAGATTCCAATTTCAATTTTGTCACATGTATATGACGCCACTTTAAGACCAGCCAAGTGCTGAATATTAAAGTTTAATTTATGTATATTATGTGTAACATAATATATATGACATGTGCAAAAAGTTGGAATTTAATTAGAGAAAAATCGGATAATCGATAAACATCGAAAATTCGGTTTTCTACGTACACAACACATGGAACGTTTTTGGCACATCATACGACATGTATCTAGACACTTTTTACATATGTCATACATCTTAAAGTGTTCTAGAAAATTAAATTAAGGGCTGATTGGAATATACCATGTGTGTATTATTAAATGTGCACTATTTTACAAAGTTTTTAAAAATAAAATTCAGCACATGGATATACATATTATACACACCTATACCAGCTTGATGGAGCCTATGTGGAGCCTTGTTGGCATATTGATTGGTCAAGAATCAAGCATACAATGTTGATGACATAAAGGAAGGAGCCACACAAGGTAACAATTAAAACTTATATCTCATTTGCAACACATGCTGAAAATTTCAGCATGTGTATTAAGAGCTGACCGAATTTCATCCAATATGAGGCTATATTTTGTGTCTTGAAACATGTGATTAATTGAAAGACAAATTGGAATTAATTTGAATAAGATATGAAAGTAAAATTGTGATATCTTGAATATCACACATGCTGAAAAATTTCAGCATGTGTGTGAATGTACCTAGGCCGATTTTTGGCCATGTTATTGTCCAATTTTATTCCCAAAATTGATAAGAATATTGTCTATTAATTAATGATTTATTTTTAAGAGATAAATCAAAGAAAACTTGGTAACAATTTGAAATGAACACCCATGTATCACATGCTGAAATTTCAGCATGTCAAGTCTCATTATGGCCGATTTTCTTAGCCTTGTTTGAGAAATATTATCTTGCTTAATTTATGTGATGATCTTGGAAGTTATGGTAATTGTTTTATGGTGATTTTGGCACATGTTTTTAGTGAAATTCTCAGATTTTCCTAGTCATCAAGTGATGACAACATTCAACCAATCAATGAGTGCCAAGTAAGCAAGAGTTAAATGATCATCCAATGAGGAGGTGCCAAGTAAGCAAGAACATGACACAATGATTCCACATATTCTCCCAAGGACTTAGAAGATAATTTTCAAGAGGAGAAGGACTAAAGGGGGGCGGCCAAAACATGTTAAAAAGAGAAGGAAGAAGAACAAAACAAGAACAAGAACAAGTCTTGAAATTCAAGAGATCAAAAACGCCTAGCTCTTCTTCTTCTACACTCTCTTTCTTTCTTCTTCCTAAAAGCCTATTGTACTTACATTCATATACTTTAATAGGCTTCTCTTAGACCACCACATATTCTTTATCTTTGTAAAAGATTGATCAAGGTGTGATCAATCTTCAATCTTGCAAGGTGGTGGTGTTCGTGTGCATTGTATTCAACATACAAGGTTTGTAAAGGGTTAGAGTTGGTGTGTAACTCCATCAACCCTGTGGCAAAGTGTTTTTGTGTTTTATGATTAGTGTGAACCGAGGAAGGTGTTCCTCGAAGACTGGAGTAGGTTGTTTATAACCGAACTAGTATAAAATTCTTGGTGTCATTTAGTTTCAGCACTTATATTCTGTTTCAGTACTGCTTATCATTTTTGATTACGTTTGTAAAAATAGTAAACGTTTTTCAAAAATTACGAAACTTTCCAGAATCATAGCCACACGTCTTAAGATTAATTTGGCACAAGTTTCAACCCTTTTGGACAAGTATAAGTCAACCAAACGTCCAAAGATCTGAGACCAGTGCAGTCTGATTTTCAGACTTGCAAAGGTTGAGACTTTGATCGTATTTTACTAACTTCCCAAAAGAAGTTTTCAAAACTGTTTCAACCCATTTAAATATAACTTATAAGGGGTTATTGGTTAAAATTTCAGAGCATTTGGAGTTACGTACAAATAAGAATAAATTTTTCAAATCAGTCTACCGTTTCTGACAGATTCGCGTAATCTGACCACCAACAATTTTTGAAGGGGTTAAAGGTTGCATTTAAATCTGAAATTTTTAGGAGACACTCATAACATCTGACGCTAAGTTCTCACAAAATTTCAGAATTTTTGAACACCTACAACCTAGTTTTAAAAATGTTTTAAAACTGGTCCTGAAAACAGAAACTGTTTTCAGAAGTTGAGTCCTTGAGTCATAACAATTTTAAATACACACTTTCCGCACCAACTATTCAACCTCCCCCCATCTAGTGGTGCCTTGCAGATCCTACAAGTGGTATCAGAGTGCAGGAACACTCACTTCAAAGGATCCAACGATTTAGTGAGATGGCAACCACAAATCTCAAAACCGAACAAGAAGGTATGTCGAGCCAAAGGCCTCCTCTCTTTGACGGTGAGTCTTTCATTCAATGGAAATTAAGAATGAAGCTTTTTCTTATGGCAATCGATATTGATCTTTGGTCGATTATAGAAGATGGTCCTTTTGTTCCATCTAAGTTATCCACCATAGATGGAGTCACACTAGAAGTCGTTAAATCTAGACAAGAATATAAAGTGAGGATAAAAAGAGACTAAGAATGAACGCTAGGGCTATGCAATTACTTTTAAATGGATTAAGTAAGAGTGAGTCTAGTTATGTCTCAAACTGTTCTAGTGCACAAGAAATGTGGAGAATACTGGAAATGAAACACGAAGGCACTAGTCAAGTAAAAGAGTCCAAGATAAACATGCTTATGTCCACACTCGAGTCGTTTAAATTATTACCTAATGAATCTATTGTTGATATGGATCTTCGCTTGACTAACATCTACAATTCTCTTGAGTCTCTTGGCAAAGCCTTTACTATGCAGTGAAAGGTACAAAAGGTCTTCCGATGCCTTCCATCCGAGTGGGACTCTAAAGTAACGGCCATAGAAGAAAGCAAAGAGACTAAATCGATTAAGATGGAAGAACTAATTGGATCACTAAAGGTATATGAAAACAAATTCGCTTTAAGACATTCTGAGTATATTTCCAAAAATGATAAGGCTATAGCATTTAAATCAAATGAATACGTCATAGATGATAGTGGCATAGATTCCGATGATGGGGACTTAATCAAGATGGCTAAAAGATTAAGAAAAATATTGAGAAAATCGATTAAACATAAATCTACCTCATCTAAGGATCATAAAAAAATAAGGAAATAAAGTGCTATGAATGCGGCAAACTTGGACATCTATCATATGACTGTGCTAATAAAGAAAAGCAAACAAACAAATACCCTGACAAGGATCGGAACAAGAATAGACTTGTCTCAGAACCTAAACAAAGGAGAAGAGCCTTCAAAGCCTCCACTTGGAGTGACACATCCGACTCTGAGACTGATGATACGGAAGAACAAAAGGCACACGTATGCTTTACATCTAAAGCATCAAATGAGGTATCTTCCGACTCTGATTCTGATTCTGAATATTCTTATGATGATTTATTTAGTCAATATTTAGAATTGCATAAGTTTTCAAAGACTCTTGCAAAAGAAAAGAAACGATTAATTAAAGACAAGAAGTTGTTAGAATCTTCTAACACGAACCTTGTTTCTCAATTAAATGATTCAAAAGAAGAGTCGTCACGCATCATTAATGCATTAAAATCAGAGGTGTCATCATTGACTACACACAATATTGAAATGAAATCCGAGATTTCAAATTTGAAATCAAGGAATGCGAATTTAGAGAAAATGGTGAAGAAATTTGATACGGGAACAAACATGCTAGATCACATTATTTCTTCACAAAAGCATGATAGTGATAAGATGGGTTTAGGATACATTGAAACAAATGAAGTATCCATTAAACCAACCAAGTTTGTAATGTCTAAGAAAGTAGACACTCCAAAACTAAAAACGGCGTCTAAGATGACGCAAAGACCCCCTCTCCCCACATCTCGTCATACTTCTTCTTCATATCATTAGAAATACAATTTTGTACAATATCGATATAAGAAGAAACAAGTGATGCATACACGACATTCATTTCATCCATCTAGATCACACACTACGCACACTAACACAAGGACATATCAAAAACGTCCTACATATAATGCGTATAAAGGAGTTCTTGGCCAAAGGCCAAATGCATGTGCACCTAACGTATGTTATATTGCGTTCTCATCACCTTTCTTACCTTTTGGAAGACCTAGAAAGGTCACCCAAATTTGGGTACCAAAAGGGACATTTTCAAAGGGTTGAATAAATAACCCTTGCGAACGCACGTTTGATATTATAAAATGCATGATTTCTTTTTCATCTCTACATGCGCTTTTGATTGACTTTTCAAAATAAAAGGGGAGAGAAAGCATGATTTAAGGGAGAGAGAGAAAGATTAATAAGATTAATTGCATAAATCAAGGGGGAGCGAATTTGAAAATTAAAATTCAAAATTTGAATTTATGCACAATTGGAGGGAGAGCGATAAGATTTAAATCATGTATGTAGGTTATTTTGAAAATCATCAAAAGGGGGAGATTGTTGAGAAAAAGGGGTTAGAGTGATTTCAAAATGCATGATTTAAATAACGTGTTACAAAGAAATACATGACATATTTTATGACATGACACGTTGTTGCATGAAAGTTGCCTTATATAGTTCATATATATTGTTGCCGTACTAACGAGCCATGAAGCTTTAAAGCTTACATCAAATGGCAAACATTTATTGTGTTTGAACTATTTTCAGGTGCCACCATTAATGAACTGAACTAGTTCATTAAGTGAAGTACTTAATTAATTAAACTAAGTAGTTCATTAAAGGAAGCAACATTTGGATAAGGCACAAAGGCAACAAGATTAAGAAAGGAAAGTCTCCTCCTCCTCCTCTCAACAAGTATACACGCCATTTATGCATATATATATATATATATATTCAAATTTTTTGAAAAAGGCACATACACACGTATTCCAACGTACTACCGACACGTTATATATTTTACGTACGTACGTTAACGTCACACCACCATACTTAACTCATATTTATGAGTATTTTCAGGTCTTATATCATATGATATAAGTCATGGTGATGAAAAATCAAATACGACACGTTAAAAGGTTTTAAACCGAAAATTGTCGTATCGGGCGAATACTGAAACTTCGCCAACGTGTCACGTACTTGCCATAAATAGATCGCCAGCCCCTACACCTCAAAAATCTCTATAATTTTCGTGGATTTGATGTTATTTCCAGCCATAAACTCATTCCATGTTGGCACACACAAATCACCCCACATTAAGGCCAAATTGTGGAGATTCCAATTTAAATTTTGTCACATGTATATGGCGCCACTTTAAGACCAGCCAAGTGCTGAATATTAAAGTTTAATTTATGTATATTATGTGTAACATAATATATATAAAAAGTGCAAAAAGTTGGAATTTAATTAGAGAAAAATCAGGTAATCGATAAACATCGAAAATTCGGTTTTATACTTACACAACACATGGAACGTTTTTGGCATATCATACGCCATGTATCTAGACACTTTTTATATCTGTCATACATCTTAAAGTGTTCTAGAAAATTAAATTAAGGGCTGATTGGAATATACCATGTGTGTATTATTAAATGTGCACTATTTTACAAAGTTTGTAAAAATAAAATTCAGCACATGTATATACATATTATACACGCCTATACCAGCTTGATGGAGAGCCTTGTTGGTATATTGATTGGTCAAGAATCAAGCATACAATGTTGATGACATAAAGGAAGGAGCCACACAAGGTAACAATTCAAACTTATATCTCATTTGTAACACATGCTGAAAATTTCTACGTGTATTAAGAGCTGGCCGAATTTCATCCAATATGAGGCTATATTTTGTGTCTTGAAACATGTGATTAATTGGAAGACAAATTGGAATTAATTTGAATAAGATATGAAAGTAAAATTGTGATATCTTGAATATCACACATGCTGAAAAATTTCAGCATGTGTGTGAATGTACCTAGGCCGATTTTTGGCCATGTTATTGTCCAATTTTATTCCCAAAATTGATGAGAATATTGTCTACTAATTGGTGATTTATTTTTAAGAGATAAATCAAAGAAAACTTGGTAACAATTTGAAATGAACACCCATTTATCACATGCTGAAATTTCAGCATGTCAAGTCTCATTATGGCTGATTTTCTTAGCCTTGTTGGAGAAATATTATCTTGCTTAATTTATGTGATGATCTTGGAAGTTATGGTAATTGTTTTATGGTGATTTTGGCACATGTTTTTAGTGGAATTCTCAGATTTTCCTAGTCATCAAGTGATGACAACATTCAACCAATCAATGAGTGCCAAGTAAGCAAGAGTTAAATGATCATCCAATGAGGAGGTGCCAAGTAAGCAAGAACATGACACAATGATGCCACATATTCTCCCAAGGACTTAGAAGATAATTTTCAAGAGAAGAAGGACTAAAGGGGGGCGGCCAAAACATGTTAAAAAGGGAAGGAAGAAGAACAAAACAAGAACAAGAACAAGTCTTGAAATTAAAGAGATCAAAAACGCCTAGCTCTTCTTCTACACTCTCTTTCTTTCTTCTTCCTAAAAGCCTATTGTACTTACATTCATATACTTGAATAGGCTTCTCTTAGACCACCACATATTCTTTATCTTTGTAAAAGATTTATCAAGGTGTGATCAATCTTCAATCTTGCAAGGTGGTGGTGTTCGTGTGCGTTGTATTCAACATACAAGGTTTGTAAAGGGTTAGAGTTGGTGTGTAACTCCATCAACCCTGTGGCAAGGTGTTTTTGTGTTGTATGATTAGTGTGAACCGAGGAAGGTGTTTCTCGAAGACTGGAGTAGGTTGTTTATAATCGAACCAGTATAAAATTCTTGGTGTCATTTACTTTCAGCACTTATATTCTGTTTCAGCACTGCTTATCATTTTTGATTACGTTCGTAAAAATAGTAAACGTTTTTCAAAAATTACGAAAATTTCCAGAATCATAGCCACACGTCTGAAGATTAATTTGCACAAGTTTCAACCCTTTTGGACAAGTATAAGTAAAAACCAAACATCCAAATTTCTGAGACTAGTGTAGTCTGATTTTCAGGCTTGCAAAGGTTGAGACTTTGATCGTATTTGACTAACTTCCCAAAAGAATTTTTCAAAACTATTTCAACCCATTTAAATATAACTTATAAGGGGTTAGTGTTTAAAATTTCAGAGCATTTTGAGTTACGTATAAATAGTAAATAAATTTTTTAAATCAGTCTACCGTTTTTGGTAGATTCGCGCAATCTGACCACCAACGATTTTTGAAGGGGTTAAAGGTTGAATTTAAATCTGAAATTTTTAGGAGACACTCATAACATCTGAGGCTAAGTTCTCTCAAAATTTCAGAATTTTTGAAGACCTACAACCTAGTTTTAAAAACGTTTTAAAACTGGTCCTAAAAACAGAAACTGTTTTCAGAAGTTGAATTCTTGAGTCAAAACAATTTTAAAAACCACACTTTCCGCACCATCTATTCAACCCCCTTCTAGTGGTGCCTTGCAGATCGTACAGAATCAACAAAGATGCTAGAACGATGAAGAACAAGACTCAACAAAATGCAAAGAACTCAAAACAACCTGGAGGTTTTTTTTTGTATGAATGATAGACAAATGGCGTGTAGAATGAGGGGTAGAAGAAGGACACAACTGAACTTGAAATGACTAGACTCAAACGAAAAGGAAATGATAGATGGTTGAATAGAGTAACCTCGCTCTGATACCAATTTGATGCGTGCAAGACGTGGGCTCTAACAATTCCACCTTCCAAACGTCCTTCACAAAGGGTCAAGCACAAGGAAGAAGACTTCCCCTTGCTTCCTTAATGATAAAAACCTATGGATTAAATGAGCAAGACCAACACTTCAAGATGGTCGTTGATTAGGCAAACAAATATGGCCCTCTTGGACGGCACCTTTTGGCAATAGAAACACCTTCAAAATGCTTAACTTTCAAGGATCTTAGGTTTTTAATGCAAAACCAAGAAAACAAAGTCTCACAAGAAGTGAAGAAAATATCAAGAATTGTTATTCATCCAAAATTGTGTACAAATCGGCCAAAGATGGCCTATTTATAGATGCCTAAAGAAAATTTAAATAACCAGATATTATGTAAAATAAATAGCTAGAAAACATTTGAATTGAACTTGAATTTGCTAATTGTTTGAATTCAAAAATAACTAGAAAATCCTTGCCAAAAATCGGTTGACCTTTCTCCTTGATTAAACCGTGTATGTGGTCAGTAAATGGGGCCTTGGAGAGCTGATTGATGAGTAGGATGAGGTTGAACTTGAATTCAAAAGTTGGGTGAAGTTTGAATTCAAGTTGAGTTTGAATTCGAGTGGACCTTGAATTTGTTTGTTGTCTATCCTCCTCCTATCCTTCCAGCCTTGTTTGTTGAGGAATGAAGAGTAGAAAATCTGATTTGATGATGATAAGATGGCTGGGATTCAATTCAAACGATGGTTGAAAATTTGAATTCATACTTGGATTCAATTTGAATTAAAAACTATCCTTCTTTTCTCTTCCAAGATGGCGTGTACATGGCTGGATATGTTGGCCAAAATCCTCTGGAAATTTAAGTCTCCAATTGGTTGAGACTTGAATTCAAATTATGGTTGAATTTAAATTCAAGTTTAACTTCAATTTGATCTTCATCTTCTCTTCAATTTTTGGCCGGCCCCCTTGTTGGTATTTGGAGATGATTTTGATTTCAATTTGAACAAGAGATTCCATCTTGGACACATTTGAATATGTCTTTATGGGGACAAACATTCTCTTCAAGACAACATTCTTTTTGTCTCCCTTTTTGCAACACACGCCTACCTTGCTCATTTTGGGCCTCCATTTCATTTTGGATCTTCCATGTACTTAATTTACCTACAAAGAAAACACATAAAACAAAGATCACAAGAAACAAGATAAAAAACACACACGCACACGCATAAACGTTCAAAGAGTGGGTTCAATGAAGTGAACCCATGGAACCCTTAGGTTCATCTTGAACATGCTTAAACAAGAAGGTTCCAACTTGATGACAAAGTTCTCTTGCCCTCCTTCTTGTCATAGGGCCCTTGACCTCTTGATGGGACCCTTGATCCTCATCAGACCCTTGATCCTCATCATCTTCCTTGTGATTGGTTTACATGGTTCAGCAGCTTAAGATGTCTTCTAAAAGGCATTTTTGGTTGCTTGGACGTTGGCCTTGTGATTGGCTCACAATTTTGCAAATACTGCAGACTATACAAAATAGAACCAATCCAGACAGTTAAATTTGTTTCGTCCAAATGACCATCCTACCTTTTGAATTAGATTTTGCAATACAAATCACAGTTGTAGATCTTTTCCTTTGAATTTTGGCGCTGGTTGGCGTCATTTGGAGGTTAGATGGGTGAGTTATGACCATTTTGAAAATTGACCTGCTTTGGATGTGGACCTTTGGAAGCAGGTGACTAAACAGCCTGCTTGTGGAGCTTGTTACAGGCCACTAGTGGAAAAGTGATAACACAAAAAAGTTGTAGATAATATTCTTAGCTTTCACCTCCAACTAGAATCAGATCAATTAGACTTGTGGTTGGAGAGATATGACCAAAGTACCAACAAGGTATCAAGCTCCCTACTTCACTGTTTGAAATCAACTTGGTGTTTGAACTTTAGGATTTGATTGAACCTTGCTTCCTTGAGCCTGAATGAGTTCAAACACACACAAAACAACATATGCAACATATACAACATGTCCTAGGGCTTGTTAGACTATAAGAGACAAAACCTATAGTTATGGATGATCAAATGACCCTTAAATGTTCATACAAGTGTTGTATGTCCTAGAGACCTAACAAGTGTAATGTTTGACATGGCTGACATGTTGTTGATGGGCATGCATCATTCCCTTCCCCTTCGAAAATGATTCATCCTTGGATCTAAACATTAATAGGGGATAGGATACAAGGATTTACACGTATGTTCAACTCCACCTGAATTAAATATGAACATTATAAAACAGTAGGGTGAAGATGATGTACCCTGGTGCACCCTTATCTTTTCCAACAAATTATAAGGTGTTTACACGTTTCCTAAAGTGTTTAGGATGTACCAAAGTAAGATAACAAAAATTTTGCACCAGGAACATCCTAATAAATAAAGCAACATCCAAATGATATATGGCAACATATTTATATCAAATGTACAGTTCAAACATATATGTGCAATGCTTAGACAAGACGTAATGAACGAGATGGCAACATGAATATATTCAACTAGATTAAGGCTACGTAATGTTTCAAAAATGCCTTCATCTAAGGTGAATGGTCAAGCAATTCATCAACTAGATCATTCAACGATTTACATTCGTATTCAGCTGAATTTGTGTCAATGAAATCATGATCAAGTTCTACATCAAGTAGTCTATCTAGTTCAGCTAACAATTCTTCATATGAATCTAGTTTAACATTGTCATTCTCATTAGTCACATTTACATCAATGTCCTCAACAATTTGTTGAGGATGTAACTCACTTTCTAACCCAAACATAAGCATCTCAGGGATATGCAAATCATGCATAGGGATTTCATTTATATGCATGTCAAGGTTTAAAACATTTTCAGACAAAGTGTTATCACGTTCAATAATAGATGTAGTCATGTTGTTAACACTTTGTAAATTACCATTTTCAGTCTCAAGTGAAGTATCTTCTTCCAATTCAAATATCTCATATGGTTGAACATGCTTATCATGTAAAGGAGTTTCAGTTTGATGCATGTGAGGGGTCAATTCAAGTTCACATAAACCATTACTTTCAAACACATTGGGTTGCAAAGTTTTTGTTGTTTCAGAATCTTTTTCATTGTATGCAACATATCATCAAGTTTAAGAATTTCTTTTTCAAAGGTATTTATGTTCACAATCAAATTGTTTAACTTATCTGAATCAGTTTGATCATTTGGTTTGTCACTTCGCAAATAACATGAGTTCTACTCATGCCATAGTTTTGATTAAAATGCCAAATGATCAGCTTCGATTCAATAAGTTTTGCCTTTTCAAACATGTCATGAAGGGAAGAAAATGTCTTCCTTAATAAGCAATCAGTAATCTCTTTATCTAATCCAGCAAAAAACCTAATCATGCTTAGTTCCTCATGTTCGTTAACATTAGCATAATACAAATCATTGAGCATTTCATTATAATATGATGCAACACCTTTATTGCATTAAGGACTGGTTTGATACCTTGGAGTTTTTACACTCCCAATATCTCAACCAAAGACCAATTGTATGTCCAAAAGAGTCCATACGTTGGTGGAGTTCATCATAGTCATTTCTATGACATTCAACTCCCCAAATGGTTCTAAGCATCATGTTTAATCAAAACAATCAACCAAAGAAGGAAAAACTCAGAGGTAACCAAGTTAGATAATAAGCAAGTAAAAAATCAAATTATAAATTTAACAACACGTAAATTTCCACTTTAGTTTGACAATTGAATAAACAACAATCTTGGACTATCTAATATTCAAGGAGATAGAAGTCAAGTGATGTTTTTAGGCTGAATCAAGAAAGCTAAGGGTTTGTTCAGGACAATCCTTTAACTTACTCTAAACTTTTATGCAAATTCAATTGTAAATAAAGTGAAAAGGCAGTACATACACACAAGTGTTCAACAAGGGTTTGTTCCAGGAACCTTTTAACAACAGTCAACACTTTTGCTGTAGGTATCTTTTGTTTGCACAATTTTAATATATCCATTTTTGTGAATTTGGATTTTTGTACAAGGCTATATCTCACTTGTGCAATCACTCATATGTCTTGCCTCTTGCTTTTTGACGTTAGATAGGCTTTTCTCTCAGTTTCTTTCACAAACAAGCCCTTATTGTTTTCTTTGGCTTGTCTTTGTTTGTTTTGTGAGTATACTGCTCACGGCCTTTATGAGACATTGCTCACGGCCTTTTTGGGTTACTTGCACAAGGTTTTGGTGTGTCTTTTGCGAAACGTTCCTTCAACAACACGGAAAAACACTAATGATATGTCAACTGCTTCACAATTTTAACAACCAAATATGAAAGAAAGTTCAATGAAAGTTCAATGCAAGTTTGAAGAAGTGTAAAGACAATAATGTGATAAACGGGGTTGGCAATATAACAGTGTGGGGATCCTAAGTAAGAACTTAAGTCCAACAATATCTTTAATCAATTGAAACAACCCAAAGTAAATATAAACGCAAAGACAACATTTTAACTTGATGTTAATTCTTGTTTCTTTCAAGTTTACTTCACCTTTTCAAGCTTTGAAGTCAATACGTTTGATTAAAGTTCAGCCAACCTTAGAGCGTTTATCTTTGGTTTAATTACTTAAAGTGAGTTTGAGACAACTGGATTAATTTTCAACAGGCACCATCTCGTCTAAACTTCTTAAATAAACGTTTGTGATCAAAACAATTGCAAAGACTTGTAAATGGAAAGACTTCAATCAAAATTACTCAAATTATGGCTAACAAATTGTAGCAAGTTTGCATATGCTACAGTCTTGATCAAAACAGCTTATAAGCATACTCTTTTTGTGATTTTTTTATGACACTGAAACAACTTAAACACAGGACACACAAACAAATCCTATACCAAATGATGTTGGTTTTAGGTTAAGACAAGCTAAAACAACATACTCTAGTATACGGCTTTAAAACATAAAACATGTGTCTCCCTTTTTGGTCTTTTCTAGTTTCAAACAACATCAAACTTCAAACAAACACAAACACGTTAAATTTCAACATCAAGACGCAAGAACAACAAGATAGAAACTGATTGCTACTCGGTTTAGACAGAGAGACATATGTTGTGTATCTCGGGTTTTACGTGTATAAAACAACAACAAAACTGGAAAACAAAACACTAAGACGTCTAAACAAGCACTTGTGTGTGAGTGAAGTTTGAATATAATTTGACAAGGAAAAACGCAAGAACAACAAGATAGAAACTGATTGCTACTCGGTTTAGACAGAGAGACATATGTTGTGTATCTCGGGTTTTACGTGTATCAAACAACAACAAAACTATCAACAAATGCTAGCATAACATATTCAAACACTAAAGAGATGATTGAACAAGTTTTGGGGCAGAATTGATGGGAAAAAATGCAAGATAAACAGTTTAAACTTAGACACAACAACAATTTATATTTGGACAGAAAACAGAAAACTTGTCGGAGGTTCCTTGCACTTTCTGAGTGCTAAACGACCACTAAACCTCAAACAAATTTTACCACATCATATTTATACATGTTAAGTATGATCAGACAAAATTTGAGAAGAAATGGATAAGAAAAACAATATGAAAATAGTTGCTAAACTCAAACTATACGGCACAAACAAAACAGTGACACCTTGATGTTTTCCTGCTAGTTTAGGTTCCAAACAACAACAAAACACCAAACAACTTCTAGCATATCTTATTTAAACATTAAAGAGATGTTCAAGCGAGGGTATGAACAGAAATTGCTAGAAAAAATGTGAAAACAACAAGACACAAAACACAACACAAAACTGGAAAACAAAACACTTGGAAACTAGCTAACTGTTTTTGTGTTTTCAGGATTTAATGACCACTAAGACGTCTAAACAAGCACTACAAAACTTAATCCTAACACCTTAAGTTATGTTTCGAGCAAAGATTAAGTGCTGTAATGTCCATATAAAAAACGTAAAACACAACAAAAGCAACAGGACTACAAAACAGATTGCTAAGACACAAAACAATTTACAAAACGAAATGATTTGGAGTTAAAGTGTAGGCTCTGATACCAATTGATGATGAAACAAGAAGGGACTTTCCTTTAACTCCTTAACATAGCTTGGACAAGGATTGGGTGCAGCACAACCTTCCTAGAAGACCTTGCAACAAACCAGGTTCTGTTTTGCCGTGAGGGTGAACAATGGCTAACAAATGGCTTCAACTCATCTAGGCAAGCCTCAACCCTCCCAAATGATATTCACCCCAAGTGTATAAGCCTACAAACAAAGTTTTTCAAGCCTTGAAGGGATCCAAAAGCCCTTGAATCAAAGGTTGATGAAAAAGAACAAAAACTATTATTTCAAGCAGCTCTCAGCTGAATATGTTATAAACTGAATTTTCTCTGTTTTGATTTGCCTTTGTACACGGTTTTAACACTTGAATTTATAGAAAAACTATCCTATCTTTAGTCTAAATATCTTGAATGGATGGTCCAATGAAAAGAAAGAAGGAAAAAGATTTACAACGCTTTTGGAAGCAAAGCTGTTCATTCGACAGGTTGTTTGTTGAACTTGCGCCTGGTTGTGTTGCTTGGCCTAGTTGATTTAGGCATCTTCCTTGTGATTGGTTTACATGGTTGAGCAGCTTAAGATGTCTTCTAAAAGACCTTCCAGGTTGCTTTGACGTTGGCTTTGTGATTGGCTCGCAATTTGGCAAATACTGCAGAATATACAAAACAGGACCGATGTGGACAGTTGATTTTGTTTCGCCCAAATTTCCATCCTACCCTTCGAATTAGATTTTGCAATACATATCATAGTTCTAGATCTTTTCTTGAATTTGAGTTTTGGTGCCAGTTGGAAGTTATTTAAATGTCCGATGAGTGAGTTATGACCGTTTGAAGATTGACTTTCTTCGGATGTGGATTTTTGGAAGCAGGTGACTAAACAGCCTGCTTGTGGAGGACGATTGTGGAGCTTGTTACAGGCCTCTACTGGAAAAGTGATACACAAAAACATTGTAGATAATGTTATTCTTTCACCACCAACTAGAATCAGATCAATTGGACTTGTGGTTGGAGAGATTTGGTTAAAAATCCAACAAGGTGTCAAGCTCCCTACTTCATTATTTGAAATCAGCTTGGTTTTTGAACTTTAGGATTTGGTTGAACCTTTCTTCCTTGAGCCTGAATGAGTTCAAACATACAAAACAACGTATGCAACATATACAACATGTCCTAGGGTTTGTTAGACTAAGAGACATAAACCTATAGCTATGGATGATCAAATGACCCTTAAATGTTCATACAAGTGCTATATGTCCTGGAGACCTAACAAGTGCAATGTTTGACATGCTTGACATGTTGTTGATGTTTCATAGGCATGCATCAACAACACTACAAAAACAAAGAAACCGTGGGTTAGTGAAAACAAAAAATATTTTGCACACTCTCCTAATTTTCTTTCCACTGTCTTACCACCTTGTTTTCTTGACTAATCTAGGCTAATAAAGGTCAAATAGAGCAACAAAGATAGGTGTATGCCAAGCCTTTCACCAATGGATCCAGTTTTGCACTCTTTTGCACAATTTTGCTCCAAACTTTGCCAAACTATTTTGAACACTTGTTGTACCCTAAACAGGCCAATATAGCACCTAAACAACTTCCAAATGATGTCCAAACAGTACCAAAAGTGGTTAGATACGTCAGCAACAAATAGTTCACAAATTGTTCCAAACAAGCTCAATTTGTTCTCAACTTCTTCCTGTACCAAATCAGGCATGTCTAGTACTTATATTACCTTAAAACAGTACCAAAAATAGTAATCAATAGTTCCAAAAGTGCCAAAATCTGAGAGTAGCAAATAGCCCACTTTTGCACACGATTTACACCAAAAGGGTACCAAATCACACAAAAACATATTCAAATAATAGGAACACCAACTTGAACGACTCAACTAAGATTTAAAGAAGAAATGAGACCAAAATGACATTAAAAGCTGAACCAAAGAAGAACTAGAGGTTGTTGTGGTAAATCTTTAGTCAACTTTGATCCTATGCACTTAAAATCACAATATGGCTCAATCCATGCAATAATCAAGCATTCAAGTGCATAATCAATGTATGAGGTTCAGTACATGGTGTGGGACAGGTAAGGTAAGAGCAGAATTCTCAAGGTTTTCGCAAGGCACATAAAATTGTCAAGATTGCACAAATGAGAAGCAAACTTGTCAACATTTTCCCTTTTTCTTTTCAATTTTTTTATTTTTTATTTTCTCTTTTTCTTCTTTTCTTTCTGTTTTCAGTATGAGCAAGTTCCGGAAATTTTTTTTACTAGGGGTAAAATGGTAATTTTACACCTTTGCGTTAAAAATTTTCTTTTTGGACAAAATGGTGCAATTGACTACCAAACTCAGTGTGTTAACTTTAGTTGCATTAAAATAACCTTGGAAATGAGGGAAATTGAGGTTGGACCGAAGTAGGGTTAGGGCTAGGTTTTTTTCAATTTGAACGATTTGGGGCCTTTTGATTCTGGGGTAATCTGGTTCAGTTGACTTGGGGGTTTTGTTTAGGGGTTCAATTGGGTGAGGGAACTGATTTGAGGTGTAGTAGGGCTTGTTTAGGGCTGATTTGAGCAAGGTTTAGAATTAAGGTTTGTAGCTTAGGGTTTTGGTTTCAAACGAATTGGGAACTTTGAATGTGATTTTATTTGGTGAAATTTGGTTAGAGGTTTTACTTGAGGGATCGGATAAGAGTGTTTAGGGTCTGATTTAGTTGTTTGTGGGGTTGAAATTTGGGGGTTTAGGCCATTGAGGTGTATACGGCTACTTAACGGTTTTGGTGGTGCAAATTCAGGTTGAGAGATGAGCAAATCACGCTTGAACAGCAAGGTTACGGCATAAATTCAATCACACAATGAAATTTAAGACACGCAAGAATCAACCAAAATCTTCGGTAGCAACAAGATTAAATTTTTTTTTTAAAAAACATATCTTATTATTGATTTTTGTGCCCCCCTTTTTCGGTGGTGGGAAACCGCTTACAAGTATGGGCTCTTTCTTTTTGAGCCACATTTAACCATTTTGAGTCTCTTTTTGGTTTACAGCTGTTGCCCTCTCTCTTTCACATTCTCAGTGTTTTCGTTGTTTTGTCCGTCATAATGCTCCCCTGCACATATGGCGGAGCTTCTTTTACACTTGAGAACGCCATGAATCTGTTGTTCATCATCCCGTATTGCGCCAAATTATGTGCTGCGGAGTTGGTTTCTCTGTGGCAATGCTTTACCTTTATCTCCTTTTCTTCCATCAGTTTCTTTATCCTTGCTATTGTTTCTTCTAGTTGGATTTTTTCGGATCTGGGCTCTATTTTGAGGTCTTCGTTTTTGTTTTGCAGTTTTCTTACTATCCCCTTGCAGTCTGTTTCTATTTCGATCTCCTCTGTCTTGTATCGCAGTTTTCTTTCGAATATGCAGTAGTGTAGTATGGTTAGCAGTATGGTTTGTGCTTCCGCTATTGTTGGGTTTGTCACCGGTAGATGGAAGGAGATTGCATGCTTCATTTCTCCTTGTGAGTCTCTCATAATTGCTCCCCCTGCAGCTAGGTTTCTTCCTATTGCTGCATCCGTGTTTATTTTGAGTTTCCCTGTGGGTGGTTGTTCCCATTTTAGGATTTTTGCCTTTTTGAGTCTTAGTTTGGGCGTTATCCCTGCATCCATGAGTGTCTTCGGGTTGCTTGCTATTTTGGTCCCATTTAGTGTCATGCACCAGTCTCTGATGTCGGTTTTGATTTGTGCATGTATGCCTTCTGTGCTCCATTGTTTGTCTTCTTTGATTATTTTGTTGTATTCTTTCCAGATGTTCCATGCTATGATCCCCGGTGTTATTTTCTTTAGTAGCCCTTCTATGTTTGTGTCTGCTCCTTGTAGCCACCATGCCATTAGATATTGTCTGAGTTGTTGTTGTTCAGGTTTTGGCCCGTTTAGTATTCCTGAGTAATAGGTCCATATTGATTTTGTTTCTGAACATTGTAGAAATATATGTTGTTGTGTTTCTTCTCCTTGTTTGCAGATTGGGCATCTTGTGGGGTGTATGGTTTTGAATTTTGCGATGTTGTCTGCCATTGGTAGTGATTTGTTGAGTAGTTTCCAGAGGAATATTTTGATGTTCCCTCTTTGCTTTTTGTGCCACAGTAATTTGTGTGATATCATCGTTGGGCTTGCAATTCTGGTGTCTTCATATACTTCTTTGAGAGATATTTTTTCTTTATCTTCATATCTTTCCTTGCAGAAGTTGCTTTCTGAGCATATTCTCTTCCAGCTTTGAGAGTCTGTGGGTTTGGCTGTTGTTTCTCTTTTCCCGTATTTCTTGTTCATGTATTTTGCCCATATGCTTGTGTTGCTTTGATATTTCTTCCAAATTTTACATGAGTAGGCTTCTTGTATGGTTTCCAGACTTCTGATGCCAAGACCTCCCTCTTCTGTGGGTTTTGTGAGTGCTTCCCACTTCTTCCAGTGGTGTTTTCCTGGCCCCCATAGGAAATTTGCCATTCTTTTTTCCATTGATTTTGTTATCCCTTTTGGTATCTTTTCTGCTGCTAGCGTGTGTAGTGGTATGGTGGCCAGAACGTGTTTGACGAGGGTGAGTCTCCCTGCTGTGTTCAGAAACTTGTTGCTCCATGCATTGAGTTTCTTGTCAAAATGTTGCAGTATGTGTTGACAGTATTTTGCTCTGTTTATTCCTTTGTGGAGGTTGCATCCTAGGTATTTCATTGGTTGCTTTGTTTGGGTCATGTTAGCAACAAGATTAATTATGACTAGGTGGTTTAAACAAAATAACGCAAGTTTTGTAAGGCAGAAAGTTTAAATCTAGATGCGATGCCTTGTGTTTTCAAGTTCGTCAAGCATATTTCAGACCTCTAAGCATATAAGACATGCGAAATGAAGGTTAACAAGAACAAGAAGATCAACAAGTTGTGTGAGGTCTAAATTGAAGCAAAATTTTGGGTTTACTCCAATGTTGAACTCAGATTTTTTTTTGTAATTAGACACTAAACACATATAGAAAGGATGAATAAATGAATTGGAATGGAGAACAAATGAACAGCATGCAAAACTAGGGTTTTTAACACAAAAATTTCAGCTTTTAACATAATTAAGAGGGGTCAGTTCTAAGACTCAATGACGGCTCAAAGATTGATGCACAAACACTCAGCTATTTACGACCTTTCTTCAACTCATATATCACAGGTGGAACCAAGGTGGGAGAAGCAAAACATTCCAAGAACACCAAGCTTGCATCCGTCTAGTTTTTAGCCGAGAATGGGAAGAACACTCCAGCAAATGATTTCAACTTGGTTGAGCACTTAACCCTCTCAAATAATATCCATCTCAAGAATTTGAAGTAATACACTCAAGAACTTGTTCAATTTTCTTGAAGCGAATCAAAAGATTCAATGACAAAACAGAATTCTGTTTGGAGTAAAAACCACGGTTGTTTTCTATAATCTGCATGTACCTTTACAAAACGTCCTAAGCTAGTTTAAATAAGCCAAACAAGGCTTCTAAGGGGAGATACAATGGTATGTGGTCTAATAGGATCAAAGAAAGAAGTTTAAACAAACTACAACTTGGAATAAAATTGATTGGTTTATTACTTGTCTTCTCGGCTGAACATTCCTTTTGTTTTGAAAGTTGTTTTGCCTTTGATTTGTGATTGGTTCAGCTCCTCCCTGATTTCGAATATCATTTGACACGTCCTGGATGAGTTGGATAGGTCCCCTACAGATGATTGGTTGAGATACCACTTGAACAATCAAGAAAACAAAATCTATCAAGATATGACCCCTGAATTGTTTTGCAATATAAATTTATCTTCCAATCAGATTCAGCTCTTGCACATAAAATAAAAGTTGTAGACCTTTTCTTGTAGATGTGTTTAGATACAAAATGACGTTGTTTGGAGCTTAAATGTGTAAGTTATGCCCCTTTGAAGTTGATTTGCTTCAGATGTGGACCTTTAGAAGCAGGTGACTAAGCAGCCAGCTTGTTGCAACGATTGTGTAGCGTGATACAGGACTTTTCTGGGAAAGTGCTGGCCATCAACATTGTAGCTTCTTCTATTATATTTCACCTCCAACTTGAATGACGTCAATTGGAGTTGTGGTTGGTGAGATATGGCTGAAACACTAAGAGGGTGTCATCCTGCCAGCTTGCCCTTTCATCTCAACTTGGTGTTTGAACGTTTGGCATGGTTTCCATCAAGCTTCCTTGGCCTAAAATCAGTTCAAACATATACCAAACAACTATGCAATATACTATAACATGTCTAGGTTGGTTTACAACAATTTATAAATGAAAGAAATCTAAGCACTCAACAATATGAACAATACACACAAGATTACCTAATATATTACAACATGATTCAAAACTAAGTTAAAGCTTGCAAAAAATGGATCCAACGTAGGTTATCTTGACTTGGTTCATCCTCAACATGCTTGTAAATGAAGGTTCCCACTTCATGCATCAATTTCTTGGCCATGCCCCTTGTTATAGGGCCTTTGACTTGCATTGATGTACCTCCCGCTGCGGTCGGTCTTCTTAGCTTGGCTGGGACTCATCATTCCCCCTCTTGAAAAGGATTCGACCTCGAATCTGGATAAATACTAAATGGAGTAAGGTGAGCAACATTAAAAGTTTTAGAGACAGAACATACTTTTCTTCTAGATTATCAAGGACGTATGCGTTATCTCTAAGTCTTTGGACAACTTTGAATGGTCCATCACCTCTTGGCATCAACTTTGATTTCTTTTCCTTAGGAAACCTTTCCTTTCTCAAATGTAACCAAGCAATATCTTCATGTTCAAATATTACAGCCTTACGGTCCTTCTTAGCTTTTTTAGCATACACTTTGTTTTTAGCTTCAAGTTGTGACTTAACCTTTTCATGTAAATCTTTGACAAGTTTAGCTTTATATTCTCCATCAAGATTAACACGTTCATGAATAGGAATGGGGACTAAGTCAAGTGGGGATGAAGGGTTAAAGCCATAAACAGCTTCAAAAGAAGAATGCAAGGTACCGATGTGAATATTTTTATTCTATGCAAACTCAATGAAAGCTAAACAATCTTCCCAATTCTTTAAGTTCTTTTTAATTATGACGCGTAACAATTGTGAAAAAGTGACTACTTCCATTTGTCCAACAGTTGTGGGTGAGCAGTTGTTGAGAAAAGAAGTTTAGTACCAAGTCTACTCCACAGAACATGCCAGAAATAGCTTACAAACTTTGTATCTCTATCGCTTACAATGGTACGGGAATGCCATGTAATCTTACTATTTTCTTAAAGAATAGGTCAGAAATATGTGTGGCATCATCCACCTTCTTGCATGCAATAAAATGTGCTATTCTAGAAAATCTATCAACAACAACAAAGATGCTATCTATACCAGTTTTGGACCTAGGCAATCCTAACACAAAGTCCATTGTAAGATTAGTCCAAGGTGAATTTGGAACAGGTAAAGGAGTGTACAATCCATAAAGTTGTGTTCTAGATTTAACTTGCTTGCATGTCATACAACTAGCACATACCTTTTCAACATTTACACGCATGTGTGGCCAGAAGAAATGCTCCTTAACACCACAAGAAAAAGCCTAATTAGCGACCGTCTAAAACAGCCAGTAAACTCTTAACAACAGTCAATAAACTGAATAACGACTGTTATATGGTCACTAAGTGCTGGTCAGTAAACAGTGGTTGGTAAATGAAATTTGCAACTGTCTGAAAAACGGTCGTAAAATAGCGATGGATTTAGCAACTGTATGGAGAAAAAAGTTGCAAATTTACCGACGGTTTACACTGTCTGATGAGGATCAAGGGTCCGATAAGGATCAAGGATCCCATTAAGAGGTCAAGGGTCCTATGACAAGAAGGAGGACAGGAGAAATTTGTCATCAAGTTGTAACCTTCTTATACAAGCATGTTCAAGATGAACCTAAGGTTCCTTGGGTTCATTTCATTGAACCCTCACTTTAAGTGTTAATAAGCATGCGTGTGTGAGTATGTTCGTTATTTTGAATTATCTTGTTTTCTTGTGATCTTTGTTTTATGTGTTTGCTTTGTAGGTAAGTTAGGTACATGAAATTTCCAAGCCAAATGGAAGCTCAAAATGGCATTATAGGCGTGTGCTTCAAAAAGAGAGACAAAAGGAATGTTGTCTTGAGAAGAATGTTTGCCTCCACAAAGACAAATTCAAATATGTCCAAGATGGAATTCCATTTTCAAAATCCAGCTCAAATTATCTCCATAGTGGCGTCCAACTTGAAGTTCAAACATGGAGACTAAATCGCATTCAAACTTGAAGACAAACTTGAATTTAAATTCAACCATTATTTGAATTCAAGTTTCAACCAATTTGAGATTTATATTTCAAGAAATTCTCAGCCTTATCTTGGTCCATTCCACACGCCATCTTGGAGGTTAAGAGGAAGATGAGTCTACGATTCAAAGTTCAACCCAAATTTGAATTCAAATTCAAACTCAATTTGAATTCAAACTTCAACCAACATTTGAATTCAACATCTTAACCACCTCGAAGCCATCTACACGCCATTCTTGAAGCAAGGAGGAGATGAGATCACAATTCAAAGTTGAACCCAAATTTGAATTCAAATTCAAACTCAATTCGAATTCAAACTTCAACCAACCTTTGAATTCAACTCCAACCACTTTATCATCATCAAATCAGGTCTCAAACACCTCCATTTAGTCATCATACATGGCTGGAAGAGAGAAGATGGCAATCTACAAGCAATTCAAATTTTAGCTAGAATTTGTTTTAGTTTTGAATTCAAACAAGTTTCAATTTTTAAACACTTGTTAGCTAGCTTATTTGAAATGTTTTCTACTCATTGTAAGGCTGAATAAGGACGAGTAGCAGCCTATAAATAGATCCTTTGGGCCGCCTAGGAAAGCAACTTTTGATGAATAACAATTCTTCATATTTCCTTCACTTTGTGTGAGACTTTGTTTTCTTGGTTCTGCATTAAAAACCTAAGTTAAGATCCTTCAAATTTGAGCATTTTGAAGGTGTCGCCATTGCTAAAAGGTGCCATCCAGGAGGGCCATATTGGTTTGCCTGATCAACGACCATCTTGAAGTGTTGGTCTTGCTCACTTGATCCACACGTTTTTATCACTAAGGAAGCAAGGGGAAGTCTTCTTCCTTGTGCCTAACCCTTTGTGAAGGATGTTTGGAAGGTGGAATTGTTGGAGCCCACGTCTTGCACGCATCAAATTGGTATCAGAGCCCAGTTTACTCTATTCCAAATGTGTGATTGGTTCAAGAAGATTAGGAGATGGGGAATAGGGTATATAGGGGATGGCAATGTGGGGTAATACGGTATCCAAGGTTCGCAAGTCGTACAAAAAATTTTCCACGCAATGCACAAACGTTTTGCCCTTTTTTTTCTCTTGTTCATTTGTTTTTCTTTTTCTTCCTTGCTATTTCAATTGAGCAAGGTTCAGATTCTCTTTTTTACTAAGGGCAGAATTGGAATTTCACGCGTTTTGCACTTAGCACTTGTGTTTTTGGACAGAAGAGTGCAATGTATTTAAAATGCAATTTGTATCTTGGACTTGCAACAAAAATAACCTTGGAAAGTGAAGGAAATTGGGGTAAGACCGAATGGGGGTTAGGGTTAGGGTTTTTGATTTAGGGTGTTTTTGAACGTTTTGGGATTTTGCGGAATGGGGTTGTAGGAACGGAATGGGTGTTGTAAATTGACTGTTTGGGTTGGTAATTGATGATTGGTGTGGTCAATTTGGATATTGGTTGGTCTAGGACAGAATTTGAACAAAATTCAAATTCTAGGGTTAGGGTTTATTTGAATGAATTGGGATCTTTAGAATCTGATTGTATTTGGTAAAATTGGTTTGGGGCTCTTTGTTTGGGGTGTAAATAGGGTTATTTGGGATCAGGTTGGTGAGTTTTAGGGTTGGGTTGGGTGGGGCTGGTTGGGCCGTGTGGATGGGGCTAGTTTTAGAGTTTTGTTGGTGTTGCAAATGGGTTGTGAAGACAAGCACACGTAGGACTACTAGACTTATAGCATGAAATCAATCGCAATGCGAATCACAAGATGCATACAATCATTACCAACTAAAAACTTCGGTAGCAACAAGATGATTTGAAACCGAGGTAGCTTTATAGGCTGATGGTTGGAATATTTAAAAGAAGGCTGAATGTAACCTAAAATGCAACGAACCCTAACGTGTTCAAGTTTGAACGACTCAAAATCAGATTGTGATGTGAAAGGAAATAAAGGAAATGACACTTGAATGATGAAAAGCAAAATGCAGCAACATGCAAGGACTCAAAGCAATGTTTGTTTTTTTTGGACGTTTTTTTGTATAAAATGCAAGACAATGGCGTGTAGAGTGAGGGGTAGAAGAAGGACTCAACTGAAATTGAAATGACTAGACTCAAACGAAAAGGAAATGATAGATGGTGGAATAGAGTAACCTGGGCTCTGATACCAATTTGATGCGTGCAACTAGTGGGCTCCAACGATTCCACCTTCCAAACGTCCTTCACAAAGGGTTAGGCACAAGGAAGAAGACTTCCCCTTGCTTCCTTAGTGATTAAAAACGTGTGGATTAAGAATAAGCAAGACCAACACTTCAAGATGGTCGTTGATCAGGCAAACCAATACGGCCCTCCTGGACGGCACCTTTAAGCAATGGCAACACCTTCAATATGCTCAACTTTGAAGGATCTTAACCTAGGTTTTTAATGCAAAACCAAGAAAACAAAGTATCACACAAAGTGAATGAAATATCAAGAATTGTTATTCATCAAAAGGTGTGTTTACAATCAGACAAAAGGGTCTATTTATAGGCCTAAAATCGTCCCCCTTCAGCCTTGAAATGGCTAGAAATAATTCAAATAAAGCTATCTAACAAATGTTTAAATTTGAACTTTGCTTGAATTTCAAAACTAAGATAATTCTAGCTAAAACTTGAAATGCTTGCAAGATGTTATCTCCTCTATGTCCAGCCGTGTTTGAGGAGCCAATGGTGTCTTGGAGAAGCTGATTTGATGAGTGGGATGAGGCCTGAAGTTGATTTCAAAAGTTAGTTGAATTTGAATTCAAGTTGAGTTTGAATTTGAGCTTGCTTTGAACTTGGCTCTTGGATATCTTTTCCCCACTATTCCAGCCGTGTCCTTGATGAAATGAGGTGTGGAAAAACCTGATTTGATGATGATAAGATGGCTGGGATTGAATTTAAATGATGGTTGAAGTTTGAATTCAAATTGAGTTTGAATTTGGATTCAAACTTGGTTTCAATTTGAATTGGATTTTATCTCCTGTTTTCTCTTCAAATATGGTGTGTGGAAGGCTGAGTGTTTAGGCTGATTTCATCTTGAATTTGAAGCCTCTATTTGGTTGAAACTTGAATTCAAACCAAGGTTGAATTTAAATTCAAGTTTGGCTTTGAATTCAGATTCAAATTGATCATCATCCTTTGCTTGAATGTGGCTGGCCCTTTGGAAGATGATTGTTGATTTCAATTTGAACAAGAGACTCCATCTTGGACACATTTGAATTTGTCTTAGTGTAGACAAACATTCTCTTCAAATATTCTCTTCAAACATTCTCTTCAAACAATCTCTTCAAACATTCTCTTTCTTTTTGGTAGCACATGCCTACAAGAACATCTTGGAGTTCCATTTGGCTTAGAAATTTCATGTACCTAATTTACCTACAAAGCAAATACATAAAACCAAGATCACAAGACACAAGATAAATTCAAAGACAAAGAATGTAGACATGCATGCTGATACACGCTCAAGTTGAAGGTTCAATGAAATGAACCCAAGGAGTCTTAGGTTCATCTTGAACATGCTTGTACAAGAAGGTGGCAACTTGATGACAAAGTTCTCTTGCCCTCCTTCTTATCATAGGACCTTTGACCTCTTGATGGGGCCCTTGATCCTCATCGGACCCTTGATCCTCATCACAACCCCGAAGAAACCAAAGAAATCCAAAGGCAAGTAGAGGAGCTCCTAGCTATTGGACAAGTCCGAGAGAGCCTAAGCCCATCCACCGTCCCAGTCATTTTAGTACCCAAAAAGGATGGAACGTGGAGAATGTGTACCGATTGCCGAGCCATAAACAAGATTACCGTCAAGTATAGGTACCCCATACCTAGGCTAGACGATATGTTAGACATGTTGCATGGATCTTCTTCACCAAAATCGACCTTAAGCAAGGGTACTTCCAGGTACGCATTAGAGAAGGGGACGAATGGAAGACTGCATTCAAAACCAAGTTTGGGCTCTATGAGTGGTTAGTGATGCCCTTCGGGCTCACCAATGCCCCTAGTACCTTTATGAGGCTAATGAATTAAGTCTTACCACGTGATCGGGATGTTTCAAATCTTCAAAACTGGGTGGTTGCTTCACGTATACTTCTTCTTGTATAAATCCGTTTAGGAATGCACTTTTTACGTCCATTTGATATAATTTGAAACCTTTCATGCAAGCAATAGCAAGTAAGAGTCGTATAGCTTCTAAACGTGCTACGGGTGCAAAAGTTTCATCGTAGTCAATTCCTTCTTCTTGATTATAGCCTTGTGCTACAAGTCTTGCTTTATTTCTAACGACCTTTCCTTCTTCATTCATTTTATTCCTAAACACCCACTTTGTGCCTATTATAGTCTTATCTTGTGGTCGTGGCACTAAATCCCATACATCGTTTCTAACAAATTGATTAAGCTCATCATGCATGGCATCAATCCAAGACGAATCACTCAAAGCATCATGCACATTTTTGGGTTTAATTTCAGAAATCATAGCATGAAATTCATTTATTTCATCCGAAGTAATTCTTCTACGTGGTCGCACACCGTGAGTGAGGTCGCCTATGATGAGATCATATGGGTGATCTCTATGCCATCTTGGTTGATTATTTTCTATGTTATCATGTATATCTACGTGATCATGCATTTCTAGTGTGTCATTCATGTCATGCATATCAAATGTACCATCATCTTCATTCAACATGGGTTTCAATTCAAAGTCATCGTGATATTCTTTATCTTCATCAATCTCACGAAATTCATTGAATTTCACATGAATAGATTCTATGATTTGTCTAGTGAGAGGATCATAACATCTATATGCTTTTGAATTTATAGAATAACCAACAAATATGCATTCAATTGATTTGGATTCAAATTTATCTAAATTATCTTTTGTATTCAAAACAAAACACTTGCATCCAAACACACAAAAATAGTCAATCTTAGGCATGCGATCATTGAATATCTCATAAGGCATCTTGTTTATTTTCTTTCTTATAGATAAGCGATTTACTACATAGCATGCACAATTTACGGCTTCCGCCCATAGAAATCTAGGTAATTTATTTTCACATAACATAGTCCTAGCAATTTCTTGTAGTGTTCGATTCTTTCTTTCTGCTACTCCATTTAATTGTGGAGTTCTAGGTGGTAAAAACTCATGCCTGATTCCTTTTTCTTCGCAAAATGAAATCATATCTTTGTTTTTAAATTCACCGCCTCTATCGCTTCTTATCTTTTTCACATTGACACCGTATTGATTTTCTAGTTGTTTAATTAATTTTGCAATTTCAATAGCACTATCATCCTTATGCGCAAGAAATAAAGTCTAAGTATAACGATAAATATCATCAACAATCACGCATGCATAGTGGCGCCCACCTAGGCTTGTAGTGCGACTAGGACCAAACAAATCAATGTGTAGTAGTTCTAAGGCTCTAGTCGTGCTTATTTCATTCTTAGGCTTAAGTGACTCACGTGTTTTTTTTCCTTTTATGCAAGATTCGCACAACTGAAAGTTGTCTAAATCAAGTGTAGGCAATCCTCGTACTAAGTTCTTTCGTTGGAGTTTTTCTAGTGTGGAAATACCAATGTGACCTAAACGTCTATGACATAAATTCACATTGGGTTCATTTGACATAAAGCACTTAACTTTAGCGTCTACTACATCATCCATAGAAAGCGTAAAAATGTTACCTTCTCGTTTTCCTTTTAAAACAGTTTCTCCATTTTTATTTATTATATTGCAGTAAAGGTGAGTGAAACACACATCAAAGCCATTGTCAATAAATTGAGAAATGTTAAGGAGATTGTAAGATAAGTTTCTTACCAAATAGACGTTGGAGATTTGAAGGGTGCTTGGATTTCCTATCGTACCTTTTCCGATGATCTTGCCTTCGTTGTTGTCTCCAAAGGTCACGGATCCGCCTTTTGTGACCTTCTTTAATTTTGTGAACAAGCTCGGGTCACCCGTCATGTGCCTCGAGCAGCCACTGTCAAGGAACCACTTTATAGTTGTATCTTTCGATGTGTGGGCTCCCTGCAATGTGTAAAGATGATTTAGGCACCCTTTTAACTTTGGGTCCTTTCGAGTTAGTCAGTCACCTCTTGGTAAAAGTACCTTTCGGTACCCATACTTGGGTGATCCTTCTCGGTCTAGCAAATGGCAAAAATGAAGATGAAGGTGTGATGTAGTAGACATGTGGTGAATGCACTTTGGGCCTTTGCCCAAGAACTCCTTTATACTCATTTAATGAAGGACGTTTTTGATATGTCCTTGTGTGTGTGTGCGTAGTGCATGGATGATATGAATGTCGTGTATGCATCACTCTTTTCTTTTCATATCCGTATGGTACAAAGTTGTATTTCACATGATATGAAGAGGAAGTGGGGCGTGATGAAGGAAGGGGCGGTTTTTGCGTCATCTTAGACGCCACTTGAGGCTTTGGGGTGTCTACTTTCTTGGACACAACAAACTTAGTTGGTTTGGTTGATACTTCATTAGTATCAACGTATCCCACACCCGTTTTGTCACTGTCATGCTTTTGAGATAAGATAATATGATGCAGCATGTTAGATCCCGTATCAAACTGTTTCATCATTTTCTCTAGATCTATATTCCTTGATTTCAAATTTGAAATCTAGGATTTCATTTCGTTATTTTGAGTGGTTAATGATGAAATCTCTGTCTTTAATGCAGTGATGATGCATGATGACTCTTTCTTTGAATCGTTTAATTGAGAGACAAGATTCTCGTTAGAAGATTCTAACAGTTTCTTATCTTCAATTAATCGCTTCTTTTCCTTAGCGAGAGTCTTAGTGAATTTATGCAATTATAAATACTGACTAAAAAGATCATCATAAGAAGGCTCAGAGTCAGAATCAGAATCAGATGATACCTCATTAGATGCTTTGGACACAAAGCATACTTGAGTAGTCTCTTCTTCGATCTCAGTCTCGGAATCCGATGAATCACTCCAGGTGGAGGCCTTTAGAGCACGTTTCCTTTGCTTGGGTTCTGAGACGGGTCTACTCTTGTTCCGCTCCTTGTTAGGGTATTTATTTGTTTGTTTTTTTATTATTGGGGCAGTCATATGATAAATGTCCAAGTTTGCCACATTCATAACATTTAACATCTTTATCATTTGACTTATTCTTATTTCTTTTCGTTGTAGTGCCCTTATTTTTGTTTCTAAATGACCTTCTCATAAATTTTCTTAAGCCTTTAGCCAATAGAATTAGGTCATCGTTATGCGATCCAGAATCACTATCATCTACGTGATCGGAAAAGTAGAGACGTATTCATTTGATTTAAAAGCAATAGCATTACCTTGTTTAGATGATTCCGATTTCCGTATGGTGAGTTTATTTTCGTACACTTTAAGAGATCCAATTAACTCTTCCATCTTTATTGAGTTCGTTTCTTTGCTTTCTTCTATTGCAGTTACTTTAGGGTCCCATTCTGACGGAAGGCTTCGTAAGACTTTCTGTACTTTTTCTTGCATGGTAAAAGCTTTACCAACAGACTCAAGAGAATTATAGATGTTAGTCAAATGAAGATCCATATCAACAAATGATTCATTAGGCAATAGTTTAAATGACTCAAGTGTAGACATAAGCATGTTTATCTTTGACTCTTTAACTTGACTCGTGCCTTCGTGTTTCAATTCTAGTATCTTCCACATTTTTTGTGCACTCGAACAGTTTGAGACATAACTAGACTCACTTTTACTTAATCCATTCAAGAGCAATTGCATAGCCCTAGCATTCATGCTAAGTTTCTTTTTATCATCACTTGTATATTCTTGTTTAGGTTTGACGACTGCTAGTGTGACTCCGTCTACAGTGGATAACTTAGATGGAACAAAAGGACCATCTTCTATAATCGACCAAAGATCAATATCTATAGCCATAAGAAAAAGCTTCATTCTTAGTTTCCACTGAATAAATGACTCACCGTCAAAAAGTGGAGGCCTTTGGCTCGACATACCTTCTTGCTCGATTTTGAGATTTGTGGTTGCCATCTCACTGAATCGTTGGATCCTTTGTAGTGAGTGTTCATGCACTCTGATACCACTTGTAGGATCTGCAAGGCACCACTAGAAGGGGGAGGTTGAATAGTGGGTGCGGAAAATGTGGTTTTTAAAATTAGTTTGAACGAAAAACCCAACTTCTGAAAACAGTTTCTGTTTTCAGGACTAGTTTAAAACGTTTTTAAAACTTGGTTGCAGGTCTTCAAAAATTCTGAAATTTGGAGAGAACTTAGACTCAGATGTTATGAGTATCTCCTAAAAATGTCAGATTAAAATTCAACCTTTAACCCCTTGAATAATTATTGGTGGTCAGATTACGCAAATCTGCCAGAAACGATACACTGATTTGAAAAATTAATTTCTATTTGTACTTAACTCCAATTGCTCTGAAATTTTAACCACTAACCCCTTATATGTTGTATTTAAAAGGATTGAAACCGTTTTGAGAAATTCTTTCGGAAGGTTAGTCAAATACATTCAAAGTCTCAACCTTTGCATGCCTGAAAATCAGACTGCACTAGGCTCAGAACTTTGGATGTTCGATTGACTTATACTTATCCAAAAGGGTTGAAACTTACGCCAAAAGAACCTTAAAACGTGTGGCTATGTTTCCTGAAAATTTTGTGATTTTTGAAATTCGTTTACTATTTTTACGAACGTGATTAAAAACAGTAAACGGTGCTAAACAGAAAATCAGTGCTGAAAGTAAATGACACCAAGAATTTTATACTGGTTCGGTTATAAACAACCTACTCCAGTCTTTAAGGAACACCTTCCTTGGTTCACACTAGTCACACAATACAAATACACCTTACCACAGGGTTGATGGAGTTACACACCAACTCCAACCCTTTACAAACCTTGTACGTGAATACAATTGTCACGAACACCACCACCTTGCAAGATTGAAGATTGATCACACCTTGATCAATCTTTTACAAAGATAAAGAGTATGTGGTGGCATATTACAAGCCTATTCAAGGATAAGAATATAAGTACAATAGGATTTCAAGAAGAAAAAAGAAAGAGAGTGTAGAAGAAGAAGGCCAGAACACTTTTGATCTTTGAATTTGCAACTCTTGTTCTTGTATTTGTTTTTGCTCTTCTCCTTTCCTCTAAAGCATATGGCCGCCCCCTTGGAGTGCCTTCCCCCTCTTGATAATTATCTTCTAAGTCCTTGGGAGAATGTGTGGCATCATTGTGACATGATCTTTCTTACTTGGCACCTTCTCATTGGATGATCATTTAACTTTTGCTTACTTGGCACTCATTGATTGGTTGAATGTTGTCATCATTTGATGACTAGGAAAATCTGAGAATTCCACTAAAAACATGTGACAAAATCAACATAGAATAATTACCATAACTTCCAAGATCATCACATAAATTAAGCAAGAAATTTTTTCTCCAAAAATTGCATGAAAAAGTAGCCCATTATGATCATGCACATGCTGAAATTTCAGCATGTGTAATATTCATCTTTTATTCAAATTATTGCCTATTTTGCATTGATTTAATCCACTAAATTCAATCACCATTTAGTATGCAATATTCTCTTCTTTTATGGAATAGAAATTAGGCACCAACAAGGCCAATATTTCGGCCAAGATACATTACTACACATGCTGAAATTTTCAGCATTTGTGATATTCAAATATATCACAATTTTAATTCCATAACTTATTCAAATTACTTCCAAATTTTCTTCCAATTAATCACATGTTTCAAGACACAAAGTATAGCTCATAATGGAAGAAGTTTCGGCCACCACATTAGTGCACATGCTGAATTTTCAGCATGTGCCACAATTGTGACAAAATTTGAAACATTACCTTTTGTAGCTTCTTTCTTTAAGTCACCAACTTTGTATGCTTCATTCTTGACCAATCAATATGCCAAAAAGGCTCCACATATGCTCCATCTCAGCTGTAGGTGGCGTGTACAAGTGTATATACATGTGCTGAATTTTATTTTTGCTAACTTTGTAAAATAGTGCACATTTAATGATACCTACATGTTATATTACAATCAGCCCTTAATTTAATTTTCTAGAACACTTTAAGATGTATGACATATGTAAAAAGTGTCTAAATACGTGTCATATGATGTGCCAAAAATGTTCCATGTGTTATGTACGTAGAAAACTGAATTTTCGATATTTATCGATTACCCGATTTTTCTCTAATTAAATTCCAACTTTTGCACATGTTATATATATTATGTTACACATAATATATACAATATAAACTTTAATTCTCAGCACTTGACTGGTCTAAAGTGGCGCCATTAATATGTGACAAAATTAAAATTGGAATCTCCACAATTTGCCCTTAATGTGGGGTGATTTGTGTGTGTGCCAACACGGAATGATTTTATGGCTGATAATATCACAATTAGCACGAAAGTTTTGAGAATATTTGATGTGTAGGGGCTGGCCATCTATTTATGGCAAGTACGTGACACGTTGGCGAAGTTTCGGTATTCGCCCGATACGACAATTTTTGGTTTAGAACCTTTTAACGTGTCGCATTTAATTTGTCATCACCATGACTTATATCATATGATATAAGACCTGAATATACTCATAAATATGAGTTAAGTATGGTGGTGTGACGTTAACATACGTACGTAAAATATATAACGTGTCGGTAGTACATTGGAATACATGTGTATGTGCCTTTTTCAAAAAATCTGAAAATATATGTATTTATATGTGTATATGCGTGTATATTAAATGAGGGGAGGAGGAGAAGACTTTCCTTCCTTAGCCTTGTTGCCTTTGTGCCTTTTCCAAATCTAGCTTCCTTTAATGAACTACTTAGTTTAATAAACTAAGTACTTCACTTAATGAAATAGTTTAGTTTATTAATGGTGGCACCTGAAAATAGTGTAAACACAACAAATGTTTGCCATATGATGTAAGCTTTAACACTTCATGGCTCGTTAGTACGGCAACATTATATTTGTGCTAAATAAGGCAAGTAATAATAAATATCATGCACACGTTCGTTTATACCATGCACATTTTATGTCATTCATTTAAATCACATATTCTGAAATCACTCAAACCCCTTTTTCTCTACAGAGCAGGCGTGTGATGTTCATCTTGAACATGTGCTGAATTTATTTTTGTAAACTTTGTAAAATAGCGCACAATAATTATACACATATGGTATACCCCAATCAGCCCTAATTTGAATATTATAGAACAATTTAGTATGTATTGAATATGCAAAATGTGTCTAGATACATGTTACATGTCATGCCAAAAACGTTCCATGTGTTGTGTTCGTAGAAAACTGAATTTTTGACTTTTGTCGATTACATGATTTTTCTCCGATTAAATTTCAACTTTTTGCACATGTTATATATATTATGTCACACATAATATACATAAATTAATATGAATATTCAGCTCTTAATGGTTGAGACAAATGGCGCCACATGTGACATAAAAGAATGAAATTGAAATCTCCACAATTTGGCTTTAATTAGGGGTGATTTGTGTGTGCCAACATGGAATGATTTTATGGCGAAGTGTATCATGTAAGCCACGAAATTTGTTGCCATTTTTGAAGTGTAGGGGCTGGCCATCTATATATGGCAAGTACGTGACATGTTAGTGAAGTTTCGGCAGTCACCCGATACGACAATTTTTGGTTTAGAACCTTGTAACATGTCGTAATAATTTTGTCATCACCAGAACATATATCATGTGATATAAAACCTGAATATACTCATAATATGAGGTAAGTATAGTGGTGTGACATTGGCGTACGTTCGTAATATATGTAACGTGTCGATAGTACGTCGGAATATATGTGAATGTTCCTTTTTATAAAAAATCTGAATATATATATATATATATATATATATATATATATATATATAATATCTATAAAAAGTGTGGACTATAAGGAGAGGAGACTTTTCATTTCCATGTTTGTTGCCATCATGCCTTCTTCAAATATGTCTCCATTTAATGTACTTAGTTCATTTAACTAAGTACTTCACTTAATGAACTAGTTTAGTTCATTAATGGTGGCACCTGAAAATAGTTTAAACACAAAAAATATTTGCCATTTGATGTAATCTTTAAAGCTTCATGGCTTGTTAGTACGGCAACATTATATATAAACTATATAAGACAAGTTTGTCGCAAAAACGTGTCAAGTCATAAAATGTGTCATGCATTCTTTCGCACCTGTTATTTAAATCATGCATTTTGTGAATCACTCAAACTCTTTTTTCTCAACAATCTCCCCCTTTTGATGATTTACAAAATAACCTAAGTTCATGATTTAAATTTAGTCGCTCCCCTCCAATCGTGCATAAATTCAAATTTCGAATTTTGTATTCTCACCCTCTTGATTTTTGCAATCAATCACTCTCACTCCCTCTTACATCATGCATTCTCTCCCCCTTTATTTTTGAAATAAAATCAAAAGTGCATGTAAGGAAGAAGTAACAATTAAAAAAAAGCTCATGCATTTCAATTTCGTTCTTAAGGGTTACTTATTCAACCCTTTGCAAATGTCCCTTTTGGTACCCTAATTTGGGTGACCTTTCTAGGTCTTCCAAAATGTGAGAAAAGAGATGAAGACACAATATAATATATGTTAGGGGCAAATCCGTTTGGCCTTTGGCCGAGAATCCCATCATGCATATAGTATGATCTTTGTTTTTTATAAGCATTTCGGTTTGCATGTACGGGGCGTGATCTAGATGCATTTTCGGTAAATGAACACTGTGTATGCATTAATGGTTTATTTTCGTATTTGTACGGTGCAAAATTATATCTCGTATGATATGAAGATGAAGCACGATGAGATGACATAGGGGGGATCTAGGCGTCTTCTTAGGCGCCACATATGGTTTATCTATTTTCTTAGATGGAATTAAATTGGTTCCCTTATTTAACTTCTCATTTTTCTCAACGTATCCTAATCCAGTTTTGTCGGTATCATGCTTTTGTGAAAAAATGATGCGATCTAGCATGTTTTTACCTGTGTCGCCATTTTTTCTAGCTCTATATTCCTTGATTTCAAATTTGAAATCTCGGATTTCATTTCATTGTTTTGTTTCGTTAATGATGTGACCTCTGATTTTAATGCATTGATTATGCAAGACGAATCTTCTTTTGAATTGTTTAATTGAGAAACAAGGTTCGTGTTAGAAAATTCTAACAACTTTTTTTCTTCAATTAATCGTTTCTTTTCTTTTGCAAGAGTCTTTGAGAACTTATGCAACTCTAAATATTGACTAAATAAATCATCATAAGAAGATTCAGAATCAGAATCAGAATCAGAGTCAGAAGATACCTCATTTGATGCCTTAGATGTAAAGCATACTTGTGCCTTTTGTTCTTTCGTATCGTCAGTCTCAGAGTCAGATGAATCACTTCAAGTAGAGGCTTTGAAGGCTCTTCTCCTTTGTTTAGGTTCTGAGACGAGTCTAGTTTTGATCCGATCCTTGTCAAGGTATTTGTTCGTTTGTTTGTCCTTGTTCGGGCAGTCATATGACACGTGTCCAAGTTTCCCACATTCATAGCACTTTACGTCTTCATTATTTTTATTTCTATGATCCTTGGATGAAGTAGGCTTATGTTTGTTTTTAATCAATTTTCTCAAGATCTTTCCTAATCTTTTAGCCATCGTGATTAAATCTTCATCATCGGAATCTATGTCACTATCATCTACGCGATCATAAGAGGTAGAGACGTATTCATATGATTTAAACGCTATAGCCTTATCATTTTTAGAAATAGATTCAGAATTTCTTAAAGTGAGTTTGTTTTCATATACCTTTAATGATCCGATCAATTCCTCCATTTTTATTGATTTAGTATCTTTACCTTGTTCGATTGCAGTGACTTTTGAATCCCATTCGGATGGGAGACTTCTTAGAATTTTTTGCACCCTCTCCTGCGAAGAGAATACCTTTCCAAGAGACTCAAGAGAATTGTAAATGTTAGTCAATCTTAGATCCATATCAATAATAGATTCATTTGGCAATAATTTAAAAGGCTCAAGTGTGGACATAAGCATATTAATCTTGGACTCCTTTACTTGGCTAGTCCCTTCATGTTTCATCTCAAGAATTCTCCACATTTCTTGAGCACTAGAGCAATTAGATACGTAATTAGATTCACTTTTACTCAGCCCGTTTAAGAGTAATTGCATGGCTCTAGCATTCATACCTAGCTCTTTTTGGCATCACTAGTATATTCTTGTTTCGTTTTTATAAACTTGGAAGGGACAAAAGGACCATCTTCTATAATGGACCATAGGTGTATATCAATGTCCATAAAGAAAAGTTTCATTCTAAGTTTCCATTGAATAAAAGACTCACCATCGAAAAGAGGAGGCCTTACGGTTGACAATCCTTCTTGCTCGGTTTTGTAGCTAGTGGTTGCCATCTCACTAAGATCATTGGATCTCCTTTTCGTGAGTATGCCTGCGCTCTGATACCACTTGTAGGACCTGCAAGGCACCACTAGAGGGGGAGGGGTTGAATAGTGGGTGCGAAAAATTTGGTTTTTTAAAATGTTTTGATCCAAAAACCCACTTCTGAAAACAGTTTCTGTTTTAGGTCATGTTTTGCAACGTTTGAAAAACTAGGTTACAGGCCTTTAAAAATTCTGAAATTTGGAGAGATTGTAGTCTCAGATGTTTTGAGTATCTCCTATAAATTTCAGATCAAAATTCAACCTTTAACCCTTTGACAAATCGTTTGTGGTCAGATTACGAAAATCTATAAGAAACAGTAGTCTGATAATGAAAAATTTATTCCTATTGATCCGTAGCTCCAAATGGTCTAAAAATTTAATGAAAAGCCCGTTACTATATATATTTAAATGGGTTGAAACAGTTTAAATATGTAAAATAACTTCAAGTTCTCAACCTTTGCAAGTGTGAAAATCAGATAGCACTAGTCTCAGAACTATTAACGTTTGACTGACTTATACTTGTCCAAAAGGGTTGAAACTTGCGCCAAATGAAACTTAGGAGATGTGGCTATGTTTCTGCACAATTTTACAATTTTCGAATTTCTTTTACTATTTTTAAGATTGCGACGAAATGGATGCAAAGTTCAGGAAACTGAAAGTACTGTGCAAAAAAGTAAAGAACACAAGGAATTTTATACTGGTTTGGTTAAATCAACCTACTCCATTCTTCGAGGACACCTTCCTCAGTTATCACTAAACCAGATAACACCTTACCACAAGGGTTGCTGGAGTTACACACTAACTCCAACACTTTACAATCGAAACAAGCAATCACAATGATCACGAACACCACCACCGAGCGGATGAAGGTTTGATCACACCTTGATCAACCTTTTACAACAATAAGGCATTTATGGTGGTATGAATTAAGACTATACAATATGTTTGAATATAGATACAATAGGCTTGAGAGAGAAAGAGAAGAGAGAAATGTAGAAGGAGAGAGTAGAGAGTCTTTTTTGCACTTTTGAAATTGTGAGACTTGTCTTGCATTTTTGTTTGCTCTTCTTCTCCTTTTTATTTAAGGTTGGCCGCCCACTCCAGGGATTCTCTTCACCTTGGAAATTCCCTTTTAAGTCTTTGGAAGAATGCTTTGTATTGATGTGACATCAACTTGTTTACTTGGCACAACTTGATTGGATGATTGTCTTGGCCTTGCTTACTTTGCACTCCTTGATTGGATGAGATTTGTCGTCACTTGATGACTGTAAAAATCTGAGGATAACACTTAAAACATGTGCCAAAATAGTAGTAAATACCTTGCCAAATATCATACA
>AP025069.1:18495050-18506030 GCA_036186865.1 Eustoma russellianum | reverse complement strand
GCCAAATATCATACAATTAATCCCAAATAATTTGGAAGGTAAATTAGTCTCCAATGACTCCACAAAATCAGCCAACCATATGAAACACATGCTGAATTTTCAGCATGTGCAATAATCTCAAGATGTTCAAATTATTGCCATATTATTACACATCAATCCCTTGAAAATGGAGAATCAAATTTATCACAATTAAGACTCAAAATTTCGGCCACCCTTAATGTCTCACATGCTGAATTTTCAGCATATGGTACATTTGTAACATAGTTTGAAATATTACCTTGTGTAGTCCATTAAGTCACTAACCTTGTGTAGTCCATTCTTCACAAATCAAGATGTCAACTAAGCTCCACATAAGCTCCATCAAGGCTGAGTAGGTGTGTGATGTTCATCTTGAACATGTGTTGAATTTATTTTTGTAAACTTTGTAAAATAGCGCACAATAATTATACACATATGGTATATTCCAATCAGCCCTAATTTGAATATTCTAGAACACTTTAGTATGTATTAAATATGCAAAATGCGTCTAGATACATGTTACATGTCATTCCAAAAACGTTCCATGTGTTGTGTTCGTAGAAAACCAAATTTTCGACTTTTGTCGATGACGCGATTTTTCTCCGATTAAATTTCAACTTTTTGCACATGTTATATATATTATGTCACACATAATATACATAAATTAATTTGAATATTCAGCTCTTAATGGTTGAGACAAATGGCTCCACATGTGACATAAAAGAATGAAATTGAAATCTCCACAATTTGGCCTTAATTGGAGGTGATTGTGTGTGCCAACATGGAATTATTTATGGATGAGTGTATCATGTAAGCCACGAAATTTGTGGCCATGTTTGAAGTGTAGGGGCTGGCCATCTATATATGGCAAGTACGTGACATGTTAGTGAAGTTCGACAGTCACCCGATACGACAATTTTTGGTTTAGAACTTTGTAAAGTGTCGTAATAATTTTGTCATCACCATGACTTATATCATATGATATAAGACCTGAATATACTCATAAATATGAGGTATGTATAGTGGTGTGACGTTGACGTACGTTCGTAATATATGTAACGTGTTCGGTAGTACGTCGGAATATATTGTGTGTGTGCCTTTTTATAAAAAATCTAAATATATATATATTAATATATTATATAATAATCAATACACACATTGATTTAGAGAGCACTCTGGCGATCGGTGATCGTCATCCCCGCCGCTGCTGCATTAATGTCGACCTCCGGAGCCAGCGCGGCTACGGCCGGCCGGTCCTACACTGCCATACTAACTGGATCTCCGACAACGATTCCTCCAACAATATCACAAAAACAACCTCAGCGATATAAAGGTCTACCCGATCGTTTTTGATGAATCTGAGGTAACTGCATTATTGTCTCCATTTCGATTTTCATTAGTTGGATTTTTTGAATGGAAGACCGTCTATGGTGGCATTGCAAAAAGCACTGGATCGTATAGGTTTTACCGGCGCCGTTCATGTAGGGTTACTCGATAAATCTCACGTTCTCGTGCGATTTGAGAAGGAGGTGGATTACAATCGCTGTTTTGGACGTAGATCATGGAATATTCTAGGTTTTCATATGCGCATTACCAAATATACTCATGATTTTGATCTCGATATGATGCTCCAATTGTACCCGTATGGATATCTATGCCTGGTTTGCCTGTGTACTTACAGAATGAAAATCGCTCTTTGCTATTGCTGCTAGCTAGGATCACCTATTCGACTGGATGCTGCAACCCAAAAGGTACTACGTCCGTCCGTGGCAAGATTTGTGTGGAAATTGATGTGTCAAAGGATTTCCCAACTAAACTTCACATTCAAAGTATAGATCATCATCATTATCAAACAGTGATTTATGAAGATATACCGGATTACTGCTCAAAATGCAATCTTTTAGGCTACAAACGTGATCGCTATGGAGAGCTCCTATTCCGCCGCCGCCTCCGCAACAATGGCGCCTAAGCTGCAACTGATGTCAGTCAGTACTGCCAAAACAGTGGTTGAATCTCCTATTTTGCAACAACAGGAAATAATATATCACAGGAGAAGGCAACCAATGCTGTATTGTTAGAGGATCTCCCTGCGCCAGATTGTAATGTAGTAGAGGATTCTGATATTCCAACACATGAGAACATTGATCCCCCCGGCAACATCAGCCTGAAATTACCAGATTCCACGACGCACAACTAGGTCAGGATACATCTTCCCATTCCCCAGACATTCTGCACACCTCGTCTGAAGCAGATCTTATGGGGTTGCCCCACCAGTATCTGATCCGTCTGCTATCCAAGAAGACTACAGACAAGCATCAGATTTATTATCATTGCGCATGCCCCGAACAAGAGAGGAGTCATCAGATGCTGAGCTGCTACATAGAATTTCTAATCCTACTCATGAAACTGATGCTGAAGGTTTTATTCCATGCATACGTAAACGTACTCGCCGCTTGCATTCTCAGATTCCTAGGCCCCCTCGACAGGTTGTAACCCGCAGTGCTGCTCGCTCTTCAAGCTCTACCCCACAAATGTCTCAATGAATACACTAACGTGGAATTTGCGAGGGCTACGTACTTCAATGCCTCGCTTGAGACTGCTGCTTAATCAGTATCGTATACATTTTCTTTTTCTCATAGAACCTTAACAACCTGAATCATGCTTATCCAGAGCTCATATAAATTTAGGTTTTACTCTGCATCGCAAAGTGTTTGTGAGGGACGTGCATGGTGTTTTTGGAAAACTCTAGTCTGTAACTTCTGGATGTTTGCCTGCTGGAGCAAAGTGCACCTTCGCTTTCGGTTAAATACGCAACAAATAGTGCTTATCTCTTGTGTTTATGGTAGACATACTGTACAACACAGACAGATTCTATGGCAAGCGATTAGACACTGCTATGATACTTGTCGAGACCCATGGATTATATCGGGGGATTTCAACACATTTCTGTCGCCTTTGGACCATAAAGGTCGGTCACGTCCTTCTCTTTTAGCTCTCCAAGATTTTAACGAAACGGTGCATATACTGAGTTGCAGTTACCATCTCCTCATCTTGGTACTCGCTATACATGGCAAGGTGGTCGTGGACTGGGGCGTGTATGGCGTAGATTGGATTGGGTATTCTGTAATGAAAGTTTTATAATGTTTTTCCAATGCTGAAGCTAACTCATCTCAGTCGAACAACATCAGACCATTGCCCGCTTTGCTACAATGTTCGACTGACATCCAACCTGGTCCAAAGCAATTTTGTTTTTTGACAGCATGGACATCACATCCAGACTTTATGGCCTTCACTAAAGCAGCTTGGTCATCGTATCCTACAGTTGGAGGTATGCATGGTTTGTGCAAAGCTACGGGCATACAAGAAGGACATTAGGCAATGGAACAAGGATGTTTTTGGTAATATCTTTCATATGGTAGAACATGCTGAACGTAGAGCAAATTCAACGTAGCTCCAGTTCGATCAGGAGCCTAATGAGCATACTCGCATGGCTTATTTTGAGGCTCAATCTGAACTGCGCGTGCGGCAAATATCGAACTACAATATTGGAAGCAAAAAGCTAGGGTCAAATGGCTGCAGGAGGGTGACTGTGGCTCACGCTATTTTCATTCTATTGTTAAAGATAAACATCGCCGACAACGCTTGCAAGGAATATACCTTGAGGATGGTACTTATTGTGATACGCCTGATAGATTGGAAGAGCGGCAGTGGAGCACTTCACCCGTATGTTTACTGCTCAGCCAATTGAAGACGCAACAACATTCTTATCCTCAATTCCCTCATTGGTTACTGCAGACGAAACATAATGCTCACTGCTCTGCCATCTTTGGAAGAAGTAAAAGCAGCTGTGTGGAGTTTGGATCCTCATAGTGCTGCAGGTCCAGACGGCTTTAATGGTTGGTTTTTCCGTACTTGTTGGGAGGTTATTTGTCCAGATGTGCATAAAGCGGTTCAAGAATATTTTCTAGGCTTCCCAGTTCCACGTGCCATGGCTCACTCGATGATTGTGCTGATACCCAAAGGAACCTCTCAACGCACATTTAATGATTTTAGGCCTATCGCTTTGTCTACTTTCATGAGCAAGGTTCAAACGCGCATTCTAGCCACACGGTTGAACAACTGTTGCCAAAGCTCATCTCTCCAGAGCAGGCGGGATTTCAAAAGGGAAGGGGCATTACGGAGCAAGTCTTGTTAGCCAATGAATTAATACATTGGCTGGATAAAGGTGCGCGTCCCCATAAAGCAGTACTCAAGCTGGATATGGCAAAGGCCTTCGATAGGGTAAATTGGCATTACTTGAAGACCATCATGCATCGTTTTGGATTTTCCACCATGTTTATCACTTTGGTATTAAATCAGTTGGAGGCTACACATATTTCAATATTACTGAATGGTGTTCCACATGGGTTTTTTCGGCCTACAAGAGGAGTCAAGCAAGGGGATCCTCTCTCACCCCTTTTATTTATTCTAGCTGCAGAGGGTTTTAGCCGCGGCCTTAAGTTTCTAGTTGGTCAATCAGCTCTACGACCATACTCTATTGGCCGCATTCCTATGACTATTACACATCTATCTTATGCGGATGACTTACTTATCTTTCTTGATGCTAGCAGACAAAATTTTCGGGCTTTTAAGCATTTTCTATCTACTTATGAAAAGTCTCAGGACAAGCAGTAAATTGGCACAAAAGCTCGGTGGTATATTCGGATGCAGTTTCTGTTTCGCAGCGTTGTGTATATACTACATTACTAGGGGCACGACAGACAAGCCTCCCAATGAAATACTTGGGCTCATATCTTCATAAAGGAAATACGCGCTCCACACACTGCTTAGACCTGTTACAGCATGTGGACTCTAAACTAAATGGTTGGCAAGCCAAGATATTAAGTACTGCTGGTAGGCTTTTGCTCATTCGTTCTGTCCTTTTATCTATACCTTTGCATGTTCTGGCTGCATCTGCTATTCCACGTAGTGTTGTTCAATCGTTGGAAAGGCGATTTGCGGTTTTCTGTGGGGGCCTGATAGACGTCATTGGGTTAAATGGACTACCATTTGTTGTGCCACAAATGAGGGCGGTCTGAACATTCGTAGCCTTTATTGCATTCAGCGTGCCTATGCAGCAAAATTATGGTGGTAATATCATGTCAGTTCTACATTATGGGGGGAATATATGCGTCTACGCTATCAAAGAACTCAAACATTTGTTCCACGTATATATGACTCTCCCGATGGAAACGAATTTGCCGTATTAATTCACAATGCCATACATTAGTACAATGGGCTAATGGGGCACCAGTTTGGCCAAACTCCACGGGTCAATTTCTGCTAAAGGATGCGTATGAGGCTTTTCGACCTACAGCTCCATCGCTATTGTCTAACAAAATAGCCTGGATACCACGTCAACGGCCAATGATCCAGGTATTTCTTTGGAAGCTCTTGCATAATGCACTGCCTTTGCCAGATGCCCTTTCCCGTTCATCCAGGTACTGCCAAGCATATGTCCATTTTGTCGCACGGACTCTGCCTCTCAAAATCACATCTTTTATCATTGTTCCCAAATCAGACCTGTTCGACATTATTTCAATGACTTACTAGACATCCGACCAAGTCACGCTACTGGTTGGCGTAGCTTTATGCTCTCGGTGTGGCTAGAATCTGCAGGTGGATTTCTTGGTTGTATGCAGCGAATATATATTGGTGTCCTACTTTGGAATATTTGGAAGGTATATGCCGAAATGGTGTTTGGTGATGGAACTTGGTCTCAACGAATACTCCTCAAGAATATTCGGCTTGAATGTTTCTATGGGCCAAGTCACAAAGTGGTACAAAAATAGCATCCAATATTCCTCGTCTAATAAGTAATGGCCTTTCACCTCCCCTTCGTTTGCCTAGACTGCGAGTTGTTCGCTGGAATCCTCCGCCAGTTGGCAGATTAAAGTTAAATACAGACGCCTCTGTTGGGTTTTCCACACAGCAGGGTGGTGGATGCAGTATTACGTGATTCGCAAGGCTTCTTTATTCATGCCATCTCCTTTTCCATTACGCCTGACTATCCAGTGAGGGTTGAAGCGCAAGTTGTCTAATTCTCTCTTTTACACTATCTGCAGATATATGGCCCATTACATGTGGAGTAGATTGTCATCAACTACTCACGCTCATGCACACTAGGACTCCCTTAGCTCCGGATCTTCATCGTCTTTCGTACGTTTCTTGCTGCATCATCGATCCATTTATCTTATCCACCTCGAGAGGTAAATCAAGCAGCACACTTTCTATCATCCAGGACGGCTCGCGGACTATGCTTCTTACATCATATTCCCACGCTTGCATCATTGCCCACACATATACGAGGCGTCATTTTGACAGACTTCACGCTTCCAACGTTTCGTCCTTCAACCAATGGTGGATCCTAAAGGATACAATTGGCGTCTCATCCATATGCTGTCTCAGTTTGTCTTCCACATGGATTGGCATTTCAAGAATCTCCCTGTCTGTCTCCTACGGGATTACAGGGCAGGTTTGGTATGTCTTGTTATCTTTTGATCGCATTCTATCCTGTTTCCTCCTGCTTATAATAACTGCTCTTTCTGCTTGCTCTCTCATGTCTTGGACTATATATATTGGGTGGCGAGATATCTCTATTACACATTGGCGGACTCAGCGGCTTATACATCACAGCGCTCCATCCACAACTTCGTTGCCTTGGCATCTAACCTTGCCAAGGCGACATCGGTATGTGTTTGACATCTCTATATCGTTTTTCTTTGGCTATTCTCCATCACTTGCATAACTATGCTTTGCCTTTTTTCTGAGGTCCTCCCGGATAGGACAAGCTCACGCAACAATCTCCGACGTGCCTTTCAAATAGGCCGCACTCGAAACAACACCTCCCGGCTGGCGGAATATGCACCTTGTACTCAGATACAGATTTAACATATATCAAGGATGGTCGTAATAAATATGTACGCTTTTTCCTTCGCCAGGGTTTATCCACAAGGGTGGTTTTTCCTGGCAAGGTTTATAATGCGCATGTCGTATACGACTGGAGATATGTTCTTCTTAGCTCGTTATTTCATTTTTTCGCATAACTCTGATGCTTTGTAATATGGGTTTTCCTCTGCCACAAGTGATGCTTTTCCTTAATAAAATATCTGTTACATAAAAAAAAATATAATATCTATAAAAGTGTGTACTAGAAAAGGAGAGTAGAATTTCCATTTCCATGTTTGTTGCCATCATAGCCTTCTTCAAATATATCTCCATTTAATGAACTACTTAGTTTCATTTAACTAAGTACTTCACTTAATGAACTAGTTTAGCTCATTAATGGTGGCACCTGAAAATAGTTTATAACACAACAAATGTTACCATTTGATGTAAGCTTAAAGCTTCATGGCTTGTTAGTACGGCAACATTATATATAAATATATAACGCAAGTTTGTTCGCAAAAACGTGTCAGGTCATAAAATGTGTCATGCATTTCTTTAGCACACGTTATTTAAATCATGCATTTGTGAATCACTCAAACCCTTTTTCTCACAAAAATTGCATTCAAAGTGGAACTCACACCCTATCAGATTTGGGCTTCTTATGGTTCACGCTGCTAAGAAAGTGGAAAGGCAACTTAAGACACGTACCTAGTCCCTTCTTTTCGGCCTAATCCTTCAAACTTTTAGAAGGTACAGCCTAGGACAAGTTTCAGACTCCCACAGAGTCAAGGCGGTGGATTTCAAAGGAAGGCGCCACAAAGCTTTCCAAATGTCCCACAACAGCCACTCTCCAATCGTGGATAAAGGCAAAGCAAAGGTGGAATGTACTACTTCTAACACTAGATTCTGTGATATTCAATGTTTTAAATTCTTAGGTAAAGGTCATTTTGCAAATCAATTCCCCAACCCTAGATGCATTCTGTTCATTGAGTAGTCTAATGAGTACCATTCTGAAGAAGAACTGGAAGAGAATGAGGAATTTGAGAAAACGTGTGAGGAAGAGGAAAAAATAGTTGATAAGAGTAATGAATGTGAAATGAAGATTTCTTAGTTGTAAGACGTGCTTTAATGTTCAAGTCAAAATGGAAGAACAAGATTTGCGAAGAGAAAACATTTTTCACATCCATTGCATGGTTAGAGGCAAGTGTGTACGCTCATCATTGATTCTTGTTTATGTACAAATGTTGCAAGCATTGAAATTGTTAGGAAACTTGATTTACCCTTAATCAATCATCCACATCCTTATAGACTCATTTGGCCTAGTGTTTGTGGAGAAGTTAAAGTTAATAAACAAGTCTTGATTCCTTTATCAATTGGTGAGTATTCTGATGAGGTCTTATGTGATGTAGCACCTATGCAATTCAAGTCATATATTTCTAGGTAGGCCATGGACAATTTGATAACAAAGGTAACATATGATGGCTATTTAAATAGGTATTCCTTTAGGCACCACAACAAACTCTTTAAGTTGCACGCACTACCCCCACAAAAGGTGTTTCAGGATCAGAAGAGAATGACCAAAAGTGCAAAATGATCCAAAGGAAAAGGAATTGGAAAAGAATATTCCTTAAGAACATTCATTCTGACAAAGCTGAATCAAAGTGGAAAGAACTTGTCATTTCTCCGGAAAATAGAGATAAGAACAAGAGTGCTTTCTTTGCATCACAAAGTGAGGTGTTCCACTCAATCAATTCCAACAAAACTATGTACATCTTACTTTACAAAGAAATCTTATTTTCTTCATCTGATTTGCCCTCTACTTTGCCCAGTGAAGTCACCTCCCTACTGCAAGAAAATTCAAATGTGTTCCCTGAAGGAGATCCCAAAGGTTTACCACCTCTAAGAGGCATTGAGCATCAAAAAGATTTTATTCTCGGAGCTCTCCTATCCAATAGGCCCTTCTTATAGAGCCAATCTATAGAGGAAACTAAAGAGATCCAAAGAGAAGTTGAGGAACTCTTAGACCAAGGTAAGGTGAGAGAGTATGAGCCCTGTGTTGATCCTGTGATAGTTGTCCCTAAGAAAGATGGAACTTGGAGGATGTGCACCGACTGTAGAGCAATCAACAAGATTAACTATGAAGTAAGGATACCCTATTCCTAGGTTGGATGAAATGTTGGACATGTTACATAGGTCTAGATACTTTGCCAAGGTAGGTCTTAAGTTTGGATTGGTAATGAGTGGTTAGTCATGCCCTTTGACCTAAATAATGCCCCTAGCACCTTTATGAGGTTGATGAATGAGGCCTTGAAGAAGTTCATTAGGAAATTTGGGGTAGTATACTTTGATGACATCCTTATCTACCTCAAATCCATCATTGAACACCTTATCCATTTGAGATCTGTGTTTGAAACATTGCAAAAGGAACACCTATACGTTCATTCTGTTTGGAGAAAGTAGTTTTCCTAGGTTTTGTGATCAGTGCTGAAGGGATTGAGATGGACCAAGAGAAGGCCAAGTCCATCACTGAATGGCCAACACCTAAGTTTGCAGAAGATATTAGGAGTTTTCATGGACTAGCCAGGTGTTTTGTCAAGGATTGCTGCACCCCTTAATGAGTTGGTTAAGAAGACGTAAGTTTTAAATGGGGAACCTCACAACAACAAGCTTTTGATGAACTTAAGAACGCCTAACCTCAGCAATCATCCTAAGATTGCCAAACTTGGAAGGAAGTGTTATGTGCCGATTCACGTTTATCCTCTATGGGGCATGATGGTTTGCCTTTATCCTATATGGGTTATTGGGAGTTCTTCACACAGTAAATGGTTGATAATAGGATGTAAAACGTGTAAAATTGCGTTATGTGGGGTTTGCATTGGAAGCAGTATTGAATAAAGCTAAGAAACTCGTAGCTTAATTTAGTGAGAAGTTATGAGGAGCAGCCTTGAACTATTCAACCTATGACAAAGAACTTTTTGCCTTAGTTTGATCCTTACCAACTTGGCAACATTATTTGCAACCTAAGGAGTTTGTAATCCACACTGATCATGAAAGCATTAAGTATCTTAAGGGCCAAGGTAAACCAAACAAAAGGCATGCAAAATGGGTTGAATACATCGAACAATTCCCATATGTAATCAAGTATAAGCAAGAAAAAGACAATGTTGTTGCTGATGCTCTATCTCGTCGATATACTTTGATTACTACGCTGACTTGTAATATGTTTGGTTTTGAAAATATCAAAGTCTTGTGCATCTCTGATCATGGCTTTAGTTCCATTTACAAAGCATGTCTTGAATCCACTTTTGATAAGTTCTATCTGCATGAAGGATTCTCGTTTAAGGAACAAAAGTTATGTATACCAATGTGTTCAATGAGGGAACTTCTAATCAAGGAAGCTCATAGAGGAGGCTTGATAGGTCATGTTGGCTTGTTCAAGACGTTAGAGATGCTTAAGGAACATTTCTTCTGGCCACACATGCGCGTGAATGTTGAAAAGGTATGTGCTAGTTGTATCACATGCAAGCAAGCTAAATCTAGAACACAACTTCATGGATTATACACTCCTTTACCTGTTCCGAATTCACCTTGGACTGATCTATCAATGGACTTTTTGTTAGGATTGCCTGGGTCTAAGACTGGTAAGGATAGTATCTTTGTTGTTCTTGATAGATTTTTCTACGATGGCATTTATTGCATGCAAGAAGGTGGATGATGCCACGCATGTATCTGACCTATTCTTTAAGGAAATTGTAAGATTGCATGGCATGCCCCGTACCATTGTAAGCGATAGGATACAAGTTTTTAAGCCACTTCTGGCGTGTTTTATGGAGTAGAATTGGTACTAAACTTCTTTTCTCTACAACTGCTCACCCACAAACTGATGGACAAACAGAAGTAGTCAATAGAACTTTGTCACAATTGTTGTTTGTCATAATTCAGAAGAACTTAAAGAATTGGGAAGGTTGTTTAGCTTTCATTGACTTTGCATACAATAGGAAAGTTCATAGTTGTACTTTTCATTCTCCTTTTGAA
>AP025069.1:18432496-18493033 GCA_036186865.1 Eustoma russellianum | reverse complement strand
ACAATTTAGACAAGTTTTCAGGAGCCCATACTGAAAACATTCTGGACATCCAAACTTTGAAGGGCCATATCTAACTCATCCCATGTCCAAATGAGGTGATCCAAAAGCCCAAATTGAATTTCAAATCATGATCTACAATTCAAGAAGGGATAAAGAACAGAATCTGCTTCTAGAAGGGGCTAAACCGTTTGCCAACAGATTGCACATTGTTTAGCCTTTCTGTAGTCTTTTGACTAGCCTTTTCTTTAGCATTGTAGATTAGAATTTTTTTAAATCTTCTTGACCCTATTTAAAGGGGTCATGGCCAGCCTTAGCATATAAAAAAAGTTGGAGAATTGTTCATAAGAATTCTTGGGCAAAAACAGTCTACTTTCTCTTCACAAACACTTGTGAGTTTTGCTTTGATTTTCTTAGGAACAACTTGAATGCTTTCTTTGTTTCTTTGAAGATCAAAGTTAGAATCCAATCAAGGTGTGAGCAACCTTGTGGGGGATATCCAAGATCAAAGGTGTGACCATCCAAGAGGGTGCAAACTTGCTTGGGAAACAGGTAACTTTTGAAGGATGAAGGCTCAAACAAAAACCTTAATGACCAACGGCTAAGAGGGAGTTAAACTCTTGCCTCTAACCATTAAGGACCCAAGTGTTAAAGGAGACGATCCGTACAAGGCATGAAAACCGCGCATCAGTTTGGTATCAGAGCAAAGGTTCTATTTTAATCTATCCTTCATTTTGTGTCTTTTTTGTCTTCATCTTTGTGTCATAAAAAAAATTCTATTCCAAAAAAGAAAATCAGCCTTAAAACATTCATCCTACTTGCTGTTTTATTAAAAATACAACCTATCTTTCTAGACTTGACAATATCAACACCTTGACATATTGGACAAGGGACCAAAATTCCTTGACAGATTGGACATATTGGACACTTGGACCTATTTGACATATTGGACATATTGGACACTTTGGGCCTATTGGACCATATTGGACAATTAGGACATATTGAACAGGACCAAATACCAAAGCTCCTTAGACATATTGACAAAGGACCGTGACATATTGGAGTTACCTTGACAAGGACCTTATACAAGGACAAGGACAATCTTTAAAACATCTTAAAACATTCAAAAGATTGCATCTTTGTTGTTGTTTATAACTGTTTTTGTTTGGGTTACTTAATCTTATATCCATTCTTGCTTGAATACATACTTGGGTATTAGGATCATTGCATAGAGATCTTTCATTTCAGTCACACCTATATTACTTCTCTACTAGCCTAAAAAGCCACCGTTGTTAACTTTAAATCTTATTGCTATTTGAAGCTCTTAGTCATACATGATTTGTGCATCTTACTTGCATTGGTGTTGTGTTTATTGATGCATACAAGTGATCCATACCCATACAAGCCTTACACTACAAAGATTGAGTCTCTTTTCACAAGAACATCTTTAAACATCCTTTTGTATAAGATTCGGCTTAGAACAAGAAAAAAAATTTGAGCAAAAAGGTTGTTGGTTCTTTGATTAATCTTTTGGTTACTTGAGTTTCTTATATTTCTGCCCCAAAAAAAAGAACATAAAAAAAAGCGTTACAACAAAAGGAGTACAAACAGCCGCTATTTCAAAAGAGACTATTTGAATTGCTTCAAAGGTATCCTTGCACCATCAAAACACAACTTCCTACAACACCCACGAACAAAAAACAACCCTTTTATATACAACTCCGAGCACTTCTTCCTTTATGCATCTTGGACGTTGCATACGTGTGACTAAGTGCATTGGGTCTAAGTGTGGTTAAGGATTGCCCAAGGCAACCCCTTAAGAATTCTTGGGGTCTCAGCCCTTTACATCACGTTTGGTTCATAATTTTCCTTGAATGTTAGAGTTTGTCTAAGTGTGTTGTGCGTCGTTTGCCTCGGTATCCATTCTTACTTTGGTGGTACTAACCTCGTTTTGAAGATTGCACATGCTGTTGAACGCCTCCACGTTGTTGCTCATCTTAGTTGCCTTCTGGCCCACGATTGATTAGAGGCACAAGAAAAGAGAGGTAAATGGCTTGTAAGGGGTTTTGTAAGGACTTAAGAGGGGAGGTAAAAGCCTTAAGAGTCAAAAATACGAGTAAGAAAGGACAAGCACAAGTTAAAATTCTCTTTACACAAAGTGACAAAGCTTCTTTAGTCTTTGTGTTAGTTTTTCTTTTCTCTATGTCCTTTGATTTTGTTTCAGGTTTAGATGGATGATACACCGTTTAGGAATTCCAATACGCCCCCACCTTTGGAGGATATTGTAGGATCTGCAAGGCACCACTAGAAGGGGGGGGGGGTTGAATAGATGGTGCGGAAAGTGTGCTTTTTAAAATTTCTTTAAACTTGAACAATTCAAGTTCTGAAAACAGATTCTGTTTTCAGGACCTGTTTTAAAACGTTTTGAAAACCAGGTTAGAGGTCTCCAAAAATTATGAAATTTGAGAGAACTTAGCCTCAGATGTTATGAGGGTCCCTAAAAATTTCAAATCAAAATTCAACCTTTAACCCCTTCAAAAACCGTTGGCACTCAGATTGTGCAAATCTGCCAGACACGATAGATGGTTTGAAAAATTAATTCCTATTTGTGTGAATGTCCAAATGATCTGAAAATTTGACCAATAACTCCTCACACACTATATTTAAATAGGTTGAAACAGTTTTTGAAAATTCTTTTCGGAAGTAGGTCAAACACAACCAAAGTCTCAACCTTTGCAAGTCTGAAAAATCATACTGCACTAGTCTCAGAACTTTTGATGTTTGACTGACCTATACTTGTCCAAAAGGGTTGAAACTTGTGCCAAATTAACCCTAGAACGTTTATGTATGTTTCTGGAAATTTATAATTTTGGAAATCGTTTACTATTTTTCCGAACGTGAACAAAAACGGATAAACAGTGCAGAAACTGAAAAGTAAATGCTGAAAGTAAATTGCACCAAGAATTTTATACTGGTTCGGTTATAAACAACCTACTCCAGTCTTCAAGGAACACCTTCCTTGGTTCACACTAATCACACACACGCAGTACACCTTACCGCAGGGTTGATAGAGTTACACCTAACTCCAACCCTTTACAAACCTTGTATGACAAGTACAATTTGCATGAACACCACCACCTCGCTAGAATGAAGATTGATCACACCTTGATCAATCTTTTACAAAGATGTATGAATGGTGGTTTCTATGAAGCCTATTCAAGATTGAAGATGCAAAGTACAATAGGCTTTTACAAGAAAAGATAGAAAGAAAGTGCAGGAGAAAAGAGGCTTGGCACTTTTATCACTTTAGAATGCAATCTTGGTGTTGTTTTTGTTTGTTCTTCTCTTCTCTCCTTATACCTTTTCAGCCGTCCACCCATATGCATCTCCCACTCTTGAAAATTTCCTTTTAAGTGCTTGAGAGAGTGTAAGACATCATGGTGACAATGCTTTGCTTACTTGGCATCATTCCATTGGACCATCATTTAGTTGTTGCTTACTTGGCACCTCTTTATTGGCTCAATGTTGTCATCATTTGATGACATGGAAAATCTGAAATAATCACTTAATATTTGCCAAAAAAATCAACCATTAAGTCATACCATAATTCACAAATTCTCTCATAAATTGCAAGACACAAAATATCCTTCTTTCCAACCTCAAAAAAAATCGGCCAACACATATTTTCCATGCTGAAATTTTCAGCATTTACATCATGGAATAAATTCAGATTATTTGCCATTCTCCTTTGAATTTTGTCATAAAAATAAATCAATTATATATGGTAAGTCTTGCTAACAAATGAAGAATGAACTTGGACACAACAAGGGGACAAAATTCGGCCAGCACACCCTTCACGTATGCTGAAAAATTTCAGCATGTGTGATATGTAAAACATCACACTTAATTACTTTACATAATATTCAAATCATTCCATAACATCTTCAATTAATCCTTTAATAAAAATTGACAAAATATGTTGCCTTAATGACATAAAAATCGGCCAAGGTAAGAGTAGTATGCTGAAATTTCAGCATGTGACATAAGAGAGGTATATGTTGAATACTTACCTTTTGTAGCTTCTCTCTTTGATTCATCAACATTGTATGATTGATCCTTGACCAATCAACATGCCAACAAGGCTCCACATATGCTCCAAATCAGCTGTAGTAACGTTGAGTGTGTTTGTACATGTGCTGAAATTTATCTTTGTAAACTTTGTAAAATAGTGCACATTTAATAATACACACATGTAATATTCCAATCAGCCCTTAATTTAATTTTATAGAACACTTTAAGATGTATATTATATGTAAAAAGTGTCTAGATACGTGTCACATGATGTCCAAGAAAAACGTTCCATGTTATGTGCGTAGAAAACCGAATTTTCGATATTTATCGATTACCCGATTTTTCTCTAATTTAAATTCCAACTTTTGCACATGATATATATATTATGTTATACATAATATATATAATATATACTTTAAATTTCAGCACTTGGCTGATTTAAAGTGGTACCATAAACATGTGACAAAATTAAAATTGGAATCTTCACATTTTGGGCCTAAATGTGGGGTGATTTGTGTGTGCCAACATGGAAAGTATTTTTGGATGATCATATCATGTGTAGCACGAAATTTTCATCACTTTTTGATGTATATGGGCTGGCCATTTAATTATGGCAAGTACGTGACACGTTGGCGAAGTTTCGGTATTCGCCCGATACGACAAATTTCGGTTTAGAACCTTTTACCGTGTCGTATTTAATTTGTCATCACCATATCTTATATCATATGATATAAGACCTGAATATACTCATAAATATGAGTTAAGTATAGTGGTGTGACGTTAACGTACGTACGTAAGATATATAACGTGTCGGTAGTACGTTGGAATACATGTGTATGTGCCTTTTAAAAGAATCTGAAAATATAGTATATATATGTATAAAAGGCGTGTGACATTGAATGTGGGGAGGAGGAGAAAACTTTCCTTCCTTAGCCTTGCTGCCTTTGTGCCTTTTCCAAATGAATCTTCCTTTAATGAACTACTTAGTTTATTAAACTAAGTACTTCACTTAATGAACTAATTTAGTTCATTAATGGTGGCACCTGAAAATAGTATAAACTCAACAAATGTTTGCCATATGATGTAAGCTTTAATGCTTCATGGCCCGTTAGTACGGCAACATAATATATAAGCTAAATAAGGCAAGTAATGACAAGTTATCATGCATACATGTACACACTTATACACGTTTGTGTATATATATATATATTCAACGTTTCTTATTTTGAAATCACTCAAACCCTCTTATTTCTACAATCTCCCCCTTTTGATGATTTTCAAAATAACTAGTGTACATGATTTAAGTGCTATCTCTCCCCCTTGAATTATGCACAGATTTGAAAATTTGAATTTCGAATTTCAAATCCGGCTCCCCCTTGATTCATGCAATTAGGATCAATCAGTGTCTCTCTCTCCCCCTTAAATCATGCTTCTCTCTCCCCCTTTATTTTGGAAAGTTAATCAAAAGATTCCTGTCAAAAAGGAAAGTAAATCAAATAGTATCACATTAAATCACATCAACGAAAATCATGCCTAATTTAGAACGAAGAGATTCAAATGTGGCTTGATTTAAGGCCTTTGTAAATATATCCGCTACTTGTGATTCTGTGCGTACGTGATCTATGACAATATTACCATTGTTAACGTGATCACGAAGAAATGATAGCGAACTTCTATATGCTTAGCCTTAGAGTGTAATACGGGGTTCTTAGACAAATTTATTGCACTCATACTATCACAATATATAGGAATCTTATTTACGATAATTCCAAAGTCCGAAAGTTGTTGTTTTATCCACAACAACTGTGTGCAACAGAGGCTAAGAGCCATGTACTCAGCCTCCGTAGTGGACAAAGCAACACTTGTTTGCTTTTTGGAAAACCATGAAATAAGGGAATTTCCTATAAATTGGCAAGTTCCGCTCGTGCTTTTTCTATCTATTTTGCAGCCACCATAATCTGCATCAGTGTAAGCATGTAAGTCGAATGTAGAATCCTTATCATACCAAATACCTAAGGTGGGCGTGTGCTTAATATAACGGAATATTCTTTTTACCGCATTTAAGTGTGACTCCTTAGGTTGACTTTGAAAACGAGCACGCATGCATACGCTAAACATGATGTCAGGCTTACTAGCAGTTAAATATAGTAAAGAACCTATCATAGATCGATATAATCCATTATCAACGTCTTTACCATGTTCGTCTTTGTCTAATTTAGTAGTAACACTCATAGGCGTGGGGGATGGTTTCAAATTTTCAAAATTGAACTTCTTGATCATATCATTTACATACTTAGCTTGGCTTATATGAATTCCTTTACTCGTTTGCTTAATCTGTAAGCCAAGAAAATAATTAAGTTCACCAACCATAGACATTTCAAATTCAGCTTTCATACAATTTTAAAAATCTTTAACGAGTCTATGTGAGGTAGAACCGAAGATAATGTCATCTACGTAGATTTGAATAATAAGTAAATCTGATTTTTCTTGTTTCAAAAATAGTGTACTATCTATAGTACCACGTTTAAAATTATTTTCTAAAAGGAAAGTAGCAAAACGATCATACCATGCTCTCGGCGCTTGCTTTAGGCCATATAGTGCCTTCTTTAGTTTGTACACGTGATCTGGATGTTTCAAATCTTCAAAACCGGGTGGTTGCTTCACGTATACTTCTTCTTGTATGAATCCGTTTAGAAAAGCACTTTTGACGTCCATTTGATACAATTTAAAATCTTTCATGCAAGCAATAGCAAGTAAGAGTCGTATAGCTTCTAAGCGTGCTACGGGTGCAAATGTTTCATCGTAGTCTATTCTTTCTTCTTGATTATATCCTTGACCTACGAGTCCTTGCTTTATTTCTAACGACCTTTCCTTCTTCATTCATTTTATTCCTAAATACCCACTTTGTGTCTATTATTGTCTTATCTTGTGGTCGTGGCACTAAATCCCATACATCATTTCTAACGAATTGATTAAGTTCGTCATGCATAGCATCAATCCAAGATGAATCATTCAAAGCATCATGCACATTTTTGGCCTCAATTTCAGAAATCATAGCATGAAATTCATTTATTTCATCCGAAGTGATTCTTCTACGTGGTCGCACACCGTGAGTGATGTCGCCTATGATGAGATCATGTGGGTGATCTCTATGCCATCTTGGTTGATTATTTTCTAAGTTATCATGCATTTCCATATGATCATGCATTTCTAGTGTCTCATTCATCTCATGCATATCAAAAGAATCATTATCTTCATCCAAAACGGGTTTCAAATCAAAATCATCGTCATATTCCTTATCTTTATCAATCTCTCCAAATTCATTGAATTTAACATGAATAGATTCTATGATTTGTCTAGTGAGAGGATCATAACATCTATATGCTTTTGAATTTATGGAATACCCAACAAAAATGCACTCAATTGATTTGGATTCAAATTTATCTAAATTATCTTTTGTATTCAAGACAAAGCATTTGCATCCAAACACACGAAAATAATCAATCTTAGGCATGCGATCATTCAAAATTTCGTAAGGCGTCTTATTTATTTTCTTTCTTATAGATAGGCGATTACAATATAGCATGCACTTTACGGCTTCCGCCCACAGAAATCTAGGCAATTTATTTTCGCAAAGCATGGTTCTAGCGATTTCTTGTAGTGTGCGATTCTTTCTTTCTACTACTCCATTTAATTGTGGAGTTCTAGGTGGCGAAAACTCATGTTTAATTCCTTTTTCTTCACAAAACGAAATCATCTCTTTATTTTTAAATTCACCGCCTCTATCGCTTCTTATTCTTTTCACATTTACGCCGTATTGATTTTCAAGTTGTTTAATTAATTTAGCAATTTCTACGGCGCTATCATCTTTATGTGCAAGAAATAAAGTCCAAGTATAACGAGAAAAAGTCATCAACAATCACGCATGCATAGTGACGCCCACCAAGGCTTGTAGTGCGACTAGGACCAAACAAATCGATATGCAATAGTTCTAGTATTCTAGTCGTGCTTATCTCATTTTTAGGCTTAAGTGACTCACGTGTTTGTTTGCCTTTTATGCAAGATTCACACAACTGAAAGTTGTCTAAATCAAGCGTAGGCAATCCCCGTACTAGGTTCTTTCGTTGTAATTTTTCTAGTGTAGAAATACCTATGTGTCCTAAACGTCTATGCCACAAATTCACATTGGGTTCATTTGTCAAAAAACATTTAACTTTAGCGTCTACTACATCATCCATAGATAGTGTAAAGATATTTCCTTCTCGTTTTCCTTTTAAAACGGTTTCTCCATTTTTATTTATTATATTGCAATAAGGGTGAGTAAAACAAACATTGAAGCCATTGTCAACAAATTGAGAAATACTAAGAAGATTGTAGGATAAGTTGCTTACCAAAAATACGTTGGAGATTTGAAGTGTATTCGGATTGCCAATCGTACCTTTTCAAATGATCTTGCCTTCATTGTTGTCTCCAAAGGTCACGGATCCGCCTTTTGTGACCTTCTTTAATTTGGAGAACAGGCTCGGGTCACCCGTCATGTGCCTCGAGCAACCACTGTCAAGGAACCACTTTATTGATGTGTCTTTTGATGAGTGGTCTCCCTGCAATGTGAAAAGGTGATTTAGGTACCCTTTTAATTTTGGGTCCTTTCGAGTTAGTTAATCACCTTTTGGTAAAGGTACCTTTCGGTACCCATACTTGGGTGATCCTTCTCGGTCTATCAAATGGCAAGAATGAAGGTGCGATATAATATACATGTGGTGCATGTACTTTGGGTCTTTGCCCAAGGACTCCTCTATACTCATTGAATGAAGGACGCTTTTGATATGTCCTTGTGTGCGTGTGCGTAGTGCGTGGTTGATATGTATTTCGTGTATGCATTGTTCTTTTCTTCTCATATCTATATGGTACAACGTTATATTTCACATGATATGAGGGAGTGGGGCGTGTGGAAGGGGGTGCTTTTTGCGTCATCTTAGACGCCACTTGGTGCTTAGGGGTGTCTACTTTCTTAGACACAACAAACTTGGTTGGTTTGGTTGATACTTTGTTAGTATCAATGTATCCCAATCCAGTTTTGTCACTGTCATGCTTTTGCGATAATATGATGCGATGCAGCATGTTTGACCCTGTATCGAATTGTTTCATCATTTTCTCTAAATCTGTATTCCTTGATTTCAAATTTGAAATCTCGGATTTCATTTCATTATTTGAGAAGTCAATAATGAGATCTCGGTTTTTAATGCAGTGATGGCACATGAAGACTCTTTCTTTGAATCGCTTAATTGAGCGACAAGATTCTCGTTAGAAGATTCTAACAGTTTCTTGTCTTCAATTAAACGTTTCTTTTCTTTTGCGAGAGTCTTAGTAAATTTATGTAATTCAAGATACTGACTAAAAAGATCATCATAAGAAGGTTCAGAGTCAGAGTCAGAATCGGATGATACCTCATTAGACGCCTTTGAAGCAAAGCAAACTTGAGCGGTCTCCTCTTCGGTCTCAGTTTCAGAGTCTGATGAGTCACTCCATGTGGAGGCCTTTAGTGCACGTTTCCTTTGTTTAGGATCTGAGACGAGTCTATTTTTGTTCCGCTCCTTGTCAGGGTATTTATTAGTTTGCTTTTCTTTGTTTGGGCAGTCATATGATAAGTGTCCGAGTTTACCGCATTCATAACATTTAATGTCCTTATCATTTGACTTGTTTTTATTTCTCTTAGATGTAGTGCCCTTGTTTTTATTTCTAAATGACTTTCTCATGAATCTTCTTAGTCCTTTAGCCAATAGAATTAAATCATCATTATCCGATTCGGAATCACTATCATCTACGTGATCGGAGGGAGGGGAGACGTATTCATTTGATTTAAAAGCAATTGTCTTACCTTGTTTAGATGATTCCGATTTCCGAATAGTAAGTTTGTTTTCATAAACTTTGAGTGAGCCAATGAGTTCTTCCATTTTTATTGATTTAGTCTCCTTACTTTCTTCTATAGCAGTCACTTTAGGGTCCCATTCCGAAGGAAGCTTCGTAGGACTTTCTGTACCTTTTCCTGCGTAGTAAAAGCCTTACCAAGAGACTCAAGAGAGTTATAGATGTTAGTTAAACGAAGATCCATATCTACAATCGATTCATTAGGCAACAATTTAAAAGACTCAAGAGTAGACATGAGCATATTAATTTTGACTCTTTTACTTGACTCGTGCCTTCGTGTTTCATTTCTAAAATTCTCCACATTTCTTGTGCACTCGAACAATTTGACAAATAACTAGACTCACTTTTACTTAATCCATTTAAAAGCAATTGCATAGCCCTAGCATTCATACTAAGTTTCTTTTTATCATCACTCGTATATTCTTGTCTAGTTTTAATAACTTCTAAAGTAATTCCGTCTACAGTGGATACATTAGATGGGACATATGGACCATCTTCAATTATTGACCAAAGATCTATATCTATAGCCATAAGAAAAAGTTTCATCCTAAGTTTCCATTGAATAAAGGACTCACCGTCAAAAGTGGAGGCCTTTGGCTCGACATACCTTCTTGTTCGGTTTTGAGATTTGTGGATGCCATCTCACTGAATCGTTGGATTCTTTGTAGTGAGTATTCCTGCTCTCTGATACCACTTGTAGGATCTGCAAGGCACCACTAGAAGGGGGGGGGGGTTGAATAGATGGTGCTGAAAGTGTGCTTTTTAAAATTTCTTTAAACTTGAACAATTCAAGTTCTGAAAACAAATTCTGTTTTCAGGACCTGTTTTAAAACGTTTTTAAAACCAGGTTAGAGGTCTCCAAAAATTATGAAATTTTGAGAGAACTTAGCCTCAGATGTTATGAGGGTCCCCTAAAAATTTCAAATCAAAATTCAACCTTTAACCCCTTCAAAAACCGTTGGCACTCAGATTGTGCAAATCTGCCAGACACGATAGATGGTTTTGAAAAATTAATTCCTATTTGTGTGAATGTCCAAATGATCTGAAAATTTGACCAATAACTCCTCACACAATATATTTAAATAGGTTGAAACAGTTTTTGAAAATTCTTTTGGGAAGTAGGTCAAACACAACCAAAGTCTCAACATTTGCAAGTCTGAAATCAGACTGCACTAGTCTCAGAACTTTTGATGTTTGACTGACCTATACTTGTCCAAAAGGGTTGAAACTTGTGCCAAATTAACCCTAGAACGTTTATGTATGTTTCTGGAAATTTTATAATTTTTGGAAATCGTTTACTATTTTTCCGAACGTGAACAAAACGGATAAACAGTGCAGAAACTGAAAAGTAAATGCTGAAAGTAAATTGCACCAAGAATTTTATACTGGTTCGGTTATAAACAACCTACTCCAGTCTTCAAGGAACACCTTCCTTGGTTCACACTAATCACACACACGCAGTACACCTTACCGCAGGGTTGATAGAGTTACACCTAACTCCAACCCTTTACAAACTTTGTATGACAAGTACAATTTGCATGAACACCACCACCTCGCTAGAATGAAGATTGATCACACCTTGATCAATCTTTTACAAAGATGTATGAATGGTGGTTTCTATGAAGCCTATTCAAGATTGAAAGATGCAAAGTACAATATGCTTTTTACAAGAAAAGAGAGAAAGAAAGTGCAGGAGAAAAGAGGCTTGGCACTTTTATCACTTTAGAATGCAAATCTTGGTGTTGTTTTTGTTTGTTCTTCTCTTCTCTCCTTATAGCCTTTTCAGCCGTCCACCCATATGCATCTCCCCCTCTTGAAAATTTCCTTTTAAGTGCTTGAGAGAGTGTAAGACATCATGGTGACAATGCTTTGCTTACTTGGCATCATTCCATTAGACCATCATTTAGTTGTTGCTTACTTGGCACCTCTTTATTGGCTCAATGTTGTCATCATTTGATGACATGGAAAATCTGAAATAATCACTTAATATTTGCCAAAAAATCAACCATTAAGTCATACCATAATTCACAAATTCTCTCATAAATTGCAAGACACAAAATATCCTTCTTTCCAACCTCAAAAAAATCGGCCAACACATATTTTCCATGCTGAAATTTTCAGCATTTACATCATGGAATAAATTCAGATTATTTGCCATTCTCCTTTGAATTTTTGTCATAAAAATAAATCAATTATATATGGTAAGTCTTGCTAACAAATGAAGAATGAACTTGGACACAACAAGGGGACAAAATTCGGCCAGCACACCCTTCACATATGCTGAAAAATTTCAGCATGTGTGATATGTAAAATATCACACTTAATTACTTTACATAATATTCAAATCATTTCCATAACATCTTCAATTAATCCTTTAATAAAAATTGACAAAATATGTTGCCTTAATGACATAAAAATCGGCCAAGGTAAGAGTAGTATGCTGAAATTTTCAGCATGTGACATAAGAGAGGTATATGTTGAATACTTACCTTTTGTAGCTTCTCTCTTTGATTCATCAACATTGTATGATTGATCCTTGACCAATCAACATGCCAACAAGGCTCCACATATGCTCCAAATCAGCTGTAGTAACGTTTGAGTGTGTTTGTACATGTGCTGAAATTTATCTTTGTAAACTTTGTAAAATAGTGCACATTTAATAATACACACATGTAATATTCCAATCAGCCCTTAATTTAATTTTCTAGAACACTTTAAGATGTATATTATATGTAAAAAGTGTCTAGATACGTGTCACATGATGTCCAAGAAAAAGGTTCCATGTTATGTGCGTAGAAAACCGAATTTTCGATATTTATCGATTACCCGATTTTTCTCTAATTTAAATTCCAACTTTTGCACATGATATATATATTATGTTATACATAATATATATAATATATACTTTAAATTTCAGCACTTGGCTGATTTAAAGTGGTACCATAAACATGTGACAAAATTAAAATTGAAATCTTCACATTTTGGCCTAAATGTGGGGTGATTTGTGTGTGCCAACATGGAAAGTATTTTTGGATGATCATATCATGTGTAGCACGAAATTTTCATCACTTTTTGATTATGGCAAGTAATTGACACGTTGGCGAAGTTTCGGTATTCGCCCGATACGACAAATTTCGGTTTAGAACCTTTTATCGTGTCGTATTTAATTTTTCATCACCATATCTTATATCATATGATATAAGACCTGAATATACTCATAAATATGAGTTAAGTATAGTGGTATGACGTTAACGTACGTACGTAAGATATATAACGTGTCGGTAGTATGTTGGAATACATGTGTATGTGCCTTTTAAAAAAAATCTGAAAATATAGTATATATATGTGACATTGAATGTGTGGAGGAGGAGAAAACTTTCCTTCCTTAGCCTTGTTGCCTTTGTGCCTTTTCCAAATGAATCTTCCTTTAATGAACTACTTAGTTTATTAAACTAAGTACTTCACTTAATGAACTAATTTAGTTCATTGATGGTGGCACCTGAAAATAGTATAAACTCAACAAATGTTTGCCATATGATGTAAGCTTTAATGCTTCATGGCTCGTTAGTACGGCAACATAATATATAAGCTAAATAAGGCAAGTAATGACAAGTTATCATGCATACATGTACACACTTATACACGTTTGTATATATATATATATATATTCAACGTTTCTTATTTTGAAATCACTCAAACCCTCTTATTTCTACAGATATGAGGAATCCCGTAATAGAGGAGTATGTGCTCGGAGTGCTTAGAAGGACTATGGAGAGGTTGTTGAGAAATATGTTTGGATAATTTTCAAAGTCATGATTTTAAGTGATGAATACTTAAAAATGTCACATATGGTGTTATAAATGAAAGAGTTGAATAAGTGAAGAAAAATGACACGATGTCTAGGGTTGTTAGAAATATTTTTCTAAAATGTGATAAAATAGTTGTTTTTATTTTTACATGATTTATATATGTTTATCATGTTGTGATTATGTGATTTTTATGATGATAATATCTTGTGACTAATATGCCCTCGAAGTTTCTACAACTTACCAAAAAGGGCAAAAGTGGTATTTTGAGTTTTGTAGGTACTCGACATGGTGAATATGATTCAAGAAGATATTATCATCTTATTTATTATCAAGAAGGTGTTATTATATTTAATTATGACCATCGGGGTCATTTCTGGAGTTTTATCTCACTAGGGGCATTTTGGTCATTTTACCCCCGAAGACAGTTTCGGTATTTTCACTCGAGGAATCTCTTGAGCATATTATTATCTTCATTCTGGAGCTGTGTTATTATTATTTTGAAGATTATATGGTGATCTTATATCTTATTCTCTCAACCGATGATATTACTGACTATAGCTGGATATGTGACGATTTGAGATGTCACATTCTATTTTTTCTTGAAGACCCTCTTATATATGTTATAAGAGGATATTAATCATCATCGTTTAGAGATTACAAGGTGTCCTTGGTGCAAGATTCATCACAATATGTAAAGGAGAAGAAAGTATGAATTTTGGTGTTATATGTTGACATAATCTTGTCAACACTTATTCATTATTTTTTATTCACAAAATATGAGTTGGTATACATACATACAACATGAAAAACGTCCATAAACAGGTGGAGAAGGTGGTATACTCATTTTATGAGTTGGGGACAAGAAGACAAACCAAAAGCAAGCTAGTTGGCAAAAGTTGCCAACTTGAAATTTCAAATTTGAATGTAATGGAGACAAGGTTGTTGGAGATGATTATGGAGGTGCTTTATTTCAAAATTCTCAGCCATCACATGGTCTAAAAGTTGGAGAGAATATGCTATCCATTCACACTATAAATAGGAGGCAAGGTGAAGAAGAGAAGACACACACTTGAAAGCAAAAAATTGAAGATTATTGTCTTGCTATTCTCTTCTCATATTTTCGTTCATACTTTGTGTAGCTAAAGTGTTCCATTTCTAGTTGTTGTCCAGCTACACTATATACACCTTCTTGTGTCTTATTTGTAAGATTGATTAGCCATATCTATAAGGCTACATCAATAGGTGATAGAGGTGTTGCAACCAAGAGTTGCATAAAGGTGTTCATCCAAGTCTTGAATAGGGTTGGTGTTTAACCCAAGGATCAAGCTTGGTTCTTGCTGTAATTTGGTTCATACCATAGTGAAATCCAAGGAAAGGTGTTCCTTGGGACTGGAGTAGGTCACATTGACCGAACCAGGATAAATTCTTGGTGTTCTTGTCTTCTTTACATTTTTCTGTTTTCTGCCCGTTTTTCACTACAGATTTCACACAACTTTTCACGTTTTGAAAAAATAGGTAAACACTTTCAAAATTCGTGATTTTTGGTGGAGTTATACTTCAGACTGTTAGCTTTCATTTGCAACAAGAATCACTTGATTTGAGCAAGGGAAAGTTAGTCTTTAAGTCTTTGCAAGATAACTGCTCCAATCTGGCTGCAATCTGACCAGTTTTGAGAAAACTTAAATTCTGTATTTTTCAAGAGTTGTTTAAGGTCAGGGCCTTTTGGAAACTTCATCTACACATCCTAAGGAGTGTTTTGATATAAAGATCAACCTTTTTGGTTGAGTATTCAAAGAGAAACACTTTTTGCAAAATCAGCAACATTCTGTCCAATTCTGTCCAGATTGACCATCTGAATCTTTTTATTTATTTGAAGGGTCAAACGATCTTATTTTTGTATGATTTTTGGATAGAGTCTTGTTAACTTATTAAAGTTAAATTCTGGAAAGTTTCATAATTTTTGGAGTTGTGTACAATTATTTGTGAAGTTTTGAAAAACGGGTTCTGAATCTGAGGTGGTTTCAGATTATGTTTTCAAAGGGGATTTTAACAAAGGGTTGTAGTGTAATTTCCGCTAACCACTATTCACCCCCCCCTCTAGTGGTGTTTATTGCAGGTGAACGGTCCAACAGAGGTTACACCTATTGGAGGCTGAAAGGTCTAACCCCCGCCCCGCCCTCAAATATCTCAACCAGGAACCATAGAAGGAATTGGCTCCATGGCTAGAAATATAGCTACCCAATTTGAGGATCAAAGTGTTAGTGTATGTGCCCTAGGCCATGATTTGGATATTTATGTTATGCATATATTATTAATAAAAGAGGTTTTATTATCATTATTGTTGGTTAGTATGTTACACAATTTTGATATGTCTTTGATTCATTATTGTTATGGAGATAAAATAATTTATAATCAGTATGAGTATTGATTTGATAATCATTAGATGATTATGTGTATGGTGATACGAATCAATCTCATAGATACTTGTTAGAGAACAGTGTATTGGATAGACCTATCATGAGATTGCTACATGGATTAGCGTCATAAGTAAATCTCATGATAGTCATGTTTTAATCCTTTGAATTGAGATTGTCATAGTTTCCAACATAAGGACTATTATATTTTGACATGATCAAACGTTATCCGTAACTGGATAATAATAAAGGTCATGATTGAATGTGATAGAAATTATGTAGAGGATATTGAACAATCAAGATAGAATTTGCCCTCTCTTTTGAGAGAGATATCTTTGGGCCCCTCGATTAGTGAGACTGTGAAATGCATGGCCGTGCTCAAATGAATTGATAGTGTGATCAATATCATTTGTTTTATCAGTCTACTTAGAGATCGAGTAATCATATGTTTGAACTATATAAGTATGACGCTGACCATGACTTATGTTCAAACTAGATATCGTGTGACAAAGGGATTAATGCATGTACTATTATTAGGCTAGTTGGACTTTACTCGTATTAATTGGGTAGTTGTAATGCCTTGCTAGAGGCCAATTACGACTTGTTGGTTTAATAGAGATTTAATCAACTGCCAATTAATATGGGCCTATCGGGTCACACACAAGAATGCGTATGGCTGAGATTAATAATATTAATAATATTAATATTGGATATTAATTATTATTATTGTTATTGTCGTTTTTTAATATTAATAATATTAATATTAGATATTAATTATTATTATTATTATTAATTTCGTTTTTTTTATGTATATATTATATCATCGGATAATAACAGAGAATCCATATTTGATATGGATTTTGATTGGTTTTATCTAATCCTAACAGAATCCGTATCTGGTACGGATTTTGATAGCGTTAACAAATCCGATCTGCAATCGGATTTTGATATCTATATATATGTATGGAGCTTGGCGTATCACATACACCAAGCAATTAGAAAAACGAAAGAACAGAAAACGAAACCCTAGAATCGTTTTTGAGAAAAACGAGTTCTTCAGCCGCGCCATTTGAATAGCTAGCACTCCGGGCAGAAGCGTTCGTGTGGATACCGACAGAGGGTGATCGTATTCTCGCACCTGCTTCATCTGCGTAATTCGGATCTACAAAGGTAATTTTCGAGTTTCTTTCGTCGAATTAAACGAACAACATGGATCCTTGGTAGGAAATCGGAGATCAAGTTTTTGTTTTCCGCTGCACGTTTGGCAGTGATCTCGGTTGATTTCCTAACAGTGGTATCAGAGCCACTTGTTGTCTCGTTTAAATTGATTACATCATGCTTATGTGTTTACTGTTTTTCGTATGGCATGATATGTATAAAACAGTAATTCGGATTTTATATGATGAGAAAAGAATGGTGTTTTTCAATTCGTTTTCATGAGATGATCAGTATACGGCAGTAATCGTTTGTCATGTGATGATCAAAACCGATTTTGTTTATATTAGATATAATCACACGACATGTGTAAAACCTTATTCGAATCTCATCTGGTGAGAGCGGATCGATTTTTCTATTCGGTTTCATCAGATGTTAAAATTCGGGATTGTTATATGTGATATAACGTTTTCGTTTTTCATGAGATGATCAAAAACGATTATGTTTATATCGATATGAACAACCGATTGATGGTTCTGTTTTCGTGTTTCAAAAGACAGATTATCAATTCGATGATGATTCTGGTTTCTGGTTTCGGATGAAGATTATCGATTTGATTGATATTCTGTTTTAAGGTATGCGAATAACAGCCATCGATTCGATCGATGCTTCTATAAGGCTTTACACGTAATCAAAACAGTAAGATCGTTAATATGATTGACGCGTCTGTGTTAGGGTTTCGAAAAGAAAATTATCAATGCGATTGATACTTTCTGTTTGGCTTCGAGGGGCGCTTCCCCTCGACCCCGCCTAGGGGCTCTGCCCCTCGGGACCCCGCCTAGGGGCTCTGCCCCGCGGGACTGCCGTATGCGTACGCCCTATAGTTTGTTACCGTGACATTAAGAATGTCAATATATATTTATTATAATATGTTTTTGTTGTATTTTATTATACAAGTAGTTAGGTTTTTCTTTGTTATTGTAATAAATGAAGAATCAAGCTACAAAATGGTGATGGCGACACACACCAAGGACGAGTGGATTCCATGGAGATGGAGGCACGGGCTCAAGACAAGAAGATATGTATCATTGCAAATGTTGTAATAGGAAGTCTTTCACATAGGGTTTCCTTTATGATCTTCATCTGGTCTCATGAAGATCATATTTAGTTTGGCCATGCTATGTCACGTTTACATATTTATCATTTTGTATGAGATGCGTGGATGATATATTATATATGCATATAGGATGCTACGATATAATGATATGCAATGCAAGACATAAACTAAGTTGAACCCTCATTAATAATTTTAGTCTTGATGCCATCCATATCTTAAACACCTATTAAAACTGGGATTGTATTAAAGTAGGTAATTCCAAAGCAATGTGCTTTAAACATTCCTAGCTACGTAGGATGAGTAATAGTGCTACTCATATGTTTAGAATTGGTTAGACTTAATTGGGCTATCAAAACGGTTTTGGGCCCAAGGCATTAGATGGAATCTAACATACAATGATATACGATGTCATTATTCCATAAATTCTAAGAGTTACATGAGATGTAATTGGTAAAGAAGTTACCGACCTAAATAACTTAATTTTAAGCGTCATGCCAAAGCTGAGTTTAGAATTAAGTCAAATATGGATCTTAGCTCACTAAAATATTTCTTTTGAGTGTTATGTTTTAGTGGGAGTTTTATAAATTTTAACCTTATTATTAATAAAGTGTTACTTTGCATGTTTTGTAGATCATAAATGGCTGCTAATAACAATTCCACCTTATCGCTGCGATCTATCCTTGAGAAGGAAAAACTAAAAGAATGTGGGACTAATTTTGTTGACTGGTTTCGAAACTTGAGAATTGTTCTCAAGCAAGAAAAGAAGTCCTACGTGCTCGATGACCCTGTCCCTGAACCCCCTCCTGCTGATGCTTCTGTTGCTGTTAAGAACAAGTATAAGAAGCATGTTGAAGATTCCAATGACATAGGATGTCTAATGTTGGCAACTATGTGTCCAGCACTTCAGAAAGACCTAGAACACTTAGAAGCTTATGAGATGAGTGTGCATCTCAAACAAGCTTTCCAACAACAGGTTAGGCAGGATAGGTTCGACACTGCTGTTGCACTTTTTGACTGTAAGAGTCTGAAGGTGAATCTGTTAGCGCTCATGTTCTAAAGATGAAAGGCTATATAGATCAACTTGCAAGACTTGGATATCCCCTGAGTTTGGAACTCGCCACAGATTTGATCCTACACTCTTTGCCTAGCAGTTTTTCTCAGTTCGTCATGAACTACAATATGAATAATATGGAAAAGTCCATTTCTGAGCTACATGGAATGCTCAAAACTGCTGAGGGGAATATCAAGAAGCCTACCCATGTATTGAGTGTCAATACCAAGATAATGAAAAAGAAAGCTAAAGGCAAGGGTAAGGCTAAAAGTGCAAAGGGTGCAAAAGGGGCAAAGGTTCAAGCTAAACCGAAACCTGGTCCCAAGGCAAAGGTTCCTAAGGAAGGAACTTGTTTCCATTGCAACAAGCCTGGGCATTGGAAAAGAAATTGTGATGTTTATTTGGAGGAGTTGAAGAAGCTGAAGGGTAGTACGACTACATCTTCAGGTATTTATGTTATAGAAATTAATTTATCTACTTCTTCTTCTTGGGTATTAGATACTGGATGTGGATCCCATATTTGTACAAATATGCAGGGGCTCAAAAGGAGTAGGATGCTGAAGAAGGGCGAGGTGGACCTACGTGTTGGCAATAGAGCAAGAGTTGCTGCTATAGCTGTAGGGACCTATGAGCTTGTCTTGCCCAATGGGCTTTTGTTAGTTTTAAAAAATTGCTTTTATGTTCCTACTATGAGTAGGAATCTTATTTCAGTATCTGTTTTGGATGATGAAGGTTATTCATTTTTAATTAAAAATAAGAAGTGTTCTATTTTTGATAAAAATGACTTACTTTGTTGTATTGCAAGTAGTTATAATGGCATTTATGTCCTTAACCTTGATGATTCCAATGACGGTAATATTTATAACATATCTTCAAAGAGAACTAAGCCAAATGAATTAAACACTGCATATTTATGGCATTGTCGCCTTAGCCATATAAATGAGAAGCGCGTATCTAAACTCTATCAAGATGGATTATTAGATTCATTTGATTTTGAATCATTTGAAAATTGCGAGTCTTGTTTGCTTGGAAAGATGACAAAGACTCCTTTTACTGGACATAGTGAAAGGGCTAATGACTTATTGGTCTTGGTACATACAGATTTATGCGGCCCAATCAGCATTAGTGCCAGGGGAGGATTTCAGTATTTCATTACTTTTACTGATGATTTCAGTAGGTATGGCTATGTCTACCTAATGAAACATAAGCATGAGTCTTTTGAAATGTTTAGAACTTTTCAAAATGAAGTACAAAATCAACTTGGTAAGACAATTAAAACCCTTCGATCAGATCGAGGTGGTGAATATTTGAGCCAAGAATTTGACCAACATCTAAGAAATTGTGGAATCGTTTCACAGTTGACTCCTCCAGGAACTCCACAATGGAATGGTGTTTCTGAAAGGAGAAATCGGACTTTATTGGATATGGTTCGATCTATGATGGGTCAAGTAGATCTTCCTTTATCCTTTTGGGGTTATGCCTTGGAGACAGCTGTATTCATTTTGAACCGTGTACCATCTAAAGCGGTTGAAAAGACACCATATGAGATGTGGACTGGTAAGAGACCCAGTTTGTCTTTTCTTAAGATTTGGGGTTGTCAAGCTTATGTGAAAAGATTAATGTCAGATAAGCTAGCTCCAAAATCTATCAAATGTATTTTTGTGGGGTATCCTAAAGAAACTAAAGGGTACTATTTCTATATTCCCTCAGAGAACAAAGCGTTTGTTGCGCGAAATGGAGTCTTTTTGGAAAAGGAGTTTTACTCCAAGAGAACAAGTGGGAGTATAGTACAACTTGAGGAAACTCAAGTTCCACAAGATATCGTTGAACCGTCTTTAGAGACGATTTAAGAACCACAAACAGTTGTGGAGCCTGAAAATGTAACACAAGTCCAACGCAGATCTGATAGGATACATTGTCAGCCAGAGAGATACGGATTTCTTGTGACTGATGATAGTGAAGTTATGCTCATAGATCAAGATGAGCCTACTACCTATCAGGAAGCTGTGTCAGGTCCAGATTCAGATAAATGGCTTGGAGCCATGAATTCTGAGATGCAATCCAAGTTTGATAACCAAGTTTGGTCTTTAATTGATCCTCCAGAGGGTATTAAGACTATTGGTTGCAAATGGGTTTTCAAGAAGAAAACTGACATGGATGGAAATGTGCAAACCTACAATGCAAGGCTTGTGGCTAAAGGTTTCAAGCAAACTCATGGTATAGACTATGATGAAACCTTTTGACCAGTAGCTATGCTTAAGTCTATTCGAATTCTCCTTGCCATTGCAGCATACTATGATTATGAGATATGGCAAATGGATGTCAAAACTTCTTTCCTTAATGGAAATTTACTCGAGGATGTGTACATGACACAACCAGAGGGTTTTGTAAATCCTGAGAATTCAAAGAAGGTTTGCAAGCTTCAAAGGTCCATCTACGAATTGAAGCAAGCATCTCGAAGCTGGAATCTTCGTTTTGATAAAACAGTTAAGAACTTTGGTTTCATCAAGAATGAAGATGAACCTTATGTTTACAAGATGGTTAGTGGGAGTGCAGTAGTGTTTCTGGTCTTATATGTGGATGACATATTGCTTATTGGGAATGATATCCCTACCTTGCAAAAGGTTAAGGCTTGGTTAGGGAATTCATTTTCAATGAAGGACTTGGGCGAGGCTACCTATATCCTTGGTATCAAGATCTATAGAGATAGATCTAAAAGGATAATAGGCTTGAGTCAGAGTACATACATAGATAAAATGTTGAAGAGGTTCAACATGCAAGAGTCCAAGAAAGGATTCCTGCCTATGTCTCATGGCATTCATCTTAGCAAGAATCAATGTCCTCTGACATCTGATGAGCGAGATCGAATGAATAAAATTCCTTATGCTTCTGCTATAGGATCGATCATGTATGCCATGTTATGTACTAGACCAGATGTCTCATATCCATTGAGCACAACAAGTAGATATCAAGCTGACCCTGGTGAAGGTCACTGGACAGCTGTCAAGAATATTCTTAAGTACCTCAGAAGGACTAAAGATGTATTCTTGGTTTATGGAGGTTTGGATGACGAGTTAGTTGTAAATGGTTACACAGATGCTAGCTTCCAAACTGACATAGATGATTTCAGATCGCAGTCCGGTTTTGTATTCACATTGAATGGTGGAGCTGTTAGTTGGAAGAGTTCAAAACAAAGCACTGTGGCTGATTCTACAAAACAGACTAAGTATATAGCAGCATCAGATGCAGCTAAAGAAGCAGTTTGGTTGAAGAAGTTCATTACTGAGCTAGGAGTGGTACCTAGCATTGCAAATCCTGTGGACATTTATTGCGACAACAATGGTGCCATAGCACAAGCAAAAGAGCCTAGGTCTCATCAGAGATCTAAACATATACTCAGACGCTACCATCTCATTCGAGACATCATCGATAGAGGAGATGTCAAGATATGCAAAGTTGACACAAACGATAACATAGCGGATCCATTGACTAAGCCTCTCTCACGGGTCAAGCATGATCAGCACACTAGATCTATGGGTCTCAGATATTTGTAGGCCTAGTGCAAGTGGGAGATTGTTAGTGTATGTGCCCGAGGCCATGATTTGGATATTTATGTTATGCATTTATTATTAATAAAAGAGGTTTTATTATCATTATTGTTGGTTAGTATGTTACACAATTTTGACATATGTCCCTGATTCATTATTGTTATGGAGATAAAATAATTTATAATCAGTATGAGTATTGATTTGATAATCATGAGATGATTATGTGTATGGTGATATGAATCAATCTCATAGATACTTGTTAGAGAACAGTGTATTGGATAGACCCATCATGAGATTGCTACATGGATTAGCATCATAACTAAATCTCATGATAGTCATGTTTTAATGCTTTGAATTGAGATTGTCATATTTTCCAACATAAGGACTATAATGTTTTGACATGATCAAACGTTATCCATAACTGGATAATAATAAAGGTCATGATTGAATGTGATAGAAATTATGTAGAGGATATTGAACAATCAAGATAGAATTTGTCCCTCTCTTTTGAGAGAGATATCTTTGGGCCCCTCGATTAGTGAGACTGTGAAATGCATGGCCGTACTCAAATGAATTGATAGTGTGATCAATATCATTTGTTTTATCAGTCTACTTAGAGATCGAGTAATCATATGTTTGAACTATATAAGTATGACACTGACCATGACTTATGTTCAAACTAGATATCGTGTGACAAAGGGATTAATGCATGTACTATTATTAGGCTAGTTGGACTTTACTCGTATTAATTGGGTAGTTGTAATGCCTTGCTAGAGGCCAATTACGACTTGTTGGTTTAATAGGGATTTAATCAACTGCCAATTAATATGGGCCTATCGGGTCACACACAAGAATGCGTATGGCTGAGATTAATACTATTAATAATATTAATATTGGATATTAATTATTATTATTGTTATTATCGTTTTTTAATATTAATAATATTAATATTGGATATTAATTATTATTATTATTATTATTATTATTATTATTATTATTATTATTAATTTCGTTTTTTATGTATATATTTATATCATCGGATAATAAGAGAGAATCCATATTTGATATAGATTTTGATTGGTTTTATCTAATCCTAACAGAATCCGTATCTGGTACGGATTTTGGTAGCGTTAACAAATCCGATCTGCAATCGGATTTTGATATCTATATATATGTATGGTGCTTGGCGTATCACATACACCAAGCAATTAGAAAAACGAAAGAACAGAAAACAAAACCCTAGAATTGTTTTTGAGAAAAACGAGTTCTTCAGCCGCGCCGTTTGAATAGCTAGCACTCCGGGCGAAAGCGTTCGTGTGGATACCGACAGAGGGTGATCGTATTCTCGCACCTGCTTCATCTGCGTAATTCGGATCTACAAAGGTAATTTTCGAGTTTCTTTCGTCGAATTAAACGAACAACATGGATCCTTGGTAGGAAATCAGAGATCAAGTTTTTGTTTTCCGCTGCGCGTTTGGCAGTGATCTCGGTTGATTTCCTAACACAAAGCTGCGTTCCAATTGATCCACCACGGCAAGCCGTTCGTGGCCAAATGATGGGGCAAAGAGGACGAGGCAGAGGAGGCCTACAACATGCCCCACTGTACATGCCAGCATTAGAGAGAGGTATCCTGAGGATGATCCACAAATGCATGATGGTAAATGGGGAAGAGATTATGAGGAACAGTTTGATGTTGAAAATCGTAGCTTTCAACGCCAAAACAGTGGCTATGATGTTCCTAATCGTGGTTACAATCCTAGGAACAATCAGGATGATGATGATTCCTATAAGACCAAGATGAACATTCCTCTATTTCAGGGGCGAAAGGATCCCGAATCATACCTCGAATGGGAAAGAAATGTAAAACTCATTTACTCTTATACTTCCTTTTCTGAACTAAGTAAAGTGCGTTTTGCAACAATTGAGTTTAGAGAATACACACTTCTTTGTTGGGATCAAACGCTAAGTACAAGAAAGAGGAGTAAAGAAGCACTCATTCCCCATTCAAACATGGGAGGAGACGAAAAGAGAAATGAGAAAAAAGTTTGTGCCTCAATTTTGTGAAAGAACTATGATTCAAAGACTAACCTAACTCAAGCAGGGAAATAGAACTGTTGATGAATACTATAAAGAAATGGAGTTGTTGATGATGAGAGCACAGATGGATGAAAGAGAAGATGCTTTTATGGCAAGATTTCTAGAAGGATTGAACAAAGAAATTTCCCTTCCTATGGAGTTGCAATCTTATGCAACCTTAACATCGATGGTACACTTGGCAGAAAAGGTGGAAAGACAGTTGAGCAGACCTTCCACACAAGGTAATATTCGGACCTCTACCCAACCCATGAACAGCTTTAGCACTCGACAGAATCCACTGTTTACATGGTCAAGCCAAGCTCCACACCATCCATCGTCACCATTTCAGGGCCGTGTGCAACAGCCACTACACTATCCACCTCAGCAGTAAAGTCGTGCACCACAAGCTCCCTCCCAAATCGACAAAGGCAAGCACAAGGTTGGTGAACAACCTCAAGATAAATCTTCTAACTCTTCTAGTAGATATAAGGACATTAAATGATTTAGATGTCAAGGTTTAGGTCATATTTCATCTGAATGTCCTAATACTAAACGTATCATGTACATAGAGGAGAGTGGAGAGTATTATTCTAATTCTGAGCATGAAGAGGAAGAGAATGTTGATGAGAGAGTCGAAGAGGATGAGGAATGCACTATTGAGGGAGAACTTGCATCTAGTGAGCTTTTAGTTGTTAAGAGATCACTTAATGCATGAACTAAAGTAGATGAACATGAACACAAGAGAGAACATATTTCATACACATTGCATGATAAAAGGAAAAGTATGCACCATGATTGTCGATGTAGGACGATGAGGATCAGGGATCCCATCAGGAGGTCATTGGTCTTATAACAAAAAGGAGGGCTAGAGAACTTGGACATCAAGTTGGAACCTTCTTGTATAGCCATGTGCAAGATGAACTTGAGGTTCATTGGGTTCACTTTATTGAACCTACAATGTGACCGTTAGGCACCTTGCGTGTGTGAGTGTGTTTTTATTTTGATTTTTGTCTCATTTTCTTGTGATCCTTGTTTCTATATGTTTTTCTTATAGGAAAGTAGGTACATGCCAAATTTCAAGTCAAACAAAGTTTTAGAATTAGTTGCTCCCCAAGAGGAGACAAAAGGAATGTTGGTAATTTGGAGGTCGAACAGAATGTTTTTGAAGATGAGGTTTAAAAGGCATGATCTAGAGAATGTCTGGAGCAACTTTTGTCGAGAGAATGTTCTATCCAAAGGAATGTTTGTCTTGAAGAATGTTTGTCTCAAGAGAATGTTCTATCCAAAGGAATGTCTCGAGGAATTTTTACATCAAAGATTTAGGTATTTTTTTTGAAGACAAGATAGGATGGAATCTCAAGTTTAAATTCAAGCCAAATTAATCCTACCACATCCACAAAGGGCTGGTCAAAATATCAAACCATTTTGAACTCAATTTCAAGTTCAAAGAAATAATTCAATATCTCATCATCATCTTATCACACGACCAAAGTTTGTTCAAAAGGGCTTAGCAAAATCCCAAGCTAGAATTCAAGATAAGAATCTGTTTGAATTCAAATTCAAACCATATTTGAACTTCAATCCAAAGCATCATCTGAGACCAAAGTTTGGCCAATCAATACTCCCAAATCTTTCAAGGAACATGGCAAGCTGGCGGCAAGGAAGATCAAGATAACTTAGACTTTTAGCTAGATTCAAATTTTAGTTGTATTTCAGATTTCAAACAATTTTTTTGAACAAACTTTCAGCTAGCTTTTTCAGATGGAATCTAGTCCATCTCAACCTAATTAGACACGGCTAGAATAGCATAAATAAAGGCCAAAGGGCTGAGTGTAGGCAGCTTGGAATTGAATGAAATTAAACATTTGTTTTTCTCTCTAAATTGTGAGAATTTGTTTTCTTCGTTTTGTACTAAAAACCTAGGTTATTATCCTTCAAAGATGAGCATTTTGAAGGTGTTGCCATTGCTAAAAGATGCCGTCCAGGAGGGCCAAAAGGTTTGCCTGATCAACGACTATCTTAAAGTCTTGGTTCTTGCTCAATTTGAACCAACCGTTTTCATCACTAAGGAAGCAAGAGGAAGTCTTCTTCTTTGTTCCTAAACCCTAGTGAAGAACGTTTGAAGGTGGAAAGTACAACCACCCATGGTTAGCACGCATCAATTGGTATCATAGGCAGGTTACTCTATTCCACCATCCCCCTTTCATTTGTGTCCGTTTTCCATTAACTTCAAATCTAGTCTTGAGTCCCTCATACTAATCTATTCTTTATGTCGTTTGGTGTCTTTCATATTCAAAAAAAAGGAAACCGAGAGTCCAGTTTGTGATTTAAAGAAATCCTACCTTGATTTTGCATTGGGTTAGTCCTTATTGTTAATCATTTATGCGTCAGTTGCTTCATATTCTTGGTGTTAAATATTTGATTTTTATTCATCAAAACTTGAACAAGTTAGGGTTTTTGCATCTAGGTTACCTTCAGCCTCATTAAATTGCGATCATTGCCTATAAAGCCACCTAGGTCTCAATTCATTTAGTTGCTACCGAAGCTATTAGCTGATGGTTATTATATGTGCCTTATGATTCATATTGTGATTCATTTCATGCTTTAATCCTGTTGTTCATATGGGTTTGTCCCTTTTCAAGTCCGAATTCCACCCACAAAAGCCCTAGTTAGCCGCTTCCAACCCCCACAGCGCAAAACCACCAAACAACCAAACCAAAAACACCGAAAGCAAATTCCAATCAGCCTCATCTGAACCGTTCCATCAAACTCCTCAGCCAATTTTACCAAAAACCATCCAGAACCAAAAGGCCCAAAGTATTCGAATTAAACCCTAATTTCAAAACACTAATTTCGGACGTTTACCTTAACACAGCCCGAAACTCACCCCAAAACCAAATTAACATTACATATCAATATTCCCCCATCAAATATAACTTATTCCACCAAACAAATCACATCCTACACCCTTCATTCACTATAAACCCCAATTCGGACGAACCACCCTTGAAAACACTAATTTTACCAACTCCCTTTTCTTTTTGCGAAAATTGAGACACTCCCAAGGTTGATTTTACATATTTGAAGGTACCTTGCTGAAATTGATAGCTAATTGCACGGTATTGTCCAAAAATAAAATTTTGGACAAAAAGAGTGTAATTACGATTTTGCCCTTGATCAAAAAAAATTCTGGAAACTGAGACTTCCTCATATAATTATCAGTAAGAAAAACAAAGAAAAAAAAAGAAAAAGAGAAAGGAAAATGGTAAAAGTGTTTGTGTGTTACTTGAAATTTTTTGGTGCAATTTAGTGATTTCTGGTACCATCTCTTAACCTTGCTAGGTCTAACCGCACCCTACCTTTATTTCTCATATACTGAGCCTCTTGAACTAATTACACACTTGGATGCTTGATTGTTGCATGATTTGAACCATATTGAGGATAATAAGTGCATAGAGTCAAAATTGGCTAAAGATTGCCTACAGCAACCCTTAGTTCTTCTTTGGTTCAGCCTTTGACATAATTTTGGTCTCTTAGATCCTTTGAATCTTAGTGGAAAAGTTCAAGTTTATGTTCCTTTCTCTTTGGTTCCGTTTTAATACTTTTTAGTGAGAATTATGCCCAAACACTGCTAATTGATACATCACGGGTTGGTAACATTTTAGATTATACTTTTACCGTTATTTGGAATATATTTCGGTGGTAAAGTGACCTGGATAGGTACAGCAAAGTGATGAAACAAGTTGGAGCAAACTTGAAGCCAAAAGTGTGAGAAAAGTGGAAACTAGTGTGATTGGAAGAAGGCTTGGGAAACACCTTTCTTAATTGACCACTATGAACTTTATTAACCTCAGGTTGATCAAGAAAAAAAGTTGTAAGAGAGTGGAAATAAATAAAGAAGAGTGCCCGTATTTTGTTTTCACTAACCGACTCAGGTTTGCTTCTTTTTGTGTCAAATTGTTTTCTTTCTTTTTCGTCCTTGTTTCTTTGTACAATTTAGGTGTGACATGGAGCCTAGCACTCCAGCCTCGACTACCAAGTCAAAGGAGGTTGAGAGATATGACACCACTCAACAACAAATGCTAGAGCTGTTAAAGAAACTTATGCACGATAATGAAATAATCAAAAACATGTTGGAAGATGTTGAAAGGAGTCAAAAATCAAGTGATGGCCAAGGAACCAGTAGGGGCACCGCTACACCTCAAACAAGACGGCCTACACAAGAGGAAGTTGAGGAGGAAAGCCATAGACCACCTCACATTGAGCCAAGAGGGTTTGTACCTCCACCACTGCCAAGGAGACATGCTCCGAGAAGGTATAATGATGAGTATAATCCATTTGAACAGAATGAGAATGACTTTGATGACCACCCTCACCGTGGTTACCAAAGATGTCCTAATCCTCTTTACACACAAGATGACAATTTTCTAAAAATGAAAATTAGCATTCTAATGTTTTATGGTAAAAGTAACGCAGAAGAATACTTAGAGTGGGAAACGAAAATAGATTTAATCTTTTCTTGTACCAACTATAGTGAGTTACAAAAGGTGAGGCACACTTCTATTGAGTTTATTAGATACGCGTTAAATTGGTGGACAAATTTTTGTCGAAATAGGACTAAAACAAGACAACCCCGATTTGTCACATGGGAAGAAATGAAATATGAAATGATACATCGATATTCATCCCAATCAATTTTGAAAGTTCTATTTTCACGAGTTTGCAAAATTTAAAACAAGGTTCCAAAAGTGTGGATGAATTTTACCAATAATTAAAAATCTTGTTGGAAAGATTCAATTTGCAGGAACCTGAAGAAGCCACCAAAGCACGCTTCCTACATGGACTAAATAGGGAGATTGCATAGAAGGTTGAGCTTCAACCTTATCTTGACCTAATGTCCATGGTCCACATGGCTGAGAAGATTGAACAACAGCTAAAGATACGTAGTTTCTCCAATTTCAATTCAGCTTATCGCACGAATCAATGTTCTTCAAAGTTTCAAGGCAGATCTTTAGGAACTGGAAGCTCACGGCCTATAGGAGGCCACACACGTGACAAAAGTGGGTCACAAAAGTTTGACAATTGTGTGCAAGGCACACAAAAGCAGGATGAATGAGGAAAGCAAAAAGCCTCTACAGGGAATTCATCTGATCCCTCTACTAGGCTTAGAAACATTAAATGCTTTAAGTGTCAAGGTCGTGGTCACATAGGAAGGGAGTGTCCTAACGCTAAAAGAGTCATGTTACTTGAGGAAACTAATGAATACGTGACAAAATCTGAGCATGACAATGAATCTAAGCATGATAATGAAACTGAACCCGAAGAGGACTTAGGGGCACAAGATGACTATGATACTAAGGAATTCCTTGTTGTGCGTAGAGCTTTGAATGCATATCCAAAATTAGATGATCATGAACAGCATAGAGAAAACATTTTCCATAGTCATTGCATGATAAATGGTAAAGTATGCACTTTAATCATTGATTTCGGTTCTTGTGCAAATGTGGTGATGCGCCCCATCCAAGCCAAGAAGAACCAATCACAGCGGGAGGTACACCAATGCAAGCCAAGGGCCCTATAACAAGGAGCATGGCCAATAAATTGATGCATGAAGTGGGAACCTTCCTTTACAAGCATGTTGAGGATGAACCAAGTAAAGGTAGCCTACGTTAGATCTATTTGCTAAAAGCTTTAATTTAGTTTTGAACCGTGTTGTAATATATTCGGTGATGTTGTGTGTATTGTTCATATTGTTGTGTGCTTAGCTTTCTTTCCTTTATAAGTTTTTGTAAACTAATCTAGACATGTCCTAGTATGTTGCATATGTTGTTTGGTGTATGTTTGAACTGATTTTAGGCCAAGGAAGCTTGATGGAATCCATGCCAAACGTTCAAACGCCAAGTTGAGTTGAAAGGGCAAGCTTGCAGGATGACACCCTCTTAGTGTTTCAGCCATACCTCACCAACCACAACTCCAATTGACGTGATTCTAGTTGCAGGTGAAAGATAAGAGAATAAGCTACAATGTTGATGTTCAGCACTGTCCTAGAAAAGGTCTATATCCAGCTACACAATCGTTGCAACAAACTGGTTGCTTAGTCACCTGCTTCCAAAGGTCCACATCCGAAGCAGGTCAATTTCAAACGGGCAAAACTCACTCATTTCAGCTCCAAACGACAACATTCTGGCGTCAAAACACATCTAAAGGAATAGCTCTACAACTTTTATTTTATGTGCAAGAGCTGAGTCTGATTGGAAGATAGCTTCATATTGCAAAATAATTCAAATATCAAATCTGAACAGATTTTGCTTTCTTGATTGTCCAAGTGGGATTCTCAACCAATCAGCTGAAAGGAGTAGGACCTGTATAGCACTACTAGAAGGGGGGTTTAATAGTGGGTGCTGAAAATTTTGTTTTTAAAAACTTTTTAACCAAAAACTCACTTCTGAAAACAGCTTCTGTTTTCAGATCCTGAATTGAAACGATTTAAAGACCTAGTAAAGACATCTAAAAATTATGAAATTCGGTGTAAATGAACTCTCAGATGTTATAAGTATCTCATAAAAATTTCAGAATAAAAATCCACTCCTAAGCTCTTGAAAATACGTTCTTGGTCAGATTGTGCGAATATCTCAGAAACCGTGTTCCGACTTGATTGGAGACTCCAAATGGTCTGAAAATTTAATTACAAGACCCTCAAGATATGTACTTCAATGGTTTTTAACATGTTTCAAAAATTCCTTTGGGAAATATATCAATCATGTTAATGTTCTCAACCTTTGCAACTCTGAAAATCAGATTGCACTAGTCTCAGACCTATTCAAGTTTAGTTGACTTATACTTATCCAAATGAGTTGAAACTTGCGCAAAATGAAAACTAAGAGGTGTGGCTATGTTTCTGCAAAGTTTTACGATTTTTTAAATTCGTTTGCTATTTTTTCTGTTGCAACAAAATCGATGCGTAATGCTGGAAACTGAAACTAAAATGCTGAGAATAAGAACACCAAGGATTTTATACTGGTTTGGTTAAATCAACCTGCTCCAGTCTTTGAGGACACCTTTCTCGGTTATCACTAAACACAAAAAACACCTTAACACAAGGGTTACTGGAGTTATACACCAACTCCACCCCTTTACAATCAATACAACAAAAATAACCAAAGAAACCGATCACAAACACCACCAATCGAATGAAGGTTTGATCACACCTTGATCAACCTTTTACAACAATGTATGAGTATGGGTGGTATAATCAAAGCCTATATAACATTTTAAATATATGAACAATAGGCTTGAGAGAGGAAGATGAAGAAAGAAAAAGAGGAGAAGAAAGTAGTAGAGCTTCTTGATCCTGAGAGAATGAGAGTTGTGTTCTTGAACTTGTTTGCACTATTCTTCTCTTTTTTATCAAAATGTGGCCGCCCCCTTTAGGTCTTCTACCATCTTGAGAATTCTCTTTAATGCCCTTGGTAGATTACCTTCTGTAGATGTTACGGCCGAAACAAAAAAAGAAAAAAAAAGGAATAGTAATAAAATAAAGGATAGAGATAAATACATATTAAATGGTAAGTAGAGTTACACTAGGAAACCTAAACCAAAATCTAATGGGAAAGCTAAAATCTACCCTAACTCCCCCCCCCACCATATATATACATATACACGCATAACACTAAAAAAAACCCACCCAGCCGCTCGACACACACACGCACGCTCAAGGAAAAAAAGAAAAAATGAGAAGAGAGAAAAAAGAGAGAAGAAGAAGGCGGGCGAGGCCCCTAACCCAAGTTTTAATCCATTGAATTTATTCGTGTTATCGTCAATCGCGGTAGGTGCCTCTTCCCCCCTCAAACGGGTATAATCCATGCATGATTTGATGGTATATTTATGTGGTTCGTTGTTTTTGTTTGTTTAAGATATTAATTTTCCATATATTTTATATGACAAAGCATGAGATGATTTATTTATTGTTGATACGTGCGTGTATGTGTATGGATTTGCTGGTATGATTGGATTACATTAAAAATACCCTCAAATTAATCCAAAAGATTAGAAATTTTCATACTTGTAGTTGTTTAAAATGGCGTTTTGTCCTTAGAATAGGTTTATCTAGCCCGGAATAGGTTGGGATTGGGTTTGAAGTCGAAAAAACGGGTATGACAGACGAGTTTCAGGGTGTGGCGCGTGGGGCCCACGCGCGGCGCAGTTTGCTTTTGAAAATGAAATTTTTGTTCTTTTCTCTATTGAGAAGCTGCACTTTTTTTATTCATTTCTCACTAAAAAATCAAGTCTAAAAACCTTCAAATTTTGAGCATGCTTGAGGGTGATTGCCAAGACAAGATGAATAAGACTTAGGAGGGTGTTTGTCATTTGCCTAGTCCACACCATTCTTCAAATCTTGGTTGCTCAATTCAGCCGATCTTAAGACTTTGGAAGCAAGGAGGAGCTTGGTCACTGTGCATAACCCATTGATGGAGGAGAAGCTTGAATAAAAGAGTGGGATCCTACTTGTGCTTGCATCAATTTTCCTCAAGAAGAACCAAAAGTAAACTTTGAACACTGCCTTGCATCTATCTTCACTTATTACATCCATTTGAGTTACATAAAGGCTTAAAATAAGTTAAGGATTGCCCAGAGCAACCCTTAGTTTTCTTGACTCAGGCTATAACATACTTGTTGGTTTCCAATTTTTTCTTGAATCCTAGATAGTCCAAAATAAAATCAAAGCATTGCATCTTAAGTGGAGGCCGTGTGGAAGCAGTTTGAAGGGCTTGAGGAGTATTTGGATATATTATCCCCTGATAAAGCGGAGATTCTACCAAGAAAAGCAAAACAAGGATTGGAAGAGCTTGTATACGAGAGTAGAGGGGAAAGAATTGTTTTATACTAACGTAACAAACTCTCATCTGTCTTTGTGTTCGTTTTGTTTTCTTAATCATTTTCAGGAACAATTTTCAGGGGTCATCGGGAAACAATCTCTGTGTGTTGCTAACATATGCGTATGGTTGCGTATATCCGACCCTCCTATAACATGTCATAGGCGGAAGCCTCTAAAGCAATGGGATAATGTTGTTGTTGTTGTTTTAGGAAAAATGGTTGAATCACATGGAAAGGAGCAAACCCCTCCTACTACCCCTACCATGCCACAATGTCCTATGATGATGGAGACATTCCAGCTTGATCCATGCGTTTGGATGCAAGAAGAGTGGCATTGAAGATCTTAAACATAATGCCGGCCAAAGCAAGGGAGAAAGAGCCACTCAAGAAAGAAGAGGACTAACAAGCATACACTTAAATGAAGTAACATCCTATGGAGGTGAAACATGGTAAGAGAGCCGAGGGAACCAGCCTCAAAGAGGGCGTGTAAGAGGGTATGGACGAAATGGTGATCGTAGGAACACATCCTTTGAAGAAAGATTTGATGATCCACCTGAATGCAATGACCAATTTCAAGTTGAAAGGTATTATAACCTCAGGTATGAAAGGAATGAACCTCCTGAAGAGGAGTTTATTACAAGCAAACTGAATATACCTTCTTTCCAAGGTAAAAGTGATATTGAAACTCACTTGCAATGGGAGTTAAAGGTGGATCATATGTATTCTCGCTGCCACATTTGAATTTGTAGATTATGCCTTAAATTGGTGGGAATATCTACAAAAAAATACAAGGACTAGGCAACCACCTATTGTCACTTAGGAAGAACTGAAACAAGAAATGAGGAAAGATTCGTCTCTCAGTCATATGAAGGAACTGTCTACCAAAAGCTGCAATAACTCACTCAAGGTAACAAAAGTGTTGATGAGAGTATTACAAAGAATTGCTTACCAGAACAAACATAGAAGAAGCTGAAGAGGCCACAATGGCAAGATTTGTGGCTGGCCTAAACAAGGAAATGTCCTATAAATATCCTATGGTACATAAGACAAAAAGTAGAAGGGCAGCTGAAGGTACATACCCCTATCCCTTCTTGATGAGGGAAACAAGAAGGGACCTTCCTTTAACTCCTAACATGGATTAGAGAAGAATTGGACGTTGCCAAACCTTCCAAGGAGACCCTGCATTCTGTCATGTTCAAGCTTTACCCGGTTTGTGTTGAACAGCCTCACAAATGACTTCAACTTGTTTGAACAAGCCTAAACCCTTTCAAACAATATCCATTCCAAGTATAAGAAGCATAGAATCAAGTTTGTTCAGTTCTTGAAGGGATTCAATGCACTTTGAATCAAAGAAATGCAAGACAGTACTGGAGACAAACAACTCTGGCTGAAATGTTATAAACTGAAGCTTTTTTATATCTGTTTGTACACGGTTTCTAAGCTAGAATTTATAGACAAAACTAAGCTAACATGTCCTAAATATCTTTCAAAATAGGTCCAATGAAAACAAAGAAGAAAACATGGTTTACATGGCTTTGGAAGCAAAGCTGTTCATTGGACAGATTGTTTGCTGACTTGCGCATAGTTGTCTTGCTTGGCCAAGTTGATTTAGGCATCTTCCTTAAGATTGGTTTACATAGTTGAGCAGCTTAAGATGTCTTCTGAAAGACGTTGCATGTTTCTTGGACATTGTCCTTGTGATTGGCTCACAATTTGGCAAATACTGCAGACTATACAAATCAGAACCAATCTGGATAGTTGATTTTGTTTCACCCAAATGGCCATCCTACCCTTCGAATTAGATTTGGCAATACGAATAAGAATTATAGATAGTTTCATGAATTTGAATTTTGGTGCCAGTTTGATGTCATTTGGAGGTTAGATGACCAAGCAGCCTGCTTGTTGAGGATGATTTTGGAGCTTGTTATAGGCCTCTAATCGAAAAGTCATACGCGGAAAAGTTTTAGATAAACTTCTCATCTTTCACCTCCAACTAGAATGAGGTTAATTGCACTTGTGGTTAAAGAGATATGGCCAAACAACCAACTGAGTGTCAAGCTGCCTACTTCACTGTTCAGTTTCAGCCTTGTGTTTGAACTTTGGATCCGTTTGATTCTTGCTTCCTTGAGCCTAAATGAGTTCAAACACAGACAAAACAACATATGCAACATATTCAACATGTTCTAGGGTTTTTTAGACTATAAGAGACATGAACTTGCAGTTATGAATGGTCAGATGACCCTTAAAAGTTCATACAATTGCTACATGTCTTAGAGAACTAACAAGTGCAATGTTTGACATGCTTGACATGTTGTTGATGCCTCATTGGAGTGCATCACTTATTTTCGGCCTAACCTTTCAAATTTTTCCAAGGTACAGCCTAGGACAAGTTTTAGACCACCACAAAATCAAGTCCATGGTTTTCAAGGGAGGAACCAACCTAGCTTTCCCAAACATCCAACAAACAACTTCCCAAGTGTGAACAAAGGAAAGACCAAGGTAAAGGTCATTTACAAATCAATGTCCAACAAACAACTTCCCATTGAAGGTACTACTCCTAATTCTAATACTAGATTCCGTGATATACAATGTTTTAAATGCTTAGGTAAAGGTCATTTTACAAATCAATCTCCCAACCCTAAACGAATCATGTTTAGTGAGGAGTGTAATGAGTATTGTTCTGAGGAAGAGCTCGAAGAAACTGAGGACACTGAGGAAATTTGTGAGGAAGAAGAGGAAGTCACATGTGAAACTAATGAATGTGAAAACAAAGAGTTCTTGGTTTTAAGAAGTGCTTTAAATGTTCAAGTTAAAATGGAAGAACGAAATTTACAAAGAGAAAACATTTTTCACATCATTGCATGGTTAAAGCAAAAGTTTACACACTTATCATTGATTCTAGATCTTGTACAAATGTAGAAAGTGTGGAAATTGTTATGAAAGTTGATTTAACTTTAATCGATCACCCACACCCTTATAAGCTCACTTGGTTAAATGATTGTGGAGACATTAAGGTCAATAAACAAGTTCTGATTCCTTTGTCAATTGGTGGATATAAGGATGAAGTATTATGTGATGTAGCACCTATTCACTCAAGTCATATCTTGTTAGGTAGACTATGACAATTTGATAACAAGGTTAACTTTGATGGTTACTTGAATAGATAATCCTTTAGACATAACAACAAATTGTTTAAGTAGATGCATTAACCCCACAGAAAGTGTGTGAGGATCAAAAGAGAATGTCCAAGAGTAGAAATGATCCTAAGGAGAAAAAATTGGAGAGAATTTTTGTTAAGAACATTCAGCCTGAATCAAAAGGAAAAGAACTTGGCAGTGCAGAAGAAAAAACCCAAGAAGAAAAGTTCTTTCTTTGCATCCCAAAGAGAGGTGTTACATTCAATCAACTCCAACAAAACCATTACATCTTGCTGTATAAAGAAGCCTAATTCTCTTCAAATGGCTTACTAACTACATTGCCAAGTGAAATCACCTCTTCATTTTAAGATTTCTCTAACTTATTCACTGATAGAGATCCCTCCGGATTACCACCTTTGAGAGGCATTAAACACCAATGGATTTCATCCCTGGAGCTGTCTTACCAAAAAGGCATGCCTATAGAGCCAATGCAGAAGAAACTAAGGATATCGAAAGACAAGTTGAGGAACTCTTAGACCAAGTTAAGGTGAGAGAGTATGAGCCATTGTGTTGCACCCGTGGTAGTGGTCCCAAAGAAACATGGAACTTGGAGAATGTGCACAGACTGTAGAGCAATCAATAAGATTACTATGAAGTATAAATACCATATTCCTAGGTTGGATGACATGTTGGATATGTTACACGAGTATAGATACTTTACCGAAGTAGATCTTTAGCAAGAGTACTTCCAAGTGAGGATTAGAGAAGGAGATGAATGGAAGACTGCCTTGAAGACTAAGTTTGGATTCCATTGCGGCACCCTTAAACAAGTTAGTCAAAAAGGATGTAAGTTTTCAAAGGGGAGAATCCCAACAACAAGCCTTCGATGAACTTAGGCAAAGATTGACAACAGCACCCAACATAAGATTGCCCAACTCTGAACCTTTGAAGTAGAATGTGATTAATGGAGTTGGCGTTGGAGCTGATTTGAACTAAGGAAACAAACCCATAGCTTACTTTAGTGAAAAGTTAAATGGAGCTTCATTGAACTATTCAACTTATGACAAGAAACTTTATACTTTAGTAAGATCATTGCAGACATAGCAACATTACCTTCAACCAAAGGAATTTATGATACATACTGATCATGAAAGTGCTAAATACCTTAAGGGGAAGGGTAAGTTGAACAAATGGCATGCTAAGTGGGTAGAATTCATTGAGCAATTCTCTTATGTCATCAAGTACAAATAAGGAAAAGATAACATAATTATTGATGCTTTGTCTTGTAGATTTACCTTGTTACTACGTTGTCTTCTAACATGTTTGGGTTTGAAACTATAAAAGAGTTGTATGCCACTGATCATGACTTTAGTTCTGTCAATGAAGCTTGTCTTGAATCCCCATTTGGTAAGTTTTACTTGCATGAAGGATTCCTGTTCAAAGAACGTAAGTTATGCATTCCTATGTGTTCAATCAGAGAGATATTGATCAAAGAAGCTCATGGAGGAGGCTTGATGGGTCAGTTTATCTCATTCAAGACGTTGGAGATTTTGAAAGAGTATTTCTTCTGGCCACACATGCGTGTGAATGTTGAAAAGGTATGTGCAAATTGTGTCGCATGTAAGCAAGTTAAGTGTAGAGCACAACCACATGGATTGTACACACCTTTACCTGTACTTGACTCACCTTGGATTGATCTTTCTATGGACTTTGTGTTAGGATTGCCTAGATCCAAAACTGGTAAAGATAGTGTTTTTGTTGTTGTTGATAGATTTCAAAAATGGCTCACTTCATTGCATGTAAAAAGGTAGATGATGCTACTTATGTTGCCGACTTATTCTTCAAAGAGATTGTACGATTACATGGCATGCCCCACACCATTGTAAGTGATAGAGATACAAAAGTTTCTCAGTCATTTTTGGCATGTATTGTGGAGTAAACTTGAAACTAAACTACTTTTCTCTACCATTGGTCACCCACAAACTGATTGCCAAACTGAAGTAGTCAATAGAACTTTGTCACAATTGTTGCGTGTCATAATCCAAAAGAATTTAAACAATTATTGCCTAGCATTCATAAGAGTTTACATACAATGGAATTTTCATAGTGGTACTTCACATTCACCATTTGAAGTTGTTTATGGCTTTAATCCATTATCAACATTGACTTAGTCCTTATTCCTATGCATGACCGTACTAACGTTGATAGTGAGTGTAAAGCTGAACTTGTAAAAAGCTTGCATGAAAAAGTTAAGTCACATCTTGAAGCAAAGAACAAAGTATATGCCAGAAGAGCAAATAAGAACTGTAAGGTTGTTATATTTTAAACTTGGAGATCTTGTTTGGTTACACTTGAGGAAAGAAAGATTTCCTAAAGAGAAGAAATGAAAGTTAAACCAAGAGCAGATGGGCCGTTCAAAGTGCTCAAAAGACTTGGGGACAACGCATATGTTCTTGACATCCCTGAAGATAAGTATCGTTCTATTTCTCGTACATTTAATGTTGCTGATCCTACCCCTTTTAGCATTGACTTAGATTCGAGGTCGAATCCTTTTCAAGAGAGGGGGAATGATGAGGCCCAGCCAATCCAAGAGCAGTCCACACTTGATACTACTCCAATACAAAATAAAGTCCCATAATAAGAAGCGTGGCAAGGAAACTGATGCATGAGGTGGGCACCTTTCTGTATAAACATATGGAGGATAAACAAGTGAAGTAAACGTCCATGGGGTCCATTTAATGCAAGCATAATGTAGTTCATGTATAAAGTTTGTAATATATTAGTAGCCTTAAGAATGATGTTTACATTTCCTTTTAGTTAGCTTTCTTTTCTTAATGAAGTATTCTAATATAGTCTAGAAATGTACTAGTATATTGTATATATTGTTTTGTATGTGTTTGAACTGTTTTTAGGTCAAGAAAGAATGATTGGGGACAATGCAACGTTCAAACATGAAGCTGAACCAGGATTGTCAATTAAGCAGCGTGACACACTGATAGTATTTCAACCATATCTCCACAACCACAACTCCAATTGACCGGATTCTAATTGTAGCTTCAACATTAAAAACCAAGCACCATTTTTGATGTTCAGCACATCTTCAGCAGATGATTTATCAGGTTCAATTATCGCAGGGAAGATGAAGCTACTGATCAGCTGCCTGCTTGAAGGACTACCCCGAAGCAGCTGAACTTCAACATGTCATATCTCCTTCTTCCCAACACCAAATCAAATGATTCAAAAGCCAAAATTGAAGTTCTTTTCATTAGCCACAATATGGATGAAGACAAGATTGGCAAAATGTGATTGGAAGGAACCTAAATGACGTAGAACAGTTTGGCGTGTGTTAAAGACACACAACATGACTCACTTGCCAAATCAGCCTCAAAGCTCAATCAATCAAGGGGAGGATGATGCAAGTGTGGGGCTTGATCCACTCATCCACCTTCAACGTCCGCCTTCACAATTGGGGTTGGCACAAAGAAGATCCCTTCTCCTTGCTTCCTTTGAGTAGAACTCGGTTGAATTGAACGTATACCAAAACCAACGAATGGTTGTTGATAGACAAACCAACAACGCCCTCCTAGACATCACCCATAGTTATGGCAAACACCTTCAAGAAGTTCACCATTGAAGATGATTAACCTTGATTTTTAGTGCAAAATCAAGAAAACAAGTCACACGCAATTTAGAGAGAAAACAGAATTTTCATTCATCAAAATTAAGGTACTAAGTACATGGCTTTTTGGCCTTTATTTATGCTGATCTTATCTACATAAGAGATGCCTAGATGGATCAGATTCTATCTCAAAAAGGGCCTAACGAAAATCTGGTTGAAAATAAAATAGAATTTGAAATAATATTTGAAACTTGGATAAGCTGAAATCTTGTCTTCAAATTTGATTTGTTGTTTGATCCTGATGTGTAAAACTCGTGGGCTCCAACAATTCCACCTTCCAAACGTCCTTCACAAAGGGTTAGGCACAAGGAAGAAGACTTCCCCTTGCTTCCTTAGTGATTAAAAATGTGTGGATTAAACGAATGAGCAAGACCAATACTTCGAGATGGTCGTTGATCAGGCAAACAAAAACGGCCCTCTTGGACGGTACCTTTAAGCAATGGCAATACCTTCAATATGCTCAACTTTGAAGGATCTTAACCTAGGTTTTTAATGCAAAACCAAGAAAACAAAGTCGCACACACAGTGAAAGAAATATCAAGGATTCTTATTCATCAAAAGGTGTGTTTACAATCAGCCAAAGGTGTCTATTTATAGGCCTAAAAAACGTCCCCCTTCAGCTTGAAATGGCTAGAAATAATTCAAATAAAGCTATCTAACAAATGTTTAAATTTGAACTTGCTTGAATTTTAAAACTAAGATAATTCTAGCTAAAAATTGAAATGCTTGCAAGATGTTATCTCCTCTATGTCCAGCTGTGTTTGAGGAGTTGATGGAGTCTTGGAGAAGCTGATTTTGATAAGTAGAATGTGCTTGAACTTGAATTCAAAAAGTTGGGTGAATTCGAATTCAAGTTGATTTTGAATTTGAGCTTCTTTGGATTTGTTTCTTGCACATCTTTTCCTTGGTTCCAGCCGTGTATGAGAGGTCCAAGAAGGTCTTGAAATCTGAATTTGATGATGATAACATGGTTGGAGTTGATTTCAAAAGATGATTGAAGTTTGAATTCAAATTGAGTTTGAATTTGAATTCAAACTTGGATTCAATTTGAATTGGTTTTTATCTCCTTTTTTCTTCAAAAATGGCGTGTGGAAGGCTCCTTATCTTGGCTGAACTCATCTCAAATTTTAAGGCTTAATCTGGTTGAAACTTGAATTCAAATCAAGGTTGAATTTAAATTCAAGTTTGGCTTTGAATTTAAATTCAATTGATCATCATCCTTTTACTTGTAAAATGGCCGGCCCCCTCCTTGTGGATAATGGAGATGATTTTGATTTCAACTTGATCAAGAGATTCTATCTTGGACACCTTTGAATTTGTCTTAGCGTAGACAAACATTCTCTTCAAACATTCTCTTCAAACATTTCATGTACCTAATTTACCTACACAGAAAATACATAAAACTAAGATCACACGACACAAGATAAAATTTAAAGACAAAGAATGTAGACGTGCATGCTGATACACGTTCAAGTTGAAGGTTCAATGAAATGAACCCAAGGAGTCTTGGGTTCATCTTGAGCATGCTTGTACAAGAAGGTGGCAACTTGATGACAAAGTTCCCTTGCCCTCCTTCTTGTCATAGGACCCTTAACCTCTTGATGGGGCCTTTGATCCTCATCGAACACTTGATCCTCATCAATGAAGGTGGCAACTTGATGACAAAGTTCCCTTGCCCTCCTTCTTGTCATAGGACCCTTAACCTCTTGATGGGCCCTTGATCCTCATTGGACCCTTGATCCTCATCAATCCCCCCTCAAAAGGATTTGTCCTCGAATCAAAAAGGTCATCGTTGAAAGGGGTGAGGTCAGCAACATTAAAAGTAGGTGAAATTGAACCATACCTGTCGGGAAGATCAAGGATGTATGCATTGTCACCTATGCGTTTCAATACTTTAAAAGGTCCATCTCCTCGAGGCAACAATTTTGACTTTCTTTCATTGGGAAATCTTTCTTTGCGCAAATGTAACCACACTAAATCTCCAGGTTTAAACACAACTCGTTTCCGATGTTTGTTAGCTCGTCTTTCATAAGCTTTGTTTTTCTTTTCAAGTTGTGTTTTAACTTGTTCATACAGTTTCTTTATCTTTTCCGCTTTTTGTTTACCATCAAGACTAGAACGTTCGTGCACGGGAATAGGAATCAAATCAAGGGGAGACAAGGGATTAAATCCATACACGATTTCAAATGGACTATGGAAAGTACCGTGATGGACACTCCTATTATATGCAAATTCGATATATGGTAAACAATCTTCCCAATGTTTAATGTGTTTTTGCAAAATGGCACGCAAAAGTTGAGAAAGAGTACGATTAACGACTTCAGTTTGTCCATCCGTTTGTGGGTGTGCGGTGGTTGAAAACCACAATTGTGTACCAAGTTTAGCCCACAAAACATGCCAAAAATGACTCAAAAATTTCGTATCTCTATCACTTACAATTGTACGTGCCATGCCATGCAATCTAACAATTTCTTTGAAGAACAAATCAGCAACATGGGTGGCATCATCAACTTTCCTACATGCAATGAAATGTGCCATTTTTGAAAATCGATCAACCACAACATAAATGCTATCGCGTCCTCCCCGAGAACTAGGAAGTCCTAAAACAAAGTCCATGGAGATGTCAATCCAAGGGGCATCAGGGACGGGTAAAGGTGTGTAAAGGCCATGTGGTTGGGTCTTGGATTTGGCTTGTTTGCAAGTGATGCAACTACCACACAACCTCTCGACATCTACTCTCATGTGGGGCCAATAGAAATGTTCCTCAAGAGTCTCAAGGGTTTTGAACACTCCGAAATGACCCATTAAACCTCCCCCATGGGCTTCTCTAGTCAATGCTTCTCGTAGGGATGATTGGGGAACGCACAATTTTTGTTCTTTGAAAAGATATCCCTCATGCATGTAAAATTTCCCGAATGGTGCTTCTTTACATGCTCGAAAATGGTGCCAAAGTCATGGTCATTGGGGTACAATTCCTTAAGTGATTCGAATCCTAAGAAGCGTGAAGATAATGTAGTCACTAACGTGTATCTCCTAGAGAGGGCATCGGCAACTATATTATCCTTTCCTTGTTTGTACTTAATCACGTAAGGGAATTGTTCTATGAACTCTACCCATTTGGCATGTCTTTTGTTCAACTTTCCCTGCCCTTTAAGATACTTAAGGCTTTCGTGGTCTGTGTGGATCACAAACTCTTTAGGTTAAAGATAGTGTTGCCAAGTTTGTAGGGATCTCACAAGGGCATAAAGTTCCTTATCATAGGTAGAGTAATTCAATGCTGCTCCTTTCAACTTTTCACTAAAGTAGGCTATGGGTTTCTTATTTTGGGTCAAAACTACGCCTATACCCACTCCACTTGCATCACACTCGATCTCAAAGGTCTCGTCAAAATTTGGTAGCCTAAGTATGGGTGCAGTGGTCAGCCTATGCTTGAGCTCATCAAATGCCTGTTGTTGTGGCTCTTCCCACCTAAAAGGCACATCTTTTTTTACAATTTTGTTTAGGGGTGCAGCTATGGAAGAAAAATTTTTGACAAAGCGTCTATAAAAGCTGGCTAGTCCATGAAAACTGCGAACTTCCCCTACGTTCTTAGGTATAGGCCACTCCACAATTGACCTAACCTTTTCCTCATCCATCTCTACTCCCTCAGCCGAAATGACAAAGCCTAGAAAAACTACGCGTTCTAAACAAAAGAAGCACTTCTTAAAGTTGGCGTAAAGTTGTTCTTGCTTAAGCTTTTCAAAAACGGCTCTAATGTGGTCAAGATGATCTTCTATGGTGTGGGAATAGATTAGGATATCATCGAAATAGACAACGACAAAGCGTCCTATGAACGCACATAAGACTTCATTCATTAGCCTCATAAAGGTACTAGGGGCGTTGCTGAGCCTGAAGGGCATCACTAACCACTCATAGAGCCCAAACTTGGTTTTGAATGCAGTCTTCCATTCGTCCCCTTCTCTAATGCGTACCTGGAAGTACCCTTGCTTAAGGTCGATTTTGGTGAAGAATTTAGATCCGTGCAACATGTCTAACATATCGTCTAGCCTAGATATGGGGTACCTATACTTGACGGTAATCTTGTTTATGGCTCTGCAATCGGTACACATTCTCCACGTTCCATCCTTTTTGGGTACTAAAATAACTGGGACGGCGGATGGGCTTAGGCTCTCTCAGACTTGTCCACTAGCTAGGAGCTCCTCTACTTGCCTTTGGATTTCTTTGGTTTCTTCGGGGTTGGCTCGATAAGCTGGGCGATTTGGCAACACGGCTCCTGGGACAAAGTCGATTTGGTGTTCTATTCCTCTAATGGGTGGTAATCCGGATGGTGGTTCGGAGGGAAATAGAACTTCATATTCTTGGATAAGGGACGCAACTGAGGTAGGTAAGTTTAGTGGGAGTTCTTCTAGGGCAAGGTGACACGACTTTGGGATGATGATGAGGATAGTTTGGTTGTTATAAAGTGCGCGTGTGACCTCTCTTTTCTTGGCGAAATACCCACACTTCTTTTTGGACTCGTTGACACTTAGGGGAACTACCTCTTTTCCCTTGCTCTCGTGTTTTTTGTTCTCACTTTTCATACAATCCACGAATTTTCTCTCGGCCTCTTTTTCCTTAGGATCGGCTCTAGACTTGGACATGCGTTGGTGATCCTCGTGGACTTTGTGTGGTGGAAGTGCATGCAGTTTGTACAATTTGCCATTCAATTTGAAAGAATAACGATTCAAATAACCATCATATGTCACATGTCGATCAAATTGCCATGGCCTACCAAGTATGATATGACTAGCATGCATTGTTGCGACATCACATAAAACATCATCTTTGTAACTACCAATGCTAAGAGAAATCAAAACTTGTTTACTTACGCTAACTTCACCGCAGTCATTTAGCCATGCAAGTTTGTAAGGATACGGATGATTAGTCATAGGCAAATTCAGTTTTCTTACTAATTCGGTGCTAGCCACATTCGCACAAGAACCGGAATCAATGATCATGGTGCACACTTTACCATTTATCATGCAATGAATATGGAAAATGTTTTCTCGATGTTGTTCGTGATCATCTAATTTCGGATATGCATTTAAAGCTCTACGCACAACAAGAAACTCCTTAGTGTCAAAATCATCTAATGCGCCTAGATCCTCTTCAGGCTCAATTTCATTATCATGCTCAGACTCGTTTTCATGCTCGGACTCGGACACATATTCGTTTGTTTCTTCAATTAACATGATTCTTTTTGCATTAGGACATTCTTTTCCTATGTGACCACGTCCTTGACATTTATAACATTTAATGTCTCTAAACCTGTTTGAAGGATCCGAAGAATTGCCGGTAGGAGCCTTTTGTTGGGTGCGTTCATCTCTCCTTTTGTGGATTGCACACGATTGTCCATTCTTTGTGACGCACCTTGGTCACGTGCTTGGCCTCCTGTAGGCCGTGAACTTCCTATTCCTGAAGGCTTGTTGGAAAACCTTGACGAAGACTGATTAGTACGATAATTGGAATTGAAAGTGGAGGAATTACGTACCTTTAATTGTGTTTCAATCTTTTCAGCCACGTGTACCATGGTGGTGAGGTCGAGATAAGGTTGAAGATTAACCCTTTGCTCAATCTCCCTGTTTAAACCATGTAATAAACGAGCTTTGGTGGCCTCTTCAGGTTCCTGCAAGTTAGACATTTCCAACAAAATTTTCAACTCTTTATAATACTCGTCTACACTTTTGGAACCTTGTCGTAAATTATGCAAACTTGTGAAAATAGAACTCTCATAATTGTTTGGAATAAAACGTTGTCGCATTTCAAACTTCATTTCTTCCCAAGTGGCAATTGGGGCTTGTCTCGTCTTAGTTCTATTTCGACACAAATTCGTCCACCAATTAAGTGCATACCCATAAAACTCAATAGAAGCGTATCTCACTTTTTGCAATTCACTATAATTGGTACAAGAAAAGATCAAATCCACTTTCGTTTCCCATTCTAAATATTCCTCCGCATTACTTTTACCATAAAACGTGGGAATATTTATTTTGGTTTTAAGAAAATCATCATCTTGCGGGAAAAGGGGATTTTGGCGTCTTTGGTAACCACGGGGAGGGTGGTCATCAAAGTCATAATCATCATGCTCAAAGGGAATGTAATAATCATTGTACCTTCTTGGAGCGTACCTTCTCGCTTGTGTAGGAGGAACAAACCTTCTTGCTTCTGTGTGCGGTGGTCTAAGGTTGTCATCCTCAACTTCTTCTGGAGGATGGCGCCTTTGTTGTGGTAGTGGAATGGCCCTGCTTGTTCCTTGGCCATCACTCGTTTTGTAGCTTCGCTCCACATCTTCCAAGCGATGCTTAATTACCTCATTGTCATGCATGAGTTTCTTAAGCATCTTCAACATTTGTTGTTGCGTATTGTCAACAGTTTCGGCTTCTTTAGACTTGTTAGATGCGGAATGATTGCTGCTGGCCATTGTACCTAAGGATTTGAACGAAAACAAAGTGAAAAAGAAAGAAGCAAACTAACACAAAGACAAACAAACGTTAAGGGATTAGTAAAAAAATAAGCTATGAACACTCTGCTTTCGATTCTTTTCACTCTCTTACCACTTTGGTTCTTGGATAACCTGAAGTTAAGAAGTCTCAAAGTGATCAATAAGGAAGTGTATTGCCAAGGCTTCTTCGAATCACAATGTTCTCCGCTTGTATCTTTTTTTTTGCTTTCAAGTTGCACCAATTAGTATCAAGGTAGAATCAATTGAAATGAACACAAACTTGAACTTTCTAGTAAGATTCAAAGAAAATAAGCAACCAAAGTTGATGTATAAGGCTGAACCAAAGATAAACTAAGGGTTGCCGTGGGCAATCTTTAGTTAATTTTGATTCTATGCACTTATTATCCACAAAATGGTTCAAGTCATGCATGTAGAGAAAAAGGGGTTTGAGTGATTTTTAAATACATGACTTAAATGTGCACAAAAACGAGCATAAGATAAAACGTGCATGATATAAACAAACGTGTGCATGATATTGCTTAGTACTTGCCTTATTTAGCTTACATATAATGTTGCCGGACTAACGAGCCATGAAGCGTTAAAGCTTACATCATATGGCAAACATTTGTTGTGTTTATACTATTTTCAGGTGCCACTATTAATGAACTAAACTAGTTCATTAAGTCAAGTACTTAGTTTATTAAACTAAGTAGTTCATTAAAGGAAGCCACATTTGGAAAAGGCACAAAGGCAACAAGGCTAAGGAAGGAAAGTTTTCTCCTCCTCCACTCATTAATATATATACACGCCTATACATATATAAATATATATATTTTCAGATTTTTTGAAAAAGGCACATACACATGTATTCCAACGTACTACCGACACGTTATATATTTTACGTACGTACGTTAACGTCACACCACTATGCTTAACTCATATATATGAGTATATTCAGGTCTTATATCATATGATATAAGATATGGTGATGACAAATTAAATATGACACGATAAAAGGTTCTAAACCGAAATTTGTCGTATCGGACGAATACCGAAACTTCGCCAACGTGTCACGTACCTGCCATAAATAAATGGCCAGCCCCTATACATCAAAATTTGATGAAAATTTCGTGCACATCACTGAATATTCAGCCAAAACTACTTTCCATATTGGCACACACAAATTACTCCACATTAAGGCCAAAATGTGAAGATTCCAAGTTTAATTTTTGTCACATGTAAATGGTACCACTTTAGACCAGCCAAGTGCTGAGATTTAAAGTATATATTATATATATTATGTATAACATAATATATATAACATGTGCAAAAGTTGGAATTTAAATTAGAGAAAAATCGGGTAATCGATAAATATCGAAAATTCGGTTTTCTACGCACACAACACATGGAACGTTTTTGGTACATCATGTGACACGTATCTAGACACTTTTTACATATGATATACATCTTAAAGTGTTCTAGAAAATTAAATTAAGGGCTGATTGGAATATAACATGTGTGTATTATTAAATGTGCATTATTTTACAAAGTTAGCAAAAATAAATTTCAGCACATGCACAATCATTTCCAACGTCACCTACAGCTGAGATGGAGCTTATTTGGAGCCTTGTTGGCATATTGATTGGTCAAGGATCAATCATACAATGTTGGTGAATTGAAGAGAGAAGCTACAAATGGTAAGAATTCAAAATATATCTCTCTTATATCACATGCTGAAAATTTCAGCATGCTAAATGTTGCTGGCCGATTTTATCACTTAAATGAGATATAATTTGTCATCTTTTATTGTGTGATTGATTGGAAGAAGAAATGGAAATGATTTGAATATTATTTAAATTAATAAACTGTAATATTTTATATATTACACATGCTGAAAATTTTTCAGCATGTGTAAGACATGGTGGCCGAATTTGTAAGCTTGGAAGTGTCCAAGTTTATTTCTCATATGATAGCAATACTTACCATAACTTGGTGATTTAATTTTTAAAAAAAACCAAGGTAAATTGGGCATTATTTTGAATAAACTTAAATGATGCACATGCTGAATTTTCAGCATGGCAATATCACTAGTTGGCCGATTTTTTCATTAAGTTGGGAAGGATTTTTATCTTGCAATTTATGTGATATATCTTATGATTTATGGAAGTTATTTTGTGATGATTTTTGGCACATGTTTAAGTGTATTCTCAGATTTTTTTCCAAGTCATCATGATGACAACATTCATCCAATGAGAAGGTGCCAAGTAAGCGAAGACTAAATGATCATCCAATAAGAAGATGCCAAGTAAGCAAGATATTGTCACAATGATGTCTTACACTCTCTCAAGGACTTAAAAAATAATTTTCAATAGTGGGAGACACCACCTAGGGGACGGCCTGCACACATTAAAAGGAAAGAGAAGAGAGCAAACAAAACAAGGCCAAGCATTGCAAAATCAAAGTGATCAAAAAGCCTAGTTCTTCTTCTTCTACATTCTCTCTTTCTTTCTTTCTTCTAGTAAGCCTATTGTATTCATATTCTTTCAATCTTGAATAGGCTTGATATAAACCACCATTAATTCTATATCTTTGTAAAAGATTGATCAAGGTGTGATCAATCTTCATTCTTGCTAGGTGGTGGTGTTCGTGCCAATTGTATTGAACATACAAGGTTTGTAAAGGGTTGGAGTTGGTGTGTAACTCCATCAACGCTGCAGTAAGGTGTACTGCGTGTGTGTGATTAGTGTGAACCAAGGAAGGTGTTCCTTGAAGACTGGAGTAGGTTGTTTATAACCGAACCAGTATAAAATTCTTGGTGCCATTTACTTTCTGCATTTACTTTTCAGTTACTGCACTGATTATCCTTCTTGTTCGCATTCGTAAAAATAGTTAACGAATTTCAAAAATCACGAAAATTACCAGAAATATACTCACACGTTCTAGGGTTAATTTGGCATAAGTTTCAACCCTTTTGGATAAGTATAAATCAATCAAACATCAAAAGTTCTGAGACTAATGCAGTCTGATTTTCAGACTTGCAAAGGTTGAGACTTTGATAGTAGTTGACCTACTTCCCAAAAAGAATTTTGCAAAACTGTTTCAACCCATTTAAATATAGTATATAAAGAGTTAGTGGTTAAATTTTCAGAGAATTTGGACGTTCAAACAAATAGGAATTAATTTTTCAAAACCATCTACCGTTTCTGGCAGATTTGCACAATCTCAGTACCAACGATTTTTGAAGGGGTTAAAGGTTGAATTTTAATTTGAAATTTTTAGGGGACCCTCATAACATCTGAGGCTAAGTTCTCTCAAAATTTCATAATTTTTGGAGACCTCTAACCTAGTTTTAAAAACGTTTTAACACGGGTCCTGAAAACAGAATCTGTTTTCAGAACTTGAATTGTTCAAGTTTAAAGAAATTTTAAAAACCACACTTTCCGCACCATCTATTCAACCCCCCCCTTCTAGTGGTGCCTTGCAGATCCTACAATTGGTATCAGAGCGCAGGAACACTCACTTCAAAGGATCCAACGTTTCAAGTGAGATGGCAACCACTAGTGACAAAACCGAGCAAGAAGGTATGTCAAGCCAAATGCCTCCACTATTTGAAAATGAGGTAAATTCTGATTCTGACTCGGATTCTGAATTATCTTATGATGATTTATATGTTGAATATCTTGAATTACATAAGTTTGCTAGAACTCTTGTAAAACAAAAGAAGCGATTAATTGAAGACAAGAAGATGTTAGAATCTTCTAACGAAAATCTTGTCCTCAATTAAACGAGTCAAAAGAAGAGTCGTCTTGCATCATAAATTCATTAAGGTCTGAAATTTCATCATTGACATCCGAGAACACTGAAATGAAATCCAAGATTTCAAACTTGAAATCAAGGAATACCGAACTAGAGAAAATGATGAAACAATTTGATACGGGATCTAACATGCTGGATCGCATTATTTTATCACAAAAACATGACAATGATAAAACTGGATTAGGATACATTGAGACAAACGAAGCATCATCTAAACCATCCAAGTCTGTTTTATCTAAGAAAGTAGACACATCAAAGGCATGCGTAGCGTCTAAAGTAACGCAAAGACCCCCTCTCCCCTCATCTCGTCATATCTCTTCTTCACATCATGCAAAATATAATTATGTGCCATATAGGTATGAGAAGAAACAAGTGATGCATACGCGACACTCATATCACAAAAATGCATCTAGATCACGTCCCGTACATGCAAAACGAAATGCTTATCAGAAACCATAATACATGCATGATGGGATTCTTGGCCAAAGGCCAAACGCATTTGTCCCTAACATATATTATGTTGCCTTCTCATCACCTTTCTCACCTTTTGGAAGACCTAGAAAGGTCACCCAAATGTGGGTACCAAAAGGGATATTTTCAAAGGGTTTAATCAATGGCCCTTACGAACGCAAGTAGATGAAATGCATGATTTTTTTTGGGCATCTTTTGATTTGCTTTCCAAAATAAAGGGGGAGAGAAAAGCATGATTTAAGGGGGGGAGAGAGACTAATTGCATAAATTAAGGGGGAGCGACTCGGAATTTAAAATTCAAGTTTTGATTTTATGCATGATTGAAGGGGGAGCAATAGGATTTAAATCATGTGCATAAGTTATTTTGAAAATCATCAAAAGGAGGAGATTGTAGAGAAAAAGGGGTTTGGGTGATTTTCAAATACATGATTTAAATGTGCACAAAAACGAGCATAACGTGCATGATATAAACAAACGTGTGCATGATATTGCTTAGTACTTTCCTTATTTAGCTTATATATAATGTTGCTGGACTAACGAGCCATGAAGCGTTAAAGCTTACATCATATGGCAAACATTTGTTGTGTTTATACTATTTTCAGGTGCCACTATTAATGAACTAAACTAGTTCATTAAGTGAAGTACTTAGTTTATTAAACTAAGTAGTTCATTAAAGGAAGCCACATTTGGAAAAGGCACAAAGGCAACAAGGCTAAGGAAGGAAAGTTTTCTCCTCCTCCCATCATTAATATATATACACGCCTATACATATATAAATATATATATTTTCAGATTTTTTGAAAAAGGCACATACACATGTATTCCAACGTACTACCGACACGTTATATATTTTACGTGCGTACGTTAACGTCACACCACTATACTTAACTCATATTTATGAGTATATTCAGGTCTCATATCATATGATATAAGATATGGTGATGACAAATTAAATACGACACGATAAAAGGTTCTAAACCGAAATTTGTCGTATCGGGCGAATGCCGAAACTTCGCCAACGTGTCACGTACCTGCCATAAATAAATGGCCAGCCCCTATACATCAAAATCTGATGAAAATTTCGTGCACATCACTGAATATTCAGCCAAAACTACTTTCCATGTTGGCACACACAAATTACTCCACATTAAGGCCAAAATGTGAAGATTCCAAGTTTAATTTTTGTCACATGTAAATGGTACCACTTTAGACCAGCCAAGTGCTGAGATTTAAAGTATATATTATATATATTATGTATAACATAATATATATAACATGTGCAAAAGTTGGAATTTAAATTAGAGAAAAATCGGGTAATCGATAAATATCGAAAATTCGGTTTTCTACGCACACAACACATGGAACGTTTTTGGTACATCATGTGACACGTATCTAGACACTTTTTACATATGATATACATCTTAAAGTGTTCTAGAAAATTAAATTAAGGGCTGATTGGAATATAACATGTGTGTATTATTAAATGTGCATTATTTTACAAAGTTAGCAAAAATAAATTTCAGCACATGCACAATCATTTCCAACGCCACCTACAGCTGAGATGGAGCTTATTTGGAGCCTTGTTGGCATATTGATTGGTCAAGGATCAATCATACAATGTTGGTGAATTGAAGAGAGAAGCTACAAATGGTAAGAATTCAAAATATATCTCTCTTATATCACATGCTGAAAATTTCAGCATGCTAAATGTTGCTAGCCGATTTTATCACTTAAATGAGATATAATTTGTCATCTTTTATTGTGTGATTGATTGGAAGAAGAAATGGAAATGATTTGAATATTATTTAAATTAATAAACTGTAATATTTTATATATTACACATGCTGAAAATTTTTCAGCATGTGTAAGACATGGTGGCCGAATTTGTAAGCTTGGAAGTGTCCAAGTTTATTTCTCATATGATAGCAATACTTACCATAACTTGGTGATTCAATTTTTAAAAAAAAAACCAAGGTAAATTGGGCATTATTTTGAATAAACTTAAATGATGCACATGCTGAATTTTCAGCATGGCAATATCACTAGTTGGCCGATTTTTTCATTAAGTTGGGAAGGATTTTTATCTTGCAATTTATGTGATATATCTTATGATTTATGGAAGTTATTTTGTGATGATTTTTGGCATATGTTTAAGTGTATTCTCAGATTTTTTTCCAAGTCATCATGATGACAACATTCATCCAATGAGAAGGTGCCAAGTAAGCGAAGACTAAATGATCATCCAATAAGAAGATGCCAAGTAAGCAAGATATTGTCACAATGATGTCTTACACTCTCTCAAGGACTTAAAAAATAATTTTCAATAGTGGGAGACACCACCTAGGGGACGGCCTGCACACATTAAAAGGAAAGAGAATAGAGCAAACAAAACAAGGCCAAGCATTGCAAAATCAAAGTGATCAAAAAGCCTAGTTCTTCTTCTTCTACATTCTCTCTTTCTTTCTTTCTTCTTGTAAGCCTATTGTATTCATATTCTTTCAATCTTGAATAGGCTTGATATAAACCACCATTAATTCTATATCTTTGTAAAAGATTGATCAAGGTGTGATCAATCTTCATTCTTGCTAGGTGGTGGTGTTCGTGCCAATTGTATTGAACATACAAGGTTTGTAAAGGGTTGGAGTTGGTGTGTAACTCCATCAACGCTGCAGTAAGGTGTACTGCGTGTGTGTGATTAGTGTGAACCAAGGAAGGTGTTCCTTGAAGACTGGAGTAGGTTGTTTATAACCGAACCAGTATAAAATTCTTGGTGCCATTTACTTTCTGCATTTACTTTTCAGTTACTGCACTGATTATCCTTCTTGTTCGCATTCGTAAAAATAGTTAACGAATTTCAAAAATCACGAAAATTACCAGAAATATACTCACACGTTCTAGGGTTAATTTGGCACAAGTTTCAACCCTTTTGGATAAGTATAAGTCAATCAAACATCAAAAGTTCTGAGACTAATGCAGTCTGATTTTCATACTTGCAAAGGTTGAGACTTTGATTGTAGTTGACCTACTTCCCAAAAGAATTTTGCAAAACTGTTTCAACCCATTTAAATATAGTATATAAAGAGTTAGTGGTTAAATTTTCAGAGAATTTGGACGTTCACACAAATAGGAATTAATTTTTCAAAACCATCTACCGTTTCATAATTTTTGGAGACCTCTAACCTAGTTTTAAAAACGTTTTAAAACTGGTCCTGAAAACAGAATCTGTTTTCAGAACTCGAATTGTTCAAGTTTAAAGAAATTTTAAAAACCACACTTTCCGCACCATCTATTCAACCCTCCCCTTCTAGTGGTGCCTTGCAGATCCTACAATGCAACAATCGAGCAACCAAATGTGTGGTTGGTTCAAGAAGATTAGGAGATGGGGAGGAGGGTATATAGGGGACGGCAATGTGGGGTAATATGGTATCCAAGGTTTGCAAGTCGTGTCAAAACTTTTCCACGCAAGGCACAAACGTTTTGCCCTTTTTCTTTTCTCTTGTTCTTTTGTATTTCTTTTTCTTCCTTGCTATTTCAATTGAGCAAGGTTCAGATTCTTTTTTTTGACTAAGGGCAGAATTGGAATTTCACGCGTTTTGCACTTAGCACTTGCGTTTTTGGACAGAAGAGTGCAATGTATTTAAAATGCAATTTGTATCTTGGACTTGCAACAAAAATAACCTTGGAAAGTGAAGGAAATTGGGGTAAGACCGAATGGGGGTTAGGGTTAGGGTTTTGATTTAGGGTGTTTTTGAATGTTTTGGGATTTTGCGGAATGGGGTTGTAGGAACGGAATGGGTGTTGTAAATTGACTATTTGGGTTGGTAATTGATGATTGGTGTGGTCAATTTGGATATTGGTTGGTCTAGGACAGAATTTGAACAAAATTCAAATTCTAGGGTTAGGGTTTATTTGAATGAATTGGGATCTTTAGAATCTGATTGTATTTGGTAAAATTGGTTTGGGGCTTTTTGTTTGGGGTGTAAATAGGGCTATTTGGGATCAGCTTGGCGAGTTTTAGAGTTGGGTTGGGTGGGGCTGGATGGGCCGTGGGGTGTGGGGCTGGTTTTAGGGTTTGGTTGGTGTTGCAAGTAGGTTGTGAAGACAAGCACACGTAGGACTACTAGATTTATAGCATGAAATCAATCACAATGCGAATCACAAGATGCATACAATCATCACCAACTAAAAGCTTCGGTAGCAACAAGATGATTTGAAACCGAGGTAGCTTTTTAGGCTGATGGTTGGAATATTTAAAAGAAGGCTGAATGTACCCTAAAATGCAACGAACCCTAATTTGTTCGAGTTTGAACGACTCAAAATCAGATTGTGATGCGAAAAGGAAATAAAGGAAATGACACTTGAATGATGAAAAAGCAAAATGCAGCAACGTGACTCAAAGCAAATGTGGACGTTTTGTTTGTTTTTTTTGTTTTGTATGAGATGCAAGACAATGGCGTGTAGAGTGAGGGGTAGAAGAAGGACTCAACTGAAATTGAAATGACTAGACTCAAACGAAAAGGAAATGATAGATGGTGGAATAGAGTAACCTGTGCTCTGATACCAATTTGATGCGTGCAACTCGTGGGCTCCAACGATTCCACCTTCCAAACGTCCTTCACAAAGGGTTAGGCACAGGGAAGAAGACTTCCCCTTGCTTCCTTAGTGATAAAAAACGTGTGGATTAAACGAATGAGCAAGACCAACACTTCGAGATGGTCGTTGATCAGGCAAACCAAAACGGCCCTCCTAGACGGCACCTTTAAGCAATGGCAATATGTTCAATATGCTCAACTTTGAAGGATCTTAACCTAGGTTTTTAATGCAAAACCAAGAAAACAAAGTCTCACACAAAGTGAGAAATATCAAGGATTCTTATTCATCAAAAGGTGTGTTTACAATCAGCCAAAGTGGTCTATTTATAGGCCTAAAAAACGTCCCCCTTCAGCTTGAAATGGCTAGAAATAATTCAAATAAAGCTATCTAACAAATGTTTAAATTTGAACTTGCTTGAATTTTAAAACTAAGATAATTCTAGCTAAAAATTAAAATGCTTGCAAGATGCTATCTCCTCTATGTCCAGCCATGTTTGAGGAGTTGATGGAGTCTTGGAGAAGCTGATTTTGATAAGTAGAATGTGCTGAACTTGAATTCAAAAAGTTCGGTGAATTCGAATTCAAGTTGAGTTTGAATTTGAGCTTCTTTGGATTTGTTTTTTGCACATCTTTTCCTTGGTTCCAGCCGTGTATGAGAGGTCCAAGAAGGTCTTGAAATCTGAATTTGATGATGATAACATGGTTGGAGTTGATTTCAAAAGATGATTGAAGTTTGAATTCAAATTCAAATTTGGATTCAATTTGAATTGGATTTTATCTCCTTCTTTTTTCTTCAAAAATGGCGTGTGGAAGGCTCCTTATCTTGGCTGAACTCATCTCAAATTTTAAGGCTTAATCTGGTTGAAACTTGAATTCAAATCAAGGTTGAATTTAAATTCAAGTTTGGCTTTGAATTTAAATTCAATTGATCATTATCCTTTTACTTGTAAAATGGCCGGCCCCCTCCTTGTGGATAATGGAGATGATTTTGATTTCAACTTGATCAAGAGATTCTATCTTGGACACCTTTGAATATGTCTTAGTGTAGACAAACATTATCTTCAAACATTCTCTTCAAAATTTCATGTACCTAATTTACTTACAAAGCAAATACATAAAACTAAGATCACACGACACAAGATAAAATTTAAAGACAAAGAATGTAGACGTGCATGCTGATACACGTTCAAGTTGAAGGTTCAATGAAATGAACCCAAGGAGTCTTAGGTTCATCTTGAGCATGCTTGTAGAAGAAGGTGGCAACTTGATGACAAAGTTCCTATGCCCTCCTTCTTGTCATAGGACCCTTAACCTCTTGATGGGGCCCTTGATCCTCATCGGACCCTTGATCCTCATCAGATCCATTGAGCCTCGTCTGTGCTGCAGTTTAGATAGCCAATAGGATGCTTGTTGGCTGAATTTTGAAGTTGGAAGATGCTTGGAGTTGAAATTCAAAAGTTGGTTGAATTTGAATTGCCTTTGAATTTGAATTCAAGTTTGAATTCAATTTGTCTTCAAACATGAGCTATCTTTGGCCGGTGATGCGAGCGCGAGTAGGAGCCCACTCTTTTATCCAAGTTTTTCCTCCAATAATGGGTTAGCCACAAAGGGGCCAAGCTCCTCCTTGCTTCCAATGTCTTTAGATAGGCTGAAATGAGCAACCAAGCCTTGAAGAATGGTGTGGACTAGGCAAATGATAAACACCCACCTAGGCAGCATTCATCTTGTATTGGAAATCACCCTCAAGCATGCTCAAAATTTGAAGGTTTTTAGACTTGATTTTTAGTGAAAAATCAAGAAAAAAAGGCGCCTTCAAAGGAGAAAACAAACAGAATTTTTATTCTTCAACCAAGCTCAAATGCACAAACGTTTCTTAGCCTTTAAATAGGACCAAATTTAATCTAAGACCTATCCTAGTCAATGGTGCAATAAAAATTCACATATTCTGGTCTTAGACCTAATTACAAATGGATGGAGCCTCTTAAAAATGATTAAAGAAGTCAATCTCCAAGAGGTAAAGCAAATGCTGGATTTTAGGCTGAATTCTTGCATCTGGTTGACTCAACGTCTCCCATGGATACAAGCCGAATTTGAAAGAGTGCCCTTCTTGAAAATTTTAGTTCACGTACTGAACTTGGCATTTGGATTTTGAATGACCCAATTTGGAGTTTGTAAGAATGAGGTACAAGTCCACAAAGTTCAAGTGCTAGATTTTAGGCAGAAATGGTGCCCTTGGTTGACTGGCCTTTTTTCCTGTGGATGCAAGTCGAATTTGAAGAAGAATCCCGCTTAAGAAATTTAGTTCAGGTCTGAGCTTGACTTTTAGCTTTTGAATGACCCAATTTTGGAGTTTGTATGAATGAGTTACACGTCCACAAAGATCAAGCAATTTTCAGCATTTTTCAGCATTCTTGGTCTAACACTTCCAAAAGGGTTTGGGAACTCCAAGACCCCCTACAAAGCAAGAAAAGACATAACAAGCATCGAACAAGTAAAAGAAAGGATAATAAATGAAAATTCAAGAAATTAAAACACACAAAATGCAACACATGAAGTGCAATTTAACTAAGACACACCTATAACGTCTTGCACGTATATGTGCATCAATAGTGATGGAAGCACAAGTAGGTTCCCACTCTTTTATCCAAACTTCTCCTCCAATAGTGGGTTAGGCACAAAGGGGCCAAGCTCCTTCTTGCTTCCAAAGTCTTAGGATCGGCTGACTTGAGCAACCAAGCTTTGAGGAATGGTGTGTACTAGGCAAATGATAAACCCCCTACTAGGCAGCATTCATCTTGTCTTGGTAATCACCCTCAAACATGCTCAAACTTTGAAGGTTTTTATACTTGATTTTTAGTGGAAAACAAGGCTGCCTTCTATGGAGAAAAGCAACAGAATTTTTATTCTTCAACCAAGCTGAAATGTACAAATGTTTCTTAGCTTTTGAATAGGACCAAACTTAATCTAAGACCTATCCTAGTCAATGATGCAATAAACATTCACATATTCTAGTCTTAGACCTGGTTACAAATGGCTGGAGCCTCTTAAAAATGATTAAAGAAGTCAATCTCCAAGAAGTGAACCAAATGCTGGATTTTAGGCTGGATTCTCGCCTCTAGTTGACACAACATTTCCCCCAGATACAAGCTGAATTTGAACGAGTGTCCTTCTTGAAAATTTTAGTTCACGTCCTGAGCTTGACATTTGGATTTTGAATGACCTAATTTGGAGTTTGTAAGAATGATTTACACGTCCACAGAGTTCATGTGCTAGATTTTAGGCAGAAATGGTGCTCTTGGTTGACTGACCTTTTTTCTATGGATGCAAGTCGAATTTGAAGAAGAATCCTCCTTAAGAAATTTAGTTCAGGTCCTGAGCTTGACTTTTATATTTTGAATGATCCAATTTGGAGTTTTTATGAATGAGTTACACTTCCACAAATTTCAAGCAATTTTCAACACTTTTCACCATTCTTAATTTAACACTTCCAAACAGGTTTGGCAACTCCAAGAGCCTCTACAAAGCAAGCAAAGACATAACAAGCATCAAACAAGTAAAAGAAAGGACAATAAATCAAAATTCAAGAAATTAAAACACACAAAATGCAACGCATGAAGTGCAATTTAACCAAGACACACCTATCACATCTTGCACGTATGTGTGCATCAGCCAGTCAAAGGAGCTTGAAATGATGATAATAATGAATTCACAACCTTGATGAGTTGGCATCCAAAAATCTTGCAAAAACCATGTAGAAGGAATGGGAGAACATGATGAGCCCCATCCAAGTTAAGAAGAACCAACCACAGTGGGAGGCACACCAATGCAAGACAAAGGTCTTATAACAAGGAGCATGGCCAAGAAATTGAGGCATGAAGTGAGAACCTTCCTTTACAAGCATGTTGAGGATGAACCAAGTGAAGATAGCCTCCATTGGGTCCATTTGCTACAAGCTTTAATTTAGTTTTGAACCATGTTTGTAATATATTAGGTATCTTGTGTGTATTGTTCATAATGTTGAGTGCTTAGCTTTCTTTCCTTTATAAGTTTTTGTAAACTAACCTAGACATGTCCTAATATGTTGCATATGTCTTTTGGTGTATGTTTGAACTGATTTTAGGCAAAGGAAGCTTGATGGAAACCATGCCAAACGTTCAAACACAAAGCTGAGTGGAAAAGGCAAGCTGGCAGGTTGACACCCTCCTAGTATTTCAACCATAACTCATCAACAACAACTCCAATTGACGTGATTCTAGTTGTAGGTGAACGCTAAGAGGATAAGCTACAATGTTGATGCCCGCACTTTCCTAGAAAAGGCTTG
>AP025069.1:18398016-18432486 GCA_036186865.1 Eustoma russellianum | reverse complement strand
TTTGATGCCCGCACTTTCCTAGAAAAGGCTTGTATCAAGCTACACAATCGTTTCAAGTAAGCTGGCTGCTGACTCAGTAGCTTCAAACGTAGACACCCTAAGCAGGTCAACTTCAAACAGGCATAACTCACTCATTTCAGCTAGAAATGAAATCATTTTGGTGTCTACACACATCTAAAAGAAACGATCTACAACTTTAATTTGATGTGCAAGAGCTAATTCTGATTGGAAGATTAAGTTATATTGCAAAACAATTCAGGGGCAAATCTGGACAGATTTTGTTTTCTTGATTGTTCAAGTGGGTATCTCAACCAATCAACTGCAAGGGACCTATCCAACTCATCAAGGACGTGTCAAATAATGTCCCAAAGCAGGGAGGAGCTGAACCAATCACAAATCAAAGGCAAAAACAGCTTGCAAACAAAAGGGAATATTTCTGCCGAGAAGCAAGTTGCTGAACTAATCATTTCTATCCCACTTGAAGCTTGTTAAACTTTCTTCTTTTGCTCCTATTGGACCACACACATTTTTATCTTCCCTTCGAAGCTTTTTTGGCTTATTTAAAGTAGCTTAGGCCTTTGTAAAATGTACAATCAGAATATACAAAAACAACCATTGGTTTTGGTTCAAACAGAATTTTCTTCTCTTTGGATCTTTTGATTCCCTTCAAGAAAATTGGACAAGTTCTTCATTGTATTACTTCAAATGCTTGGGAGGATAATTGTTTGAGAGGGTTTAAGGCTTGCTCAATCAAGTTGAAATCATTTGCTGAAGTGTTCTTCCATTTTTTGACTGAAACTAAACAAATGACATGTTTGGTGTTCTTCGAATGTTTTGCATCTTCCACCTTGGTTCTAGCTGGATCATTTGAGTTGAAGAAAAGTCCTAAATAGCTGAGTGTTTCTGCATCAAGTGGTATCATAGCTATAAGGTATTCTTCATCTCAATTATCTTTGTTTCTGTTGCTGAAATTTTGTTTCTGTATGCAGTTTCTTTAGGTACTATGTTCATGCGATTTTCTTAGGATTCCAGCCCTTGAATTTAGACTAAAACATAGTTTAAGATGTTAGGTAATGATATGTCACATTTGTTTAGATTTTTGATAAGTCATTAAAACCAGAAATACTAAAAACTATTAGTTACTCCTTCGGTTCTTAAATTATGTTTTGTGTAATAGTTTGAATCTTGGTTTCTTACGTTTTTCTCCAACAACCTGAGCATGAAACTTGATCAATCACCTAATAGAACTTTGATCATGATGTGGTAAATTTGGTTTGGTAAATTGATTTTTTTGGTTTAAGAAAAAGCAAGAAACATGCATGTATGTCCTGTTTGTGTCTCAACCGTGTAGTGTGACTTGGAGCATGTTTCCATTGTAATTTTCTCATCAAAATCTACTCCAACTTTGCATGAACATCATTAACATATTAAATTATGATGTGTTAGAGTTTGTTTGATTTTTGGATGTAATTTAGCATAAGAAACAAGCAAAGAAAAAGGAACCCGGGTAAATTGTATTTTAGCTGTATACCCCTCAAAAGTTGTCCTTGTTTAAAACTTGTTTTAGTTAATCTTTTACTTGTATTTTCTGCTCATAAACATGTTTAGGCACCCTTCAAGTGTTTAACTATATTATGTTGCAGCTTGTTTAATGTGAGTTAGTTGTTAAAACTAGAAAAGACAAACACAACCACTTAGGCATCAAGTTCAGTTTTCTGTTTTGGTTCTATTTTTCTCTTCACGTGAACTCAGAAGATATTTAAGGTTTAGTTGTGTGTCTTGTATTTAGATAATTATAGATTGTATAAATTGTGTCAGGTTGTTGTCATTGGATAAAAACTTAAAATCACCAAAAACAAGGGTAATATTAGTAAGTGTTTGCATTCAGCCGTAAATATAAGTAGTTCAACACCCAATTATTACTTAACCTTAGATCAATTTAATGTCAAACTAGTGTAATCTCAGTAGTTTAACTTGTCTGCATTATCTTAGGCATATAACTTGAAAAATCAAACCAAAAAAGGGACTTGCAAACCGTGGCCTAAAAGTATAAATTGATTGATTACAAGCATATCAATTCATACTTAAACGTTGGCTGAATATTCACCTTTACTTTGTGTTGGTTTAAATTGATTAAAGACCTTGTTGGACTTAGGTTCTCATTTAAAACCAATCTTCCTCTATTCAAACAAATCATCTGGTTGTCATTACACTTTCTGAATTTGCATTGAATTTTATACATTCTTGGTTGTTGTATTTATGAAATACTTGTCACTTCATTAGCGTTCAGTCATGTTGTAAAGGGAAATTTTTCACAAAAGAACAACCAAAACTTGTGCAAGCAAACCCAAAGCCGTCAGCATGTCTCATAAAGGCTATGAGCAGTAGTCTCACAAACAAACAAGCTAAAAAGCACAAAGAAAGAAAATAGAGCTTGTTTGAGAAAGAAACTGAGAGAAAAGCCAACCTACATCACAAAAGTAAGAGGCAAGACGCATGAGAGATTGCACAAGGGGAGAGGAATAACCTTATGTTAGAAAAGTTCCAAATCCACAAGAAAGGGAACTTAGAAATGAGATTTGTGCAATAAGAAAAAAAGAAAGTACCATCACCAAAAGTGTTGATCTTTGTTGAAAAAGTTTCGAGAACAAACCCTTACTGAGCACTTGTGCATGTTTACGTAGCTTTCACTTTATTACAATTGAGATTGCATAAAGATTAAAGTAAGTTAAGGGACTGTATTGTACAAACCCTTAGCTTCTTGATCCACCCTAAACATCACTTGATTTCTATATTTCTTTGATTCTTAGATAGTCCAAGATTGTTGTTTGATCAATTGTCGACTTAAAGTAGAATCAAATACCTTGTTAACTTTTTTGTTGGATTTCTTTACTTGCTTTCAATCATGATTACTTCACAAGAAAGAGAAAATTCACCCCCTTCTACCCCTAGCATACCCCAAGGTCCTGCCACACTTGAAACATTGCAACCTAGCATGATTCACGCTTTTGGTCACATGAAAAGTAAAATTGAAGATCTTAAAAATAATTCTCGAGCTCCCGAGGGAGAAGGTGATAGTCAATGTCGAAGAGAACCCCCAAGTGTACCTTTTAACGAAGGAACATCTTTTGGTAGTGAATCTTGGACTGAACATCGTGGAAACATGTCTAGTAGGGGATGTGGTAGGAGTCATTGTCTAAATGATGGTAGTAGAAACATTTCTTTTGAGGATAGATTTGATGATTTCCTTGAGTATAATGACTGTTAAAGAGAAGAGAGGTATTATAACAACAGGTTTGAAAGAAATGAACCCCCTGAAGAGGAGTTCATTACAACTAAACTGAATATACCTCTTTTCCAAGGGAAAAGTGACGCTGAGGCATACTTGCAATAGGAACTTAAGGTAGATCATATGTATTCTTGTACCAATTATTCTTAGTTGGCTAAAGTTCGGTATGCTACTTTTGAGTTTGTAGATTATGCTTTACTTTGGTGGGAACATCTTCAAAATGCAAGAAGACAAGCTAGAAAACCTCATGTCGTCACATGGGTAGAACTCAAGCAAGAGATGAAGAAGAAATATCACAGTCCTATGAAAGAAGTGTCTACCAAAAGAAAACTCACCCCCTTCTTTTGGTACCACTTGATGTTTGTCATTTTGAATTTTGTCTTGTTTTCTTGTGATCTTCGTTTTATGTGTTTGCTTTGTAGGTAAATTAGGTACATGAAATTTCCAAGCCAAATGGAAGCTCAAAATGGCATTATAGGCGTGTGCTTCAAAAAGGGAGACAAAAGAAATGTTGTCTTGAGAAGAATGTTTGTCTCCACAAAGACAAATTTAAATGTGCCCAAGATGGAATTCCATTTTCAAAATCCAGCTCAAATTATCTCCATAGTGGCGTCCAACTTGAAGTTCAAAGATGGAGACTAAATCGCATTCAAACTTGAAGACAAACTTGAATTTAAATTGAACCATTATTTGAATTCAAGTTTCAACCAATTTGAGATTTATATTTCAAGAAATTCTCAGCCTTATCTTGGTCCATTCCACACGCCATCTTGGAGGTTAAGAGGAAGATGAGTCTACGATTCAAAGTTGAACCCAAATTTGAATTCAAATTCAAACTCAATTTGAATTCAAACTTCAACCAACATTTGAATTCAACATCCTAGACACCTTGAAGCCATCTACACGTCATTCTTGAAGCAAGGAGGAGATGAGATCACAATTCAAAGTTGAACCCAAATTTGAATTCAAATTCAAACTCAATTCGAATTCAAACTTCAACCAACCTTTGAATTCAACTCCAACCACTTTATCATCATCAAATCAGTTCTCAAACACCTCCATTTAGTCATCATACACGGCTGGAAGAGAGAAGATGGCAATCTACAAGCAATTCAAATTTTAGCTAGAATTTGTTTTAGTTTTGAATTCAAACAAGTTTCAATTTTTAAACACTTGTTAGCTGGCTTATTTGAAATGTTTTCTACTCATTGTAAGGCTGAATAAGGACGAGTAGAAGCCTATAAATAGAGCCCTTATGGTGCCTAGGAAAGCAACTTTTGATGAATAACAATTCTTGATATTTTCTTCACTTCTTGTGAGACTTTGTTTTCTTGGTTTTGCATTAAAAACCTAAGTTAAGATCCTTCAAAGTTGAGCATTTTGAAGGTGTTGCCATTGCTAAAAGGTGCCGTCCCGGAGGGCCATATTGGTTTGCCTGATCAACGACCATCTTGAAGTGTTGGTCTTGCTCATTTGATCCACATGTTTTTCAGGGCGTACAACATACCACATAAAACTGTTCAGCTCCAGTACTTCTATCTGAGCAGATCCTACTAAAAATTATACTCTGGTCCATCCCCATATCCTTTTACCAAAATTCCAACTCACACATTTATTACACATATGAGGCTATCATCATACCAAAAATTAGTCAATTTGGACCTTCCTAAAGTTCATTTCTAGGTCGTTAAACATGTCACATAAAACTGTCCTGCTCCAGTACTTCTGTTTTACCAACTCTTGCTAAACATTTCATTAAGGACAAACCACAACCTCTTTTATTGAAATTCCAACTCACACATTTCATAAACATATAAGGCTAACATCACACCAAAAACTAGCCAATTTGAACACTCCTAAGATTCGTTTTTAGGTCACACAATTAGCTTCACAAATCTGTCCAGCTCCAGTAGTTCCAGCACTTCTTCACTTTTATGGTTCAAGCATTTCAAATCAACTTCATTCCTTAAAATTGACTTAATACCCGTTAAACACACACTTCAACATAATGTTTAAAATCCTCACAACATGCTTTAAACCATAAATAAACTGTTTATGAATCATATCAAAACAGTCACACCCATTCATACAACAAATCATTTGCTCATACCATCACTTTTCTTATAACAACTAGTTTTCATGTCTTGTACTTAGCATCTTTAACTAAGATTCATAGCCTAATAATGACTAGCCATTCAAGCATGCACTTCACAAATAAGGCAAGATTGGCTAGGGTATACTTGCCTCTTTGACCCTTAGAGCTTTTCCTTAGCATGAGCCTTGGTTGAAATAGAGTGAAGTCTTCCTCCAACTTACATATAGCCCACGGTTTTGAGAGGAGGAAGAAGAATGAACATTAGTTAATATCTTAATGAAGAAACAACTATATTGATGGTATGATTTCCTTACTAAAATGAAACTTGCATGGGCTTGAAATGGATTCAAACCACTAAGATGTTAGCTCCTCCTAGTAGCTTGACAATTCTTCTCCTAGTGACCATTTGAGTGTCACGTTTTTGGCAAGACAAGAGGGATACCAATGTGAGTTTCATTCTTAGAAACATAGAATTCACTTGGAATGCTTAGCATGTACTTACCTAGATGAATTCTTGGAGCTTGAAGATGGTTCTTGGACCTCTTCACCTAGTCGTATACTGCAAGGGAGAAATAGGGAAGTCGCTTTGCTCTATTGTGACTTCTTGAGAGTTGAATGTTCTAGAGTTGCTTTGAAGAAAGTTTTCTTCCCCTTGGTTAAGGAGGTAGCTGTGGGTAATGTGAGAGGGGAAGGGGTTTTCCTTAGCTTAGTTAGGCTAATCAACCTTGGTTACTTTTAACTAACCAAGGTTACTTTAAGGCAACTATAGTTACTTTAATTTAACAATAGTTACTTTATTCCAACTATAGTTACTTTATGTCAACTATAGTTACTTTATTTCAACTATAGTTACTTTATGTCAACTATAATTACTTTATGGCTAACCTAAGTTACTTTATCCAACTAGAGTTACTTCTTTAACCTTGTAGTTAATATTAAGTAACCATGGTAATCCTCTTGGTCAACCATGGGGGGGGGTTTCTTAGGCTTGGGTGACCCTTTACCATGCTTAATTTTTCTTATATGAAGAGTTATGTGGATAATTGTCCCCTAATTAATTGATAATTTCCCCTTTTCTTGTTTTAAAATAAAATTAGGAAATTCTTAATTCCTCATGGCTAAAGGGCCAAAATTTTGTAATAGTTGGGGGGAAAATTGTCCACTACTTACAACTCCTTAATTTCCATTTTGGGCTTATTTTAAGAAGGCCCTTAAGATTAACCTCTCCTATAATTTGGAAAAACCTCTTTAAGGCCCCTTTTTATGCCTTGTGGCCGAATTTTCTTGAGCCTTTGGAAGTGAATTGGCCACTTCATATAGTCCATAACTCACTCTTGAATTGATTATATCATTTGCTTATCATCCTAAAATAAAAGAATCACTAAGGAAACTTAGTGAAAGGCACTTGAAGGATACCATTTATTAATTTACTCATACGAGTCTTCAAGTACAATATGACTTTTCGTCAGGGTACAACATTCTCCTCCCCCCCCTTAACATAAGTTTCGTCCTCAAAACTTAAGAGACTAGTCAAAAGATGGGGCATCTACTCCTCATGTTTTCTTCCATTTTCCATGTGGCTTCTAATCCAAGATGGTACTTCTACTGAACCTTTACCATTGGTATGGATCTCTTTCTCAACTCCTTTTCTTTCGACTCAACAACCTTCAGGGCTCCTTCCTTATCTTTAGATTAAAGCGTCTATTTAGTTACCTCAGAACTGCTTCGTTCAATTCATCTTAGAGGTCTCATCGGAACATATTCAAATTTTCTAGAGGTGTTATCGTAACCTATCTCATACCTTAAGCACTTGCAATCTTTATGCTACTGATAATGACATCTGTTCTGTGTAATCATGATCATAAAAGGCTTATAATTTCCTTTTTCATAATATGAAAAATTTGGCAGAGGTCATTAACTCTGGGATATAGACCATTAGCTCTTTTCTGTAAACGTCCTTTCAGTAATCATGTAACGGTCAACTTACGTATGAAACAGTAGCCAACGCCTTCTGGAATAATTCCCATAAGGTACACATACCAAGCTCTTCATAAGGTATGTGCTACATTTATCCGTCTCGCTGATCGCCTTACTACGTAATAACTTTTACTTTTTGCGATCATTCCATAATATCGAACTAGAAGTTGTGGTTTCTCCTTTGAAACTTATGTCCCCTTTATGACATTTGAAATGTTTCTTGTTCATCCTAAATCCTTGTTTCCTCTTTTGATACCTGCAACATGCACGTATCACTATTTGGACCATCATGTTATACATATGGAATGAGGACATGCCAAGTTGTAACGTCACTGCTGTAGTGGATTAGATACCCTCAACTTATAAATTTCTGATCCAAATATTATGTCTTATGGGATTCTCTATTCCGCCTCCCAAATGACCATTGTTTCAGATCTTTTCCTAAACAGTCCCGTAACGCTTCATCATCTTACCACATTTCTATGAATTCTTCCACAAGAAACTCTAATATACAGGTTCACTAAGCAAGTTACCTGACTCCCAAACAATACATCACTTATCAATTGCTTACACAAAGCTGGTTAAGTGGATCATTGATCTTAGTCAAAGGGTATTCATTCTTATAGTGACCATGTTGAGTTCTTTATGATCTACGCAAAGATGCGGCCTCAATTCTTCTTTTCTACGAATAACACGGGAGTAAGTCAGGCGAAACGTTGGGGCGGATAAGTTCCTCTCTTAAAAGCTCATGCACTTTTTCCCTTTTTGGTTCGGCAAGAGCCTTTGGTGAGTTGCCTTCATAGACTTGGGGAATTCTTTATTATCATTCTAAGGTGCCCCGTTCTCATAAAACATGGTTTTCATAATCGTGACCTATTTTCCACAGTTTGCCTAACATAGTGTTTTCATATCGTGATGTCATAAGGTGTTCCCATTTGGCTATAGTACTCTTGTTAATAGCACCCGATATGCCGATCTGTTCCCCATATAGTGCAACAAAATGTGTACAAGTGCTAATAGTGACACATCATGACGAGGACCCCGACTCCCAAACACGGTGTCATACTTAGTCATGGTATCACTAATAATCTAACTTACTTACTTGTGGTCTACTCATCATAACTTAAAGAAAACTACCATAACCACTCATACTTGGTTAATAGGAAGTAGAACAGAGGACATAGGTACTTCACATTTATTAGGCGTACCTTGGTTGTTTCTTTGTCATCCGCATAAACTAACCTTATGTGGGTACAGCTCCCACCTTCTACTTCGTTTTCTTGGTACGCTCGTTAAATCATTTCTTTCATTCTTTCGTTCCCTTACTATCGCATTCCGCCCTGTAGCGGTCCACCAATAATCCACCAAAGGTCCTTGAATACGATTTGACTTAGCTTAATCTGATCTGGGGGGTTCTAGACCGCGCACAAATCTGATCACCTTAAACTTTCCATTTCTCATGATCAAAGGAACACACCGTCCTAAAGTAGTGAACGCGTATTCTGAGATGGAGATGCCTAATCCTTGTCTTAATAACTCAAAATCCTCAACTCTTCTCGTGGCTAAGTCCTTGGGAGAAGAAGAACTTACTAAACTCTTTTAGAAAATTCCGCCTAAGTTATTGATCGGGCTGGTGGTTGGGTACAAGTCATCCACTACTGGCTGTCCTTACTGTTCAAAAACGATCGGATATTCTGTGATTTTTATCCTATTCGGCATCTGTATCGACATGAAGTTACCTTCAACTTCACTTAACCATCTTTCTGCCTTTTTCCGAACTAAATTCCTAGTTAAACTTCGGAATACATACTCTTACTAACTGTTGGTAATAAAGCCTACTGCTTCCTGGAGGTGTCAGCAATGATGTCATTTTACCAAACCGTGATGCCATCCGCACCACAGAGCGTCGGAGTCTTACTCAAGATATAAATATTCAGATTAAGCGACAAAATTAAATTCGTAATCCAAACAAGATCTTAAAGTCATGCAAGCAGGCATGATTACATTCTATAGATGGCCATCGACTAGGGTTTTATCATCCGGTCAAAACCCTAATTTCCAGTCTAAGTCATCCTAGTCTAAGGTCAACTCTCATCTAGGATCATGACTTAGATCTAAGATCAAACTTAGGTTGCTAAAATCGTAACTTAATTCTATATTCTGCCCGGATCTGGAGCCTCAGCTCTGATACCACCTGTAGCGCCCCGCATCCCAGCCTAGTCGGATACGGTGCACCTGCCGTACTTCACTAAGGAGAGAACTGCCCTGAGTGGCTGCATATACCGGAGGTGGCGGTCCAACTGCCCTGAGTGGCTGTACTGCCGTCGCTGTAGAACCCTCAATCATCAGTGGCCGAGTCGCCGATCCCTGTCCCTGCTGCGGTGGCCCAGAGAATCGTCCGGTCGGGTGTCGGCGTGGAATCACTAACCATCTCCCTGATCTCCCTGAACCGAACTCCTCTCGTGGTCTCTTGGCCCTTTCGGCCACTGCAACCCTCACGAGGTCACCCTTGACCTTACGACACACCTCCAACAATCCCTCAAAAGTGGTAGGCTGGGCGCATACGATCAATGACTGAATGCGTGAGCTCAAACCCATCTCGAACTTCAACATATTTGCCCTCTTGTCGTCCATGATAGCAAGCATGTATCTCCCAAGTGCATGAAATCTCTCAGAATATTGATCAACAGTCATGGACCCCTGTGTTAGGAGCTGAAAATCTGTCATCCTCCTTTGAGTGACACTCTCAAGAACGTAGTGCATCTAGTACTCCTCCCTAAACTGGGCCCATGTCAGCGGTGTAGTCCATCTACGTACCACACCCTGCCACCATCGCTCTGCATCGCCCTCTAAGAATGGTACCACCACATCCACCTTCAGGCCATCCGGAACCTCTAAACACCTCAACTGATCAGATTTATTCTTGAGACAAATCTAAGCCTCCTCTGGTCGGGTGGTACCCCTGAACATAGGTATCCGAGAGTGCTGCATCTCCCGATAAAAGAATCGAAGCCCCTGGGGTGGTGGTGGTTGTTGCTGCTGCTGCTGCTGCTGTTGTTGCAGGTGAGCCATCTGCACTTGCTGCTGGGCCACCAAGGCCGTCAACGTGGCCAGCGTATCTACCAGTACTTGGGGGATGGTCCCCTGACCCTGCTAATCGTCACCATTATTACCAGCTGGATCACGTCGTGGAGGCATCTTCTGTAATTCAATATCATGAGACGATATCAGATTAGTCAATAATAAGTTAAAAGGTAGAACGTGGATAAATCGATAATTAGGCAAGAAAAGCTCACCATCGGCACACGCCTCCCACGACCCGATCATAACTTAGGTCTAAGATCATCGCTTAAGTCTACTTTTTTTATTAGGGTAAAATCGTAACTTATGTCTAAGTATTCTGATACCACCTGTAGCGTCCCGCTCCTGAGCCCTAACATCAGAAACAGTGCACCCGCCGTATCTCGCTAGGGAGAATACAAGGCGTCGAATCAATCTCTTACGTGTCAGAAATGACGTAGAAATTTTTCTCGCAAGAACGAAAATCATAACTTGAATTAAACTCGAATAATTGTTATTACATCACTAAATAAAAAAAATCTGATAATATAGCAGTAAAGAAGTCTGTGAAAATCCCCAAAAGATAACTAAAAACAAAACGACTGCAAAGTCCCCTCATATCCTAGCTGCAGCTTTCAACCGGCCTACTCCGCTATGTCCGCTCCGTCCTCAACAAAGATGTGCTCGTAGTCCTCATCCGGCTCACCTAGGAAGTAGGGGTGAGTGACAGAAAATCACCCAATAGATGCCCGCCTCAAACCAATACAAAACATGCATACCGAGATAATATAACCACATAGCACATAAATATAATATAACATGCATAAGATAAAGTAAATTCGGTAAGTAAAGCACTCCACATAAAATGCACAAGTACGTGATGAATGCTCAATCCACGTGTCACACGCAACAAGAATCATGTCATGCAATATGCCCCTAGACCTATATACAATGCATGATCCCGGATTGACTGGATGTCTGTAGCCCGTACACTACAATCCATCTTGACGGATGCCCATGGCCCGTACACCACGATCCACCCTGACCGATGCCCGTGGCCCGTACACCATAACCGATGCCTATGGCCCGTACACCACGATCCACCACAACCGAATACTCATGGCACATATACCATGATCCACCATAACCGAATACTCATGGCCCGTACACCATGATCCACTCCTCTCGAGCCTCTGAGACCCGTACATCTCAACCCACTCCAAATGCAAATGCACGTGCCATGAATGCAACAACAAAGTCACCTGGGGCCCGTATGCCCATCCTCACTACCTCCGGCACTCAATATTTGGTTACGTAAATTTTCTGAATATTGAAAAGTTGTTATTTATCACCACTTTTATTTTTCCTTAGCTTGTATTACTTTCCCAGAATTTTCTACTATTTTTTCTTATTTTCTCTTATTTAATTCTATTTATTACTATTTATTTTTAATTACTTAAATTTTCCAAAATTCAGAAATTAGGCGGAAATAATTTAATTTTAATATTTTATATTTTCTGAAATTTATTTAGAATTTTCTAATTATTAAATATATTTTTCTAGAATTTCAAACTAATTTTAATTAATTATTCATTATTTAATCATTTCAGAAATTAATTTCTGGAATTTCTTTTCTTTTTAATTAAATTCGATTTTGGGCCCGGCCTGCTGTCTTGGTCCGGTCCGCTGGCCATCCGGCCCAGTCCGGCAGCCAGGTCCGGTCCATTCCTTCCCTCCTCTTTTTTTTTGTTTTTTTAAACTTTTCGGACCAACCCAAACCAGAAACCGGGTCAGCCTGGCGGGTCAGACTAGAAATCTGGGTCGGCCTGACCTGGCTGACCTGGAAAATACGTTTATTTTATTTTTTTTCAATTAATTCTTATTTCCTTCAAACCTCAATAAAATCTTCGTTTTAACTCCGATTGACCTCAAACCAGTTGCGTTGGACTCGTTATAACGCAATGCATCTTTTGGAAGTGAACACGTCAGTGCGTGTCCGGACGCGCCGTTAACTAAAACTGGTCACGCTGGAAATGTTACTGGGCTAGACAGATTTTATATGACATATTGAGTAACCAGGAAATAGACCTTAGAAATATGCAATTGGGCTAATTTTTGGCAGGATACTAGCCCTAGGTGTTTACTAAGCTCGAGAGCTGGAATTTCTAAAAAAGGATTTACGGTGTGGTCACACTAAAATTTGTAGTAAAATCGGTCAATCCAAAAATCAGCATGTAACGGTTTTAGGAAAAAGAATAAATGATACCTCTAACGATATTATAAATCCGCGAAATTTATTTACCAACTACTTAAGACATATGTGAACCCTTCTATGTAAGCCACCTATTTTAGAATGACTAATTGAAGGGTAAACACCATAAATAAGTGGGTGTCACTAATCTGAGATTTTGGGCAGAATTGAGGAACTTATTATAAGGCCTTGTTCGAATGGGCTTAGGCTAGTTATACAACTTGGGCTCACAATCACCAATTAATGGAACGTTTATAATAGTTTTCCCAAAGCCGGCCCAAATTAAAAGAGGTTTAATGGGCTCACACGAAAGACAAAAGAGAAAGGGGCGTTGTATCGCCAAAATTCAGCAGCCTTATTTCGTAACTAATCAACTAAGTGTCTTACGCATTTTATATCGTCACAAGAATTCTATTATGAATATAAATGACATTTTATGCGTATGTATTACAATCACTCATGATGGTGGGCCTAAGCATAAGGGATTAAGGCCGTGTATAAGGATTGATAAGGCTGAAATTTTTTCAGCATAAAGAATGAGTTGTACGAACGTGTATATGTAACGCATTATGTCATGGTTTGCATAATACATGTCATGCATTGCATCATCGTCATTTACATGATTTATGGGATTGATTTTTATGCGAGCGAAAGATGAAAAGCGTTTTTTAAAAGAAAAGATTCTGTTTTAAAAAGAACGCTTCCTACCTGTACCGTGTGTGTATGTTTACTGGACAGTAAAGACCTGCCCAGATCCGGGGTTAATTGATCTGATGATATTGACCGTTAAGGCCTGAAGAGAATAGACCTGATATGGACCGTTCGGGCTCGGAGAGAATAGACCCGATAAGTGATGACGTTACCGTTCCGAATCCAGGAATAATAGATTCGAAGGGGAGACGTGACCGCCTCAGATCCGGAAAAATAGATTTGAACACTATATTGTTTTCTTAACGATGATATTTTGAAAGAAAAGCACGAAGGATCATATTCTCATTTTTATCATGATGCATCACACGTACATATGTATGCATGTCACATTTATTGAGTCATCGTGTAGTGACACATGATACTTAGACTAAGTTGTTATAACTTAGTAGTTCCTAACTATGACCTTATTTAATAATGATCCTTGATATGTTACGAATTTATGCAAGTTGCGGTCTTTTATTATTATGTTCTTTATTAATTAACGATCTTGTGTAAGTTATGATCTTGACGCATTAAGTGTTGATCACTAGCGGGTATTGGATGGAGGACAGGTATGTTTCTAAACCGAAATTTTTGGGGTTCGGTTCTTGTATGTTCCATTTAATCCTCGATTATTATAGTATACTTGCTGGTGACTTTGTCACTCACCCCTATTGTTCCTCCCAGAAGTTGCAGGGAACAAGGTAGAATGGATTGAGGATGAACCTAGGGTCCCCTACCCGTGAGGACAACGAAGGATGGATGGATTAGGAGACATGACTTGCCGGTTGTGACTGATGACTGATTATGTAATTGTGATGGGAAACATCTACTTTTGAGAATTTCGGTACATTTGATTTGGGTTGTAAAACTATGAATGATTTCGTAGACGTTTTTAATTTGAGGTTTTAATTCTGCTACGGTTTCGCTTACCTGATGACGCGTAAGCACGGAAATCCATGCATTTTATCGTGGATTACGATACGTTATTGATCGACGCCTGGTACTCTCCTTAGTGAAGTACGACAGGTGCACCGATTCCGGCTAGGCTGGGATGCGGGGCGCTACAAATCAAGATCCAACAAAGCTCCACATATGCTCCAATAAGGTTGAAGTGGCGTGTGACAATGGTTGTACATGTGCTGAATTTATTTTTGCAAACTTTGTAAAATAGTGCACAATAATTACATACATATGGTATGTTCCAATCAGCCCTTAATTGATTTTTCTGGAACACTTTAGAATGTATAGACTATGTAAAAAGTGTCTAGATACATGTTATATGTCATCCCAAAAACGTTCCATGTGTCGTGTTCGTAGAAAACCGAATTTTTGACGCTTGTCGATTACCTTATTTCTCTCCGATTAAATTCTAACTTTTTGCACATGTTATACAAATTATGTTACACATAATATACATAAATTGAACTTTAATATTCAGCTCTCATGGCTGAGTAAAGTGGCGCCTTACATGTGCTAAAATTGTTGAATTTTGAAATCTCCATAATTTGGCCTTAATTGGGGGTGATTTGTGTGTGCCAACATGGAATGATTTCATGGATGAATATAAGATGTAGACCACAACATTTCTGGTCATTTTTGAAGTGTAGGGGCTGGCCATCTATATATGGCAAGTACGTGACACGTTGGCGAAGTTTCGGTATTCACCCGATACGACAATTTTTAGTTTAGAACCTTGTAACGTATCGTCATAATTTTGTCATCACCATGAATTATATGATATGATATAAGACCTGAATATATTCATAAATATGAGGTAAATTTAGTGGTGTGACGTTAACGTACGTTTGTGAAATATATAACTTGTCGGTAGTACGTTGGAATATATGTGTATAGTGCCCTTTAAAAAATCTGAATATATATAAAAATATATATAAATGGCGTGTATAAAGAGTGGAGAAATCTTTTCATTCTTAAATTTGTTGTCTTTGTGTCTTCTCCAAATATATCACCATTTAATGAACTACTTAGTTCATTTAACTAAGTACTTCACTTGGTGAACTAGTTTAGTTCATTAATGGTGGCACCTGAAAATAGTTCAAACACAACAAATGTTCGCCATTTGATGTAAGCTTTAAAGCTTCATGGCTCGTTAGTACGACAACATTATATATGAACTATATAAGACATGTTTCATGCAAAAACACGTCAAGTCGTAAAACGTGTCATTCATTTCTTTATTACACGTTATTTAAATAATGCATTTTGTAATCACTCAAACCCCTTTTTCCCTACAATCTTCCTCTTTTGATGATTTACAAAATATCCTAAGTTCTTGATTTAAATTTTGTCGCTCCCCCTCTAATCATGCACAAATTCAAATTTTGAATTTTGAATTTTGAATTTTCTCCCCCTTGATTTTGCCATCAATCTCTATTTCTCCCCCTGAATTCATGCACTCTCTCCCCCTTTATTTTGGAAAGATAATCAAAAGCGCATGTAAAGATGAAGATAGCAAAAAATCATGCATTTCAAATAATGTCAAAAGTGCGTCTTTAAGGGTTATTTATTCAACCCTTTGAGAATGTCCCTTTTGGTACCCAAATTTGGGTGACCTTTCTAGGTCTTCCAAAAGGTGGGAAAGGTGATGAAGGAACAACATAATATACTTATGGGCAAATGCGTTTGGCCTTTGGCTGAGAATCCCATCATGCATATAGTATAGTTTTCGTTTTTGATATGCATTTCAGTTTGCATGCACGGGGCGTGATCTAGATACATTTTTATGATATGAATGGCGCATATGCATCAATGGCTTTGTTTCTTATCTATATGGCACATGATTGCACTTTGTATGATATGAAGAATAAGAAGCACGATGAGATGAGATGAGTGATGTACTAGTCTTCTTCTTAGGTTGTATAGTTTCATGCGGTTTCATATATGTAGATAAAATCAATTTTGTAGCCTTATTTTGTATTTTATTCTCTTCAATGTATCCTACTCCACTTTTATCTTTTTCATGCTTCTCAGAAGAGATAATACGATCTAGAATACAAGTATTCGTATCGAATTGTTTTCTAGTGTTTTCTAGATCTTCGTTTCTTGATTTCAACTTTGAAATCTCGGCTTTCAGTTCAGTGTTCTCAGATGTCAATGATGAAATTTTAGACTTTAATGAATTTATGATGCAGGACGACTCTTCTTTTGAATCCTTTAATTGAGACACAAGATTTGTGTTAGAAGATTCTAACAATTTCTTGTCTTCAATTAATCGCTTCTTTTCTTTTGCAAGAGTCTTTGAGAACTTATGCAACTCTAAATATTGACTAAATAACTAATCGTAAGAACATTCAGAATCAGAATCAGAGTCGGAAGATACCTCAATTGATGCCTTTAGATGTAAAGCATACTTGTGCCTTTTGTTCTTCCGTATCGTCAGTCTCAGAGTCGGATGTGTCACTCCAAGTGGAGGCTTTGAAGGCTCTTCTCCTTTGTTTAGGTTCTGAGACGAGTCTAGTTTTGGTCGGTCTTTGTCAAGGTATTTGTTCGTTTGTTTGTCCTTGTTCGGACAATCATATAACAAGTGTCCAGGTTGTCCACATTCATAACACTTTATTTCCTTATTTTTATTTCTATGATCCTTAGATGAAGTAGACTTATGTTTATTTTTAATCGATTTTCTCAATATTTTTCTTAATCTTTTAGCCATCGTGATTAAATCCTCATCATTGGAATCTGTGTCACTATCATCTACGACGTGTTCATTTGATTTAAATGCTATAGCCTTATCATTTTTTGAAATAGACTCGGAATTTCTTAAAGTGAGTTTGTTTTCATATACCTTTAAAGATCCGATTAGTTCCTTCATTTTTATTAATTTGGTTTCTTTATTTTCCTCTATTGCTATGACTTTAGGGTCCCATTCAGATGGAAGACTTCGTATTACCTTCTGGACCTTTTCCTGCGTAGAAAAAGCTTTGCCAAGATATTCAAGAGAATTATAGATGTTAGTCAATCGTAAATCCATCTCAACAATAGACTCATTTGGCAACAATTTAAAAGACTCAAGTACATTGATCTTGGACTCCTTTACTTGGCTAGTCCCTTCATGTTTCATTTCAAGAATTCTCCACATCTCTTGAGCACTAGAGCAATTTGATATATAACTAGATTCACATTTGCTTAGACCGTTTAAGAGTAGTTGCATGGCTTTAGCATTCATACTCAACTTCTTTTTGTCATCACTAGTGTATTCTTGTTTCATTTTTATAACCTCTAGTGTGACACCATCAACAATAGACAACTTATAAGGAACAAATGGACCGTCTTCTATGATGGACCATAGATCAATATCAATAGCTATAAGAAAAAGTTTCATTCTTAATTTCCATTGAATAAAGGACTCGCCATCAAAAAGAGGAGGCCTTACGGTAGACATTCCTTCTTGCACGGTTTTGTAGCTAGTGGTTGCCATCTCACTAGGATCGTTGGATCTCCTTATCGTGAGTGTGTCTGCTCCCTGATACCACTTGTAGGATCTGTAAGGCACCACTAGGAGGGGGGATTGAATAGTGGATGCGGAAAATTTGGTTTTTGAAATTGTTTTAAACCAAAAACCCAACTTCTGAAAATAGTTTCTGTTTTCAGGACCTATTTTAAAACGTTTTGAAATCTAGGTTACAGGTCTTCAAAAATTCTGAAATTCGGAGAGATCTTAGTCTTAGATGTTCTGAGTATGTCCTAAAAATTTCAGATTATAATTCAACCTTTAACCCCTTTAAAATCGTTGGTGGTCAGATTACGCAAATCTGCCAGAAACGGTAGTCTGAATTGAAAAATTAATTCCGATTAAACCGTGACTCCAAATGCTCTGAAAATTTAATGACAAAGCCCTTATTATGTTTATTTAATATGGTTGAAACAGTTTTGAAAAAGTCCTTTCGGAAGTTAGTCAAATACGTTCAAAGTCTCAACCTTTGCAAGCCTGAAAATCAGACTGCACTGGTTTCAGAACTTTTGACGTTTGGATGACTTATACTTGTCCAAAATACTTCAAACTTGCGCCAAAAGAACCTTAAAACGTGTGGCTATGTTTCTGGAAGGTTTGGTTATTTTTGAAGTTCGTTTACAGTTTTTAAGAACATGATGAAAATGATGCACTGTGCAGGAAACTGAAAGTAAGTGCTGAAAAGTAAAGAACACAAGTAATTTTATACTGGTTCGGTTAAATCAACCTACTCCAGTCTTCGAGGACTCCTTCCTCAGTTATCACTAATCACAAAACATTAAACACCTTACCACACAGGGTTGATGGAGTAACACACCCACTCCAACCCTTTACAAACCTTGTAAGTGATTACAATGATCACAAACACCACCACCTATCGAATGCAAGATTGATCGCACCTTGATCAATCTTTCACAATGATATAGCGTGTATGGTGGTTTATATGAATCCTATACAATATGTATGAATATGTATACAATAGGCTTTGAGAGAGAAGAAAGAAAGAAGTATAGAAGAAAAGTGTAGAAACGTTTTTGCTCTCTTGGACTTGTAAGACTTTTCTTGTTTTTGATTTTCTCTTCTTCTCCTCTTTTTAACTCCATATGGCCGCCCCCTATTGCCTTGTGTTTTCCTTTGAAAATTGTATTTTAAGTCCATGGAAGAATATCTTGCATCATTGTGGCATTCACTTGCTTACTTGGCAACTCCTCATGGGATGACCATTATAGCCTTGCTTACTTGGAACTCATTGATTGGATGAAAGTTGTCATCATTTGATGACTAGATAAATCTTAAAATAACATTTAAAAACATGTGCCAATTAGCTATAAGAATGTTGCCATAAGTCACATAATAAATTCCATAAATTTTGCAAGACAATTTATCACCATTTACTACCAAAAAATCGGCCATATGCATTCTTTTCACATGTTGAAATTTCAGCATGTGTGATATTCACACCATATTCAAAATATTGCCATGTAGGTATTAGATTATCCCTTGAAAATAAAGAATCAAATATGTTGAATCCCAAGACCAAAAATTCGGCCAAGTATATTCCACACATGCTGAAATTTTCAGCATGTGTGATATTTCAAAATATCATCACAATATTTCCATAACATCTTTAAAGCATTGCCATTTTATCTTCCAATTAATCCATTTAATTCAAAGAGGCAAATAAATCAACATTCAGTATGTAAATTTTGGCCAGCTCAAGATGCACATGCTGAAATTTTCAGCATGTGTTACAAATGTGACATAGTTTGAAATATTACCTTGTGTAGCTCCTTCCTTTATGTCACCAACCTTGTATACTTCATTCTTGGCCAATCAAGATGCCAAGAAAGCTCCACATATGCTCCAACAAGGCTGAAGTGGCGTGTGACAATGGTTGTACATGTGCTGAATTTATTTTTGCGAACTTTGTAAAATAGTGCACAATAATTATACACATATGGTATATTCCAATCAGGCCTTAATTGATTTTTTTAGAACACTTTAGAATGTATAGAGTATGTAAAAAGTGTCTAGATACATGTTATATGTCATTCCAAAAACGTTTCATGTGTCGTGTTCGTAGAAAACCGAATTTTTGACGTTTGGCGATTACTCGATTTTTCTCCAATTAAATTCAAACTTTTTGCACATGTTATATTTATTATGTTACACATAATATATATAAATTAAACTTTAATATTCAGCTCTCATGGCTAAGTAAAGTGGCACCTTACATGTGCTAAAATTGTTGAATTTGAAATCTCCACAATTTGGCGTTAATTGGGGGTGATTTGTGTGTGCCAACATGGAATGATTTCATAGATGAATATAACATGTAGACCACGAAATTTTTGGTCATTTTTGAAGTGTAGGGGCTGGCCATCTATATATGGTAAGTACGTGACATGTTGGCGAAGTTTCGGTATTCACCCGATACGACAATTTTTTGTTTAGAACATTGTAACGTGTCGTAATAATTTTGTCATCACCATGACTTATTTCATATGATATAAGACCTGAATATACTCATAAATATGAGGTAAATTTAGTAGTGTGACGTTAACGTACATTTGTAAAATATATAACGTGTCGGTAGTACGTTGGAATATATGTGTATAGTGCCTTTTAAAAAATCTGAATATATAAAAAAATATATATATATAAAAGGCGTGTATAAGGAGTGGAGAAAACTTTCCATTCTTCAATTTGTTGTCTTTGTGCCTTCTCCAAATATATCACCATTTAATGAACTACTTAGTTCATTTAACTAAGTACTTCACTTAGTGAACTAGTTTGGTTCATTAATGGTGGCACCTGAAAATAGTTCAAACACAACAAATGTTCGCCATTTGATGTAAGTTTTAAAGCTTCATGGTTCGTTAGTACGACAACATTATATATGAACTATATAAGGCAGGTTTCATGCAAAAACGTGTCAAGTCATAAAATGTGTCATGCATTTCTTTAGTACACGTTATTTAAATCATGCATTTTGTAATCACTCAAACCCTTTTTTCTCTACACTTATATCGACAAAACTAAACTTAGAAATGTTAGAACAATTTTAATCTGGTACAAACATGTTAGGTACACTTATATCATCTCAAAAATATGATAACGATAAAACCGAGTCAGGCTATAAAGAAGAAACTGTAAAGAAAGATAAAAATACTAAGTTTGTTTCATCTAGTACAAAATTGCCATACAATTCAACGAAATCAACTTTGCCTGCTACATCTTCTTCAACTCCTTCTTCGGTTTATTCTAAGGCAAAAATACAACCTGCACTGACAAAGCACATACATATCAACGTGCTACTAGGCAAAATTTTGCATATAGACAACCTAGAAATTATGCCTATATGTATACGAATGTAACTAGGTATAATAAAATACATCCAACTTATTATGAACCTAAGTATAGGCAACACTCATATAAGTCTTCTGGAATTGCATATGAACATACATACATAGCACTATATAAGAAACAAAATCATATGCCTTACATAAGCTATCAAAATCGGCCCCAACATAGTACATATAAACAAAGGTACAACATGTATAACAATGCATCTTCATTTAAGTGGGTTGTATATGCTAATCCTCTTTATTTTTCCAATTATAACTATGCTAAAATGTGCCAAAAGGTACATCCAAGTTTGGATACCGAAAGGGTATGTACACAAGGATGATGCCCCTAACATTCAAGGACCTAAGTAAAGGGTACCTAAAACTTTGTCTCCATTGTAGGAAAATCGAATGGAATGCAAGAAGGAGGCAAAGTCAAAGAATCTAAAACTAAATGGTTTTTAGATAGTGGATGTTCACGGCATATGACGGGCAACCCCAAACTTTTCACTGAGTTGGAACATATTAAGAATATAGGAAAGGTAACATTCGGTAACAACAACAAAGGACAATGATGAGCTACAGCCTAACCTTGTGGATACAAACACTGACGATGACACCTCAATGCCCCACACAGGTCCCATAACAAGGAGTATGGCTAAGAAATTGTTACATTGTGTTGAATCATTTCTTTACAGGCATGAAGAGGATGAACCAAGCAGAGATGATGTCCATTGGGTTTATATAATACAAGCTTTGATCTAATTGTATCAAAAACGTGTTGTACATATCTTTAGTTGTTCTTTTTATTATTGTTGGTTGGTTAACCTTGTTTTAGGATAGTTTGTGTTGTATTATTGCCTTGTCTTTCAGGTACACGTACATAGCTTGAAGATGCAACTAAAACCTGAATTTTTTATTCAAGCAAAGAGGAGATAACCAAGTAGCTTACAAGCAAAGAGGTGACAAGCAACCATGTCAAAACTGAATTTGTTCTTCACGTTGAAACAAGATGAAACAAGCTGCTCACATCATTAGCCAATAGGAAGGAGTCTTGTAAATGCTTAAACCAATCACAAACAAGTGAAGAAAATTCAGCAAGCTGCACAACAAAAGATCCAATCACAAACCATGAGGAATTCGGCTGGTTGAAGGCATAATTGGGTTGAATATTCAAAGCCTCAAATACAACCAATCAAAGGCATTTCTAAGCAAGCTGCTCAATGCAATATTCAATCAAAAACCTGGCTGAAATCAAGCATGGAAACGGCTGAATCAAAGCTTAATCCTTTGAAAATTCAAAGCCACACTTTCAACCAATCAAGGACAAAATCAAAGCAAGCTGCTCAATGTATCATCCAATCAAATTGATCAAGAAAAGAAGGCTGAAAATAGCAAGGAATACACGGCAGAACCATTCAGCTTTTCTTGGAACCGAAAGTTGCTCAAAGTTGTTCAAAAGCAAGCACCTTATTTTAGTCTTGTACTTTGTACATTAAAACTTGTACTTTTATCATTTTCGTTTGGTATAAGTAAGATAGGAACCTGAATGTAAAACACAACTATTTTCAAACACATTTCAATCACATTTCCTTTAAGGAGTTCTCAACTTATGCTAGTTGAAGTTTAAGACCACTTAACGGTTTTCTTTCAAGTTCATAGCCTAGAACTTGTTAGTATTCACTTCATTTTTGGTTTACAGCATCTTAGGGTCTCAATGAGGCTTTAGATGTGTTGGAATACCAAAGAGGAAGAGGTGTTGGTATAAATTGAGCCAAGAACAAACGGTTACAGTTCAAGGGGTGTCATTGTGATGTTCTTTGCCATAGCTGAGGTTCAAATCAATTTGCAATAGGAGACAAAGTCCTAGGAATGTTTTTCTAGCCTTTAGTTGGCTCATCAGACAAGTTGTTGGAAAAGGAACAATTGGGTACCCTAACACATTTCAAATACGAAATGTGTTGTTAGTAAGTAATCTTTCTTATAATTTATTAAGTATTTCTCAACTTATAGATTGTGGATATAATGTTTCTTTTCTTCTCAATTCTTGTGATATAATAAATGAAAAAAAAGAAATTGTATTAAAAGGAAATAGAGATGGTAACATTTACACTCTTATCTTAGATAACATGTTAGATGCTAAGGTTAAGTGTTTAATATCACATGACTTAGATGTGAATTTATGGCATAGAAGATTAGACCATATAGGAATTTCAACAATTAAGAAATTATCTAAGAAGAATTAATTAGAGGAATGCCTAAGTTAGACTTAGATAATTTTCAAATGTGTGAAACATGTATTAAAGGAAAACACATTAAAGAAACATTAAAACCGAAACATGAAGTGAGTCTAGTCATGTACTAGAATTGCTTCACTTAGACTTATTTGGTCCAAGTAGGACAAGAAGTCTAGGTGGACACTACTATGTGTGTGTCATAGCAGATGATTACTCATGATACACATGGACATTATTTTAAACACACAAAGACGATGCTCCATTGGCAATCGAAACTCTTATCAAGCAACTCCAAAATATTTACGAAGAAAATGTTAAAAGAATTAGAAGTGATAGAGGTGGAGAATTTAAAAACAAAGATGTAATCAAGTTTTGTGAATTACATGGAATTAAACATGAATTCTCACCACCTAGAACACCACAACTCAATGGAGTAGTAGAACGCAAAAATAGAACAATTCAAGAAGTTGCTAGAACAATGTTATGTGAAAATAGAGTACCAAAATATTTATGGGCAGAAGCTGTTAGTTGTGCATGTTATATAATAAATAGACTTTCTATTAGAAAGAAATTGAATAAGACACCTTATGAATTATTAAACAATAGACAACCGAAGGTAGATTATCTTAGAGTTTTTTGTTGTAAGTGCTTTGTATTAAACACTAAGGATAATCTAGACAAGTTTGAACAAAAGTCTATTGAATGTATATTTGTTGGTTATTCAACTAATTCAAGAGCATATAGGTGTTACAATCCTGCACCTAGAAAAATAATTGAATCTATACATGTGAAATTCAATGAAAATGCATGCTTTGAAGTTAGTGATAAAACTCAACATAAACAAGAAAATAATGTTGAAAATATGTTTGATGATAATGATATATTACTTGAGCCTGTACTTTATCAGCTAGAACCAACTCCCCAGAACAAGACATGCAGAACCCTTAGATGAAATAAATGAAGAAACTTTGCAATTGGAAGATAATACAACTAATGATCCAATTACATACGATAATGTCCATACAAATGAAACATTTGAACAGGACGAGGGTGACCCTAGTCAACCAAGGAATTGGTGGCACCCTAAAGAATTAATCATTGGGGATCCAAGTGTTGGGATCAGAACACGTAGAAATATAAGTCAACCTGAAGGACATAACTTAATCTCACACTTAGAACCTAAGAATGTAAAGGAAGCCTTAGGTGATATATCATGGATAGACGCCATGCATGAGGAATTGAACCAATTTACAAGGAACAACGTGTGGGATTTAGTACATAAACCCGAAAATAAGTCTATAATAGGAACGAAATGGGTGTTTAGGAATAAAATGGATGAACAAGGAAACATCACATGGAATAAGGCTAGGCTAGTCGCACAAGGTTATAATCAACAAGAATGAATAGATTATGTAGAAACCTTTGCACCCGTTACACGAATAGAAGAAATTAGATTGTTACTTGCTATTGCAAGTCTAAGCAACATCAAACTCTTCCAAATAGATGTCAAGAGTGCGTTCTTGAATGGATACATCCAAAAAGAGGTGTTTGTCAAACAACCTCTTGGTTTCGAAGATCCAAAGAATCCTAACCATGTTTACAAGCTTAAGAAAGGTCTATATGGTTTGAAACAAGCTCCAAGAGCTTGGTATGATAGATTTGCAAACTTTCTTATTGCAAATAATTATCAAAGGAGAACCATAGACAACACACTATTCCTAAGAAGAAAAGATAATGATTTATTAATGGTTCAAATATACGTAGATGATATAATCTTTGGTTCACCAACCCTACCTTAGTAAAAGACTTCGAAGAGTGTATGAAGTCAGAATTTGAAATGTCAATGGTATGAGAGTTGAATTACTTCTTAGGGCTCCAAATCAAACAAACCCCTCAAGTAATTCACATTAATAAACTTAAGTATGTCAATGATATGATTAAAAAGTTTGGCTTTGAAGAGTTGAAACCAACACCTACACTCATGAGTGTTAGCACCAAACTAGACAAGGATGAAAATGGTAACCTTTTGATGACACGATATATAGTTCTATGATTGGCTCATTCTTATATTTAACCGTATCAAGCCTGACATTATGTTTAGTGTGTGTATGTGCGCTAGGTTTCAATCTTGTCCTAAGGTATCTCATTACAATGCAGTGAAAAAGATCTTTAGATATCTTAAACATGCATCTCACTTAGGACTTTGGTATGATAGAAACGCAAAGTTAGAACTGTATGCATATAGCGATGCTGATTATGGTGGTTGCACATTAGATAGAAAATCCACTAGAGGTACGTGTCAATTCATAGGAACCAACTTGATCTCTTGGTTTTTTAAAAGCAAGCTAGTGTAGCTCTTTCTACCGCTGAAGCCGAGTATATAGCCTTGAGTTTATACACTACCCAAATACTTTGGCTTAAACAACAACTTAGTGATTTTGGCATTAAAATGAATAAGATTCCAATTTTCTGCGATAGCACAAATACAATCAATCTTTTTCGGAATCCGGTACTTCATTCTAAGGCCAAACACATTGAGATACAATACCATTTCCTTCAATATCATGTTCAAAATGAGGATATAGTTATAAACCATATAAGAACTGATCACCAAATAGCTGACATCTTCACCAAACCCCTTAATCAAGCCAATTTTGAAAACTTACGAGCCAAGTTAGGTATGATGACTTACGATACCATTGCGTAGTTCTATCTTTTGCATGATTTGCAAAATAAAGGGGGAGATAGAATAAGAACATGATTTTTAGTTGGTAAGCCATGATTTGGACTTGAGTTGAATAATATGCTAAGTTTCAATTGGTATAAGTTTTGAGCATAGGTTAAGGGGAGAGTATAATTTGAGGGGGAGCACATGAACATATGTGAATTGAGAGTTTGAAAACAATTGGTATAAAAAATTGATGAAACAACTGGTAAATGGTGAGGTTTTCAAAAACAATTCAATTGGTTTAAAATTGGTAGATTTATGATAAACAATTGGTAAAGAGTTGTGACATTAAAATCATGTTAGGTTATTTTGAAAATCATCCAAAAGGGGGAGAATGTTGAGAAATATGTTTGAATAATTTTCAAAGTCATGATTTTAAGTGATGAATGCATAAAAATGTCACACATGGTGTTATATGTGATTAAAAATTGAAAAAAAATTGAAAAAGTTGACATCGATCTCTCAGGTTGTTGCACTTCGATCGATCAATGTACTTCGATCCCTCACATCGATCGATCTATGTAAGGCAGTGAAAGTTCAAGACCTTACTATGAGACATCGATCTCTAAACCTGAGACACATCGGTCGATCGATGTATACGTCGAACCCTCACTTCGATCGATCAATGTAGGTCAGAAACAAACTCTAAGACTAACTGTGATACATCGATCTCTGAAGCTGAGGCACTTCGATCGATGTCTTGGGTTTTTAAAAATATTTTTCTAAAATGTGATAAAGTGGTTGTTTTCATTTGTGCATGTTTTATATATGTTCATTATGTGATTACTATGTGTTTTTAATGATTATAAATGTGTTGTGACTAATGTGCCTTGGAAGTTTCTACAACTTACCAAAAATGGCAAAATTGGTATTTTGAGTTTTGTAGGAACATGATATGGTAGAAATACTTCAAAGACTTATTCTCATCTTATTTATCAAGACAAAGGTGTTATTATATTCATTTCTGACCATCAGGGTCATTTCTGAAGCTTTCTCACACCAGGGGCATTTTGGTCATTTCACCCTTGAGGGTATTTTTGATATTTTCACTCAAGGAATCTCTTGAGTATATTTTTATCTTCATTCTGGAGTTGAGCTATGATTATTTTGAAGATTACATGGTGGGTTTATATTATTTCTCTCACATGATGATATTTTTGACTATAGCAGAATATGTTCCTTGGGACTGGAGTAGGTCACATTGACCAAACCAGGATAAGTTCTCGGTGTTCTTATCTTGTTTCTACATTTCTGCATTCTGTCCGTTTTCACTGCAGTTTTCACACAACTTCACACGTTTTGAAAAAATGGCTAAACACTTCCAAAATTTGTGATTTTTGGTGGAGTTATATTTCAGACTTCTAGCTTTTATTTACAACAAGAATCACTTGATTTGAGCAAGGGAAAGTTAGTCTTTCAGTCGTTGCAAGATAACTGCTCTAATATGGCTGCAATCTGACCAATTTTGAGAAAACTTGAATTCTGTTTTAACCAAGAGTTGTTTAAGGTCAGGACTTTTTTGAATCAAAAACTAGACATCCTAAGGAGTGTTTTGACAAAAATTTCAACCTTTTTGGTTTAAGTATTCAAAGAGAAACACGTTTGCCAATTTCAGCAACATTCTGTCCAATTCTGTCCAGATTGCCCATCTGAATCTTTTTATTTGTTTAAGGGTCAAACGATCTTATTTTTTGTCTAGTTGTTGGACAGAGTCTTGTCAACACATTGAAGTTAAGGTCTGAAAATTTTCATAATTTTTGAAGTTGTGTACAAGGATTTTTGAATTTTTCAAAAACGGGTTCTGAATGTGAGGTAGTCTGAGATTCTGTTTTCGAAGGAGATTTTTATCAAGGGTAGTAGTGTAATTTCCGCTAACCACTATTCACCTTCCTCTAGTGGTGTTTATTGCAAGTGCACGTTCCAACATTCTTGAAGGGAATCAAAGCTTGATTCAAAGCAAAGAAAGACAAGTCTTGAAGTAGCCTTGACTAAGTGTTTGTACTTTTCAGAATTAGATGCTCTTTTACAAGGGAAGCTGGGTTATTTATAGGCTAAATCTAAGTTAAACAATAATGTATCAATCTAACTAATAGACAATGAAATCAATGGCTGAAAAAATGAAGTTTGAACAAAGTTACAAGTAAAGGAAAGAAATTCAGTTTGCTGGCAGATTGGACATCTGATGTGTATACCCTTTTGCATGTTGTCTTGAACCTTTTCTTCTTATTGGACCAGCTGTAAATCTCCCTATGATGCCTTTTGATGTTCCTTGTAAGCATCTTGTCGTACTACCCTTGATTGGTTGAGCTTTGAGGCTGATTTGGCAAGTGGGTCAAGTTGTGTGTCTTCAGCAAACGCAAAACTGTTACACGTAATTTGGGTTCCTCCCAATAATATTGTGCCAATCTTGTCTCCATCAATATTATAGATACTTAAAAGAACTTCAATTTTGTCTTTTGAATCATTTGATTTGGAGTTGGGAGGAAGGAGATATGACGTGTTGAATTTCAGCTGCTTCCAAGTGGTCCTCCAAGCAGGCAGCTGATCAGCAGCTTCATTTTCCTTGCAATATTTGAACTTGATAAAGTCATTTGCTGAAGATGTGCTGAACATCAAAGTTGTAGCTTGGTGTCTTATGTTGAAGCTCCAATTAGAATAAGGTCAATTGGAGATGTGGTTATGGAGATACGATTGAAATACCATCAGTGTGTCATGCCGCTTACTTGGCAATCTTGGTTCAGCTTCAGTTTGAACGTTACCTTGTCTCTAATCATTCTTTCTTGACCTAAAAACACTTCAAACACACACAAAAACATATACAACATGATAGGACATATCTAGACTATATTACAATACCTCATTAAGAAAAGAAAGAAAACTAAAAGGAAATGTAAACATCATTCTTAAGTCTACTAATATAATACAAACTTTGTACATGAACTATATTAATGCTTGCACTAAATGGACCCAATGGACGTTCCCTTCACTGGGTTTATCCTCCGCATGTTTATGCAAAAGGTCCCCAGTTCATTCATCAGTTTCCTTGCCACGCTTCTTGTTATAGGACCCTTGTCTTGTATTGGCATAATATCAAGTGTGGACTGCTCTTGGCTTGGCTGGGCGTCATCAAGTATACTACGACAAATTTCCCAATGAACTTCCTCAAGACCTCATTCATCAACCTCATAAAGGTACTAGGTGCATTAGTTAGACAAAGGCATGACTAACCACTCATATAATCCAAACTGATGCAAAAATAAGTAGGATCCCACTCTTTTATCCAAGCATCTCCACCAACAATGGGTTGGGAACAAAGGGGCCAAGCTCCTCCTTGATTCCAATGTCTTAGGGTCGGCTGAATTGAGCAACCAAGTCTTGAAGAATGGTGTGGACTAGGCAAATGATAAACACCCTCTTAGGCTGCCAATCACCCTCAAGCATGCTCAAATTTTGAAGGTATTTAGACTTGATTTTTAGCGAGAAATCAAGAAAACGAAAATGCCTTGTAAGGAGAAAAGCAACAGAATTTTTATTCTTCAACCAAGCTTAAATGCACAAACATTTCTTAGCCTTTAAGTAGGACCAAACTTAATCTAAGACCTATCCTAGTCAATGGTGCAATAAAGATTCACATATTCTGGTCTTAGACCTGATTACAAACGGCTGATTCCCCTTAAAAGAGATTAATGAATTCAAGCTCCAAGAAGTAAAGCAAATGCTGGATTTTATGTTGAAATCTCGCCTCTGGTTGACTCGACTTTTCTTGCGGATACAAGCTAAATTTGAAGAAGTGTCCTTCTTGAGAATTTTAGTTCAAGTCCGTAACTTGACATTTGAATGATCCAATTTAGAGTTTGCATGAATGATTTACACGTCCACAAAGTTCAGGTAAAGTAAATGCGGGATTTTAAGCTGAAATCTTGCCTCTGGTCGACTCGAATTTTTCCGTGGATACAAGTTGAATTTGAAGAAGTGTCCTTTTTTATTTCATGTCCTGAACATGCTTTTGGCTTTTGAATGATCCAATTTGGAGTTTGAATGACTGAGTTACCCGTCCACAAACCTCAAGCAATTTTCAGCACTTTTCAGCATTCTTGGTCTAACACTTCCAAACGGTTTTGGCAACTCCAAGAGCCCCTACAAAGAAAGCAAATACATAACAAGCATCAAACAAGTAAAAGAAAGGATAATAAATGAAAATGCAAGAAATTAAAACGCACAAAAAGCAATGCATGAAGTGCAATCTAACTAAGACACACCTATAACGTCTTGCACGTATGTGTATATCACGAACTTAGTCTTAAAGGCAGTGTTTCATTCATCTTCTTTTTAATCCTCACTTGGAAGTATCCTTGCTTAAGATCTAATTTGGTAAAGTATCTAGACCCATGTAACATGTCAAGCATATCATCCGATCTAGGAATATGGCATCTATACTTCATAGTAATCTTATTGATTGCTCTGCAGTTGGTGCACATCCTCCAAGTTCCATCCTTTTTTCGGGACTACTATCACGGGTACAGCACAAGGGCTCATACTGTCATACTCCGTAACTTCCGGGTGCGATATTAAATAATTAGCAAGCAACCAAAAATGCAATTATATTAATTGCATATATTTATGATGATTAGTTGAATGAATTGTAGGGGATAAAAATAATTAAAAAATTGGAATTAAGAAGTTAGCAAAATACCAAAACTGCCCTCCAAAATCAAATACAAGGGAAGTTACACAAAGAGAGCATAACTTCCCCTTAGACCATTAAACCACTAGAGGGTCGGTTACAAGCAGAGAAGGAGGGAGAAATCGGCTGGAGAAAGAGAGAGAAAAGGAAGAGAAAAGAGAAAGAAGAAGAAGATAAGAAGAAAAGGAATAAAGAGTGACCAATCTAGTTTCAACCTTTCCTGAAATCTTGCAGTACACTCGTAAGGCTAACTAGACAAAAAGACAAGTAATCTTTCTATACGCTTTACGCGAATTTTGATTCAACAGGACCTATGTTCTTATAAAGAGAAAATTAGATCAACACATTGGTAATTTTGATGTGATTATGTTAGATGCTATACTTTTATGTATTTTGTTGTGATGATTGGGTAAAGTCATGTTCTTTGGGCCATGCTTTGTTGTTGTCAAACATGCCCATAAAAGTATCATCCGTGATGTGTTTATTGTCTTGTTATACGTCCTTTTGTTTGTTAACTGTACCTTAGATGATATGAGTGAACCTGTAGAAGATTTGAAGGGTTGAATGATGGGTTATTGGAGATTTGTTATGCTGGAAGGTTTGAGGATATATTGGAAGATGTGAATGATAGAAGGCTTAGAGTGGTGTGATTTGATATGCTTAAGGATCAATCGATGTTAGTTGTGTGTTATGCATGATGGATTCAAGTAATAAGGTTGAATTTTAGGTGTTAAGATGAAAGGAGTGAAGGAGGAAGATGAAGGAGGGAAGTTGCTGTAGAAATTTTCAGTTTTGGATGTCGTCAGTACACTTCGAACACCTACTTTAGGGACTCAATGTCACATTAGGCGCCTAAAGTAGGCGTTCAATGTGTCCCAGTGCATTCAAGAACACTTCAAACACCTCATAACACGCTTCATGTCAAATAAGGCACCTTTTGTAGGCGTTCGATGTGTCACAACATATTCTAGAATACTTCGAACACCTCAGAAGGTGTTCGATGTCACTTGAAGCGCTTCATGTAGGCGTTTGATGTATACCAGCACATTCCAGAACACTTTGAACGCCCAGAATAGGCGCTTTATGTCACATTAGGCGCCTCTTGAAGGCGTTCCAAGTGTACTGGAAGTTCCTTTTGACACATTAAGCGCTCCATGTGTGTGAGATACCTTTATTCTCTTCATTTGCTCATAAACTACAAGGGTATTTGAGGTGTACTTGGGTTGTAAATGTTAAGTGTGAATGAGTAAGGTTAAGAAAGGATCAGAAGTGTATTTGTAATACGAAATGACCTGAAAAGATACGAGCTTGGTGTGTTTGAGGTTCAGGATCTTGTACATGATATGTAAAGTGTGTGTGTATGTTTACATGTTTGATATGACGTAACATGAACATTTTGCATCACGCCATGAGCACTTTGAATTTCGACATGAGATTTGTTTTGCGAAAGAACATGTGTTTGCAAAAGAAGATTAAAGTTTTCGAAAGACAAGCTATGGCTGCTGGTTGATAGCAGGGTATAAAATTCATACATGCAGTAGCAGGGTATAAAAGCGTGACATGTGAATCAACAGCAGGGTATAAAGTTATGTTATGGGGCTGAGGACCTATCAACACGGGGTATAAAGTTATGTTATAGGGCCGTGGACCTTTCAGTACGGGGTATAAAGTTCTGTTTGCTGTGGATTGATCACCCACAGGGTATAAAGTTCTGCCATATGAAGAATATGATAAGAAGAATTATGAAAAGTTTTGTGAAACGATACGCATGACATGTTTACGAAAGAAGACATATGCATGGGTTGTGTGTGTGGTTTTAAAGGTGTACATGCATCATGTGTCACGAAGCATAAGACTTGACAAGCAAGAATGGACATTCGCGAATGATCTGTTTATGTAGTATGTTATGCCAGATACATGTTTGTTTCGTATTCGCGTATCATTTATGTGATTTATTTGATTTTGATTAATTGTTATGAAGATGTTATTTGCTAACCCGAGCACCTTATTTTTGACAATGATTTATATACTGGTGACTCGTCGTGTATGGTCTCGTAAGGTGTATAGATGGGTTACTTGCTGGCGATGTTTCGCTAAGAATAGATACTCCATTTTCTTTTTAGGTGAGCCAGAGTACAAAATGTCTTTGTAGAAGACGGCGTCGAGTGGGCTCATTGGGATGATGGTCATTAAAGTGGATAGATTTTTGTTCATTCTCTTTTAAGTTGAAAGACTTGATGTTTGTTATGTTGTATTGGAGAATATGTTAAGCAGTTCATCAAACACATTTTATTTCCGCTGTATTTTTTATTTGGTTACATTGATGTTAGTGAAGTTTTAAATTTTATGACGTTTCCGCTGATTTATCTTACGTCATGGATGACGTGTGCTGGATCTGCTTTGATGCTTCATAGTTCTCATAGTAGACTACGGCGGGTGCACTGGTACCGATGTCTAGTATCGGGCCGGGGCGCTACACATACTCTCTCTCTCACCTTACCTTGGTCTAAGTGTTCCTCATCTTGACTCTGGATTTTCTTTGTTTGTTCTTGATTGTCTCTATAGGCACACCTATTAGGTAAGACAGCTCCAGGGATGAAATCTATTTGATATTCGATACCTCTTAAAGGTGGTATCCGGAGGAATCTCCTTCAAGGAATAAGTTAGAAAACTCTTGCAATAAAGAGGTCACTTTACTTGGCAAGGTAGATTGTAAATCAGTTGAAGAAGACAAGGCTTTTCTATACAACAAGATGTAAACAATTTTGTTGGAGTTAATTGAGTGTAACACCTAAATTTTTGATGCAAAGAAAGCTCTTTTCCTCTTATGTTTGTTTTCTTCTACAGCAATAAGTTCTTTTGTTGTACCCCAACGATCATGTACATGAAAACTATGAATATGAGACGGAATGAAAGAGACAATTTCTTTTAGCGCGTGTTACTTAAGTCAATTTAACCCTCTTTACTTAATTATTATTGAGGTGATACCAAACCAAATTAAATAAGGAAACTTCAAGAAAGTAGTATATGAAATATAGAGCTATATGAACCATACACACTATGTATGTATGTGCGTGTATAGGATATATGTGCGTATGAAATGTATAAATACCTACATGTGTATACATAGGAAGGTATATATTCACAATCTAGTACACGAACATATAGGCGTGTATATACATATATATATACATGCACATGTTAATCTTAGAATATGATAAAATAAAGGAAACAATATAGTACATGAATTAAAATTTCAAGAAATATCAAGATGCCCAAGAAGCTCAAAAATTTCGGCCAAGACATGTAAGGGTTCTAGAATTCTCTAGCCAAAATTATTAGTTAAAATAATTACTTAAAGTCTACTACACCATTAAGACAAGAAGTTATTATGCAACGAATAAAAAGAAAATAAAATAGACATGCATTTAAGGAACAAGTAAGACAACTCATTAAAGAAAGAGGTAGTATGGTTGAGGTCATAAAGACCCCAACAAACCGCCCCCTTAGTGTCTAGACATGGAGGATTTTTAAATCCTACCATGGTTACTTTTTCCTTAAACCAAGATTAAGATAACCATGATTTGATAAAGTAACTTGGGTTAGCACTAAAGTAACCATAGTTGGAATAAAGTAACCAA
>AP025069.1:18375036-18396521 GCA_036186865.1 Eustoma russellianum | reverse complement strand
GATTTTCATGGATTTTATGATGCAAGCAAGTTTTATAAGCAGCTATGTTTTCGTTATGCATGAAAAGTTTTTACGGTCCCATGTTTTTAAAGAAAGCTTCATGATTCCTTTGCCGGCCAAGCATGCGACTAACCCGACTCCAGACCCATGGTTAATTGGTCTGATGACATGATATGTTCTGGAACTGTTCAGATCCGGGGTTAATTGATCTGATATCTGTTCTGGACCCGTTCAGACCCGGGGTTAATTGGTCTGATGATATGTTCTGGACCCGCTTAGATCCGGGGTTAATTGATCTGACACTCTGTTTTTACGACATGTTACTTTATGGGACCAAAATGATGTTTTGACATGACATGACATCATGCATTGCATCTTGCATAATTCACGATCATGAGGACATGTTGCATGTTACAGTTAATGGTTATAAGTTATTATTGGTATAGCATTACCTAAAAACATGCTTAAGCCGAATGCCAAGTAAGTTCAGGATCTAAGACCAGGTATGGTATAGAATTCTCTAAAAATATGTCTAAGCCGAACGTCAAGCAAGCTCAGGATTTAAGATCAGGTATGAATTATGATTCTTTGAGGTTTTTGGGGTAATACATTCATGTTATGATTGTTTACGTATTTCATAGTCGTTTATTGTATTCTTGCTGAGTGATTTTCATCACTCACACTTTATTTTTCCCCAGAGCCGGATAATGCCAAGATAGAATGGATCGAGGACGAGCCGAGAGTACCATATCCATAGGCGAGGATCATGAAGGGAGCTAAGCTTAAGGACTTTTGTGCTGCCAAGACATTTTGCATCATGACTATGTTTGAACTCTCTGGATTTTAGTTATGTTATTTTGTGGGACTACTACCTTTGGGAACTTAGTAAATTGGTGATGCATGTTTGATTTGAAAAGTTTTAATTCTGCCTAAATTTTACTACCATGTTGAATGTTAGCATGGGAGTCCACGACTTATGTTATGGATGTTCGCATGTTATGCATGACGCCTTGTACTCTCCTCAGTGAAGTACGGCGCGTGCACCGTATCCGGACGAGGCCCGGGTGCAGGACGCTACAGGTTGATGAGCCAAATAAAGGCTAGAAAAACGTTCCTAGGACTTTGTCTTCTACTCCAAACTGATTTGAACCTCGGCTACGGCAAAGAACATCCCAATGACACCCCTTGAACTGTAACCGTTTGTTCTTGGCTCAATTTATGCCAACACCTCTTCCTCTTTGGCATTCCAACACATCTAAAACCTCATTGAGACCCTAAGATGCTGTAAACCAAAAATGAAGTAAAATACTAACAAGTTCTAGGCTATGAACTTGAAAGAAACCGTTAAGTGGTTTTAACTTCAACTAGAAAGTTGAGAACTCCTTAAAGGAAAATCTTCTAGGCTATGAACTTGAAAGAAACCGTTAAGTGGTTTTAACTTCAACTAGAAAGTTGAGAACTCCTTAAAGGAAAATCTGATTGAAATGTGTTTGAAATTGTGTTTTTTACATTCAGGTTCCTACCTTACTTACAACAAACGAAAATGACATAGGTACAAGGTTTAAAGTACAAGGTACAAGTCTAAAATAACATGCTTGCTTTTGAACAACTTTGGTTCCAAGAAATCTGGTTGCTTTTGGCGTGTACTCCTTGCTTTGTTTCCAGCCTTTTTCTTGATCAATTTGATTGGATAAAACTAGGAGCAGCTTGCTTTGATTTAGGCTTTGATTGGTTGTAGTTTAGGCTTTGAATATTCAAACCAATTAAGCTTAAACCAGCCAATTTCTTCAAGGATTTTGATTGGATCAATTGTTGTGCAGCTTGCCTACTTGTCTTCAACTTGATTGTGATTGGTTTGAACATTTGCAAGACTTCTTCCTATTGGTTCAAGCTTTGAGCAGCTTATACCTCCATGTTTGCGTGAAGAACAATTCTGAATTTGACATGAGTGCTTGTCACCTCCTTGCTTGTAAGCTACTTGCTTATCACCTTCTTGCTTGAACAAAAATTCAGGTTCTAATTGCATTCTCAAGCTAAGTACGTGTTCCTGAAAGACAAGGCAATAATACAACACAAACTATCCTAAAACAAGGTTAACCAACCAACAATATTAAAAAGAACAACTAAAGATATGTACAACATGCTTCTTCAATGTAAAGCTCTCTTTGACCTATCTTCAAAGACACCAAGCAACAAACACAAGATACACAACATATATGACATGTCCTAAGGGTTAGTTAAGACTATAAGACATAAGAAGTAGCACTAGTGTGTTCGGAGTTTACAGTGATATGCCATGTCTTACAGAACTAACATGTGACAATAAATGATACATGAAAATATGTTGCGTTGACCCCATCGTGGGCTCATCATTCCCTCCCTCTTGAAAATGATTCGTCCTCGAATCTCAACATGGATAGAATAAGGGATAGGGGTTTAGGATGTACACGTATGCTCAACTACACCATAACCAAATAGGAACATGGTAATACAAATGGTGAAAGTGAAATACCTTGGTGCATCCTTATCTTTGAAGAAAGAATAAGGTGTGTACACGCTTTCTAAAATGTTTAGGATGTATTAACAATATGATAACAAAAATTTTAGAACACATACATCCTAACAGATAAAACAACATCCAAAAAGCATATTACAACATGTTAACACTAAGTGTACAAATCTTACAGACATGTGCAATATTTAGACAAGATGTATCAATTGAGATGACAACAGGCAGACATTCAACAAGATGAGATGAAATAGATATTTCAGAAATAGAATCTTCATCTATACTAAATATGTCATTCAATTCATTAACTAGTTCATCCAAGAATTTATGTTCATTTGTAGCTGAATCTATTTCAATAATGACATCATGATCAAGCTCTACATCAAGTAGACAATCTAGTTCAGCTAACATCAAATCATAAGAATCTAGTTTATCAATGTCATTCTCAACAGAATTACTTACATCAATGTCATCAATGAAATGTACAGGATGTAATTCAGATTATAACCCAGAAACAAGCATCTCAGCTGAATGCAGATCATGCACAGGGATTTCATTTATATGCATGTCACAATGTAAATCATTTTCAGACAAAGTGTTATCACAATTAACATCATCTATAAGCAAACGACTAAAACTTTGGAAATCACCAACAGATTCAAGTGAAGGGTCTTCTTCAGACAGTACACAAGGTTGAACATGCAATTCAGATAAAGGAGTTCCAGTTTCAGGCATGTTGGGGCTAATTTCATACAAACCATCATTCACAGAAATGTTAGATTGCAAGTCTTTGTTCTTTTCAGATTCTATCAATACTTGCACCATGTCTCTAAGTTGAAGCAATACATTTTCAATATTATCCATAGTCTGACTCAAATTGCTTAACTTAACTGGATTTGGTTTGTCATTTTCAGAATCACAAGAGTTCAGTTCATACCCATAGTTTTGATTAACTTGCCATGGGATTAGGTTTGATTGAACAATCTTTGCCTTTTTATACATGTCATAAAGCGATGAGAATTTTTCAGACAACATGCAATCAGCGATCTCTTTATCTAATCCAGCAAAGAACCTAATCATACTTAATTCCTCATGTTCTTCAACATAAGCATAGTACAAATCATCAAGCATTTCATTGTAATATGCACTAACGTCTTTATTGCACTGAGAAAGAGTTTGATATCTAGGAGTTTTACATTTCCAATATCCAACCCATAAACCATTCGTACGACCAAAGGAGTTCATACATTTTTCCAGTTCATCATAGTCTCTCCTATGGCATTCAACTCCCCAAATGGTTTTTAGAATCATGTTTAATCAAAACAATCAACCAAGATGGTAAAACAATGAGATAGATAAGTCAGAATACAAGCAAGTAAGATCAAACTATAACTTTAACAAAACCTAAATTTATACTTCAAATTGACAATTGAATAAACAACAATCTTGGACTATCTAAGATTCAAAGAAAAATAGAAGTCAAGTGATGTTTTTGGCTGAATCAAAGAAAGCTAAGGGTTTGTACAGAACAATCCTTTAACTTACTTTAAACTTTAATGCACATTCAATTGTAAATAAAGTGAAAGACAGTACATACACGCAAGTGTTCAACAAGGGTTTGTTCGAGGAACCTTTTACAACAGTCAACACTTTTGGTGTAGGTATTTGCTTTTGGTTTTGCACAATTCACCTTTTGTGAACTTTGGATGGCTATATCTCACTTCTTGTGCAAATCACTCATACGTCTTGTCTCTTGCTTTTTGACGTTAAAAATGACTTTTCTCTCAGTTTCTTTCACAAACTAGCCTAATTATTTTCCTTTGGATTGGCTTTGTCTGTTTTGTGAGTCTACTGCTCACTTGCCTTTATGAGACATTGCTCACGGCTTCTTTTTCTTTGGTTTTACTTGCACAAGTTTTGGCGTGGCTTTTGTGAAACGTTCTTTGAACAACACGGAAGAACACTAATGATATGAAAACTGTTTCACAAATTTAACAACCAAATATAGATGAAAGTTCAATGCAAGTTGAAGAAGTGTAAAGACAACAAGATGATAACAGGGTCGGCAATTTAACAGTGTAGTGATAAATATAGACAAAGTGATCTTAAGTAAGAACTTAAGTCCAATAAAGTCTTTAAACAATTGAATCAATCCCAAGTAAAGATAAACGTAAAGCCAACGTTAAAATTTGAAATCAAATCTTGTTTCTTACAAATTTACTTCACTTTTAACAAATCTCAAGTCAATAATGTTTCAATTAAAAGATTCAATCAAGTTTGTACCAAACAATGACTTAAGGTGTAACGGGGGTGGTGAAATCAAATTCAACAAGTTTAAACAAATAGCATTCAAAGTTTTAATCAAGTTCAAACTAAATTGTTTCGGTTTTTTTTAGCTAAAACTACTTGTTTTGATCTTTAGTTTTCGGATTTCTTGTGCTAAACTAAACAACCAACTAAACACTTAAACTATGTTGTAAACTAGTCTAACTAAGCTAAATAAGGCAGCAACTAAAACATTTTAAACAGATTGCACACAACTACTAAAAATCAGAATTTAACAACTTGATTACAAACTAAACTATCAACTAATCTATTTTTGTGTTCAAGTTTTCTGTTTTAAGGACTTATCTAAACTACCATTTAAACTTCTAGATTAAGGACTAATGAACATTATCTAAGCTGGATTGAACAAGAACAATCAGGTTACACACGGTTTCAAACTAGATTACACAAACAGATTCTAACACACTTAAGTCTAGTCTAAGTTCTTTTTTGTGGTATTTTCGGTTTTTGCTACTAAAAACTAACTTACCAAGCTATTGTAAACCAACTAATCAACACTTTAAAACATGAACTAACTATCTAAATAAACAGATTCTAAATGAACAACAGAATAGCTTACTAAACGGTTTTGGGCAGCATCAATCATATGCAAGTTTAAACAATGTAATCATGAATAGAAGACTAACCAACGCTCTGATACCAATTGATGAGCCAAATAAAGGCTAGAAAAACGTTCCTAGGACTTTGTCTTCTACTCCAAACTGATTTGAACCTCGGCTATGGCAAAGAACATCCCAATGACACCCCTTGAACTGTAACCGTTTGTTCTTGGCTCAATTTATGCCAACAGCTCTTCCTCTTTAGCATTCCAACACATCTAAAACCTCATTGAGACCCTAAGATGCTGTAAACCAAAAATGAAGTAAAATACTAACAAGTTCTAGGCTATGAACTTGAAAGAAACCGTTAAGTGGTTTTAACTTCAACTAGAAAGTTGAGAACTCCTTAAAGGAAAATCTGATTGAAATGTGTTTGAAATTGTGTTTTTTACATTCAGGTTCCTACCTTACTTACAACAAACGAAAATGACATAGGTACAAGGTTTAAAGTACAAGGTACAAGTCTAAAATAACATGCTTGCTTTTGAACAACTTTGGTTCCAAGAAATCTGGTTGCTTTTGCCGTGTACTCCTTGCTTTGTTTCCAGCCTTTTTCTTGATCAATTTGATTGGATAAAACTAGGAGCAGCTTGCTTTGATTTAGGCTTTGATTGGTTGTAGTTTAGGCTTTGAATATTCAAACCAATTAAGCTTAAACCAGCCAATTTCTTCAAGGATTTTGATTGGATCAATTGTTGTGCAGCTTGCCTACTTGTCTTCAACTTGATTGTGATTGGTTTGAACATTTGCAAGACTTCTTCCTATTGGTTCAAGCTTTGAGCAGCTTATACATCCATGTTTGCGTGAAGAACAATTCTGAATTTGACATGAGTGCTTGTCACCTCCTTTCTTGTAAGCTACCTGCTTATCACCTTCTTGCTTGAACAAAAATTCAGGTTCTAATTGCATTCTCAAGCTAAGTACGTGTTCCTGAAAGACAAGGCAATAATACAACACAAACTATCCTAAAACAAGGTTAACCAACCAACAATATTAAAAAGAACAACTAAAGATATGTACAACATGCTTCTTCAATGTAAAGCTCTCTTTGACCTATCTTCAAAGACACCAAGCAACAAACACAAGATACATAACATATATGACATGTCCTAAGGGTTAGTTAAGACTATAAGACATAAGAAGTAGCACTAGTGTGTGCGGAGTTTACAGTGATATGCCATGTCTTACAGAACTAACATGTGACAATAAATGATACATGAAAATATGTTGTGTTGACCCCATCGTGGGCTCATCACAGGTGGTATCAGAGCCCAGGCTCTAGATTTCGTGCAGAACGTAGGACTAAGTTATGATCTTAGCAATCTAAGTTTGATCTTAGACCTAAGTCATGATCATAGATGAGTGATGGCCTTAGACTAGGACCACGTAGACTGGGTTTAGGATGAAACTTAATAAAGTATCCTGAACTATGAAGCTAGGTCTATGACGTAAGACATGCCCTTTCCTTCCGTATTTTAAAATTTTCGAATTATGGTCCTTGGTCATATAAATTGATTTTATTCCGATATCCTAAATAGACATTAAACCATAAGTGCAGATGGTGAGGCCACGTGGCAGACCTCCGAGAGCACGACCAGCTGCTCAAGAGCCTATTCCTCCACCACCAGAACAGGTCCCGCCGCCACCTCAGCCGGATCAGGATCCTCCAGCACAGAATAATCCACCACCGGCTCCACAGGCACCTGTTCCTCCAGTCATCCCGGATATGAATGCTTTTCAGGCCTTTTGTCAAGTCGTTACGCAAATAGGGCAAGGCCTAATTCATCAGAATGCTCCACCTCAGCCCCATCAGCCAGTAAGGGATGCTCAGTACTATTTTGAGAAGCTCAAGAGGGCTAATGTACCACCGTTTAAGGGAAAACCAGACCCAGATACTGCGGAGAAATGGCTAGATGAAGTTGAAAATTGTTTTGAGCTAATTCAGGCTCCAGAGGAGATGAAGGCTCAGGCTATCAGACCTTTCTTAATTAGTGAAGCTAATAAATGGTGGAAGACGAATCTGCAACCTTTGCCCAGACCAATTACTTGGGAAAGATTTCTGCAAGAATTTCATAAGTTCTATATCCCTCCGTCAGTCAAATTGCAAAAGAGGCATGAGTTTGAATCTCTGAAACAAGAGTCAGGCATGACAGTAGCTGAGTATGCAAATAAGTTCATCGCACTTGGGAGGTTTCAGCCTGTTACTATGAACGATGAAGAAACAAAAATGCTGAAGTTTGAAAGAGGTCTAAACCCAAGAATTAGGACATGGTTGGTGAATGCAAATCCTGCCAATTTTGGAGCACTTCTGGATGCATGCTACTGTATAGAGAGAGATATTATACGAAGAGATGATGTGGGCCAAAAGCGAGAAAGACAAGGGACCGGAAATGAGAAGTATAGGAAAATGGCTAAGAAGAATTTCAGAGGATCTGTTCGTCAGGGACAATCTCAAGGACAGAATCAGCGACGCAAGCAAAATCAAAATAATCAGCCGAAGAATCAGGCCCCATCTCAGCAGCCAGCTATACCAGTATGCCCTCATTGCAAGAAGAGGCACGTGGGAGAGTGTAGGTGGAAGACAGGTAAGTGCTTTGGATGAGGAAAGGATGGCCATATGATTAAGGATTGCCCGGAAAAGGGAGCGCAACCACAACAACAACAAAGGAACCAGCGGCCACGTGCAAATGCAAGGGTGCACGCCATGACTGATGCTGATGTTGAAGAGACTGCTGACGTAGTGACTGGTAAGATTTAAAGTTTTATGCCTTCGATACCCTTCACTTATGCATGATTATCATATTGCTTAGAAAAACGTGCCTGGTTCAGGAACTATCCTAGTGTGTAGCATACCCGCAAACGTGTTGTTCGACAGTGGTGCTAGCCACTCATTTATCTCAAGGAAGTTTGCTAAGAATATCGATCATAATCCAGTCCGATTAGATTCACCTTATAGAGTACAAGCAGCTGGCGACCAGGTGCTTGTTTCCCATCACATATTCAGAAATTGTGCCCTGGAGTTTAATGACCAGTTGTTTGAGGCCAATTTGATCCCCATATCTATGAGTGATTTTGACGTGATTCTCGGAATGGATTGGCTCTCAAAGAATCATGCTCATATTGACTGCCGAAGCAGGCAAGTTATCATTAAGAACCCAACTCGAGAGGAGATGCCATTCCAAGGAGGAACTAAGTTAAAGAAACCATCCAAGAAAGTCTTTGTTAATGCAACTCTTGCCAGACAAGCATTAAGGAAAGGTCATGAAGGATTCTTGGTGTATTGATGAGCTACAGCCTAACCTTGTGGATACAAACACTGATGATGACACCTCACTACCCCGCACAGGTCCCATGACAAGGAGTATGGCTAAGAAGTTGTTGCATTGTGTTGAATCATTTCTTTATAGGCATGAAGAGGATGAACCAAGCAGAGATGATGCCCATTGGGTTTATATGATACAAGCTTTGATCTAGTTGTATCAAAAACATGATGTACATATCTTTAGTTGTTCTTTTTAATATTGTTGGTTGGTTAACCTTGTTTTAGGATAGTTTGTGTTGTATTATTGCCTTGTCTTTCAGGTACACGTACTTAGCTTGAAAATGCAATTAGAACCTGAATTTTTGTTCAAGCAAGAAGGTGATAAGCAAGTAGCTTACAAGCAAGGAGGTGACAAGCTGCTCAAGCATGAACCAATTGGAAGAAGTCTTGCAAATTTTCAAACCAATCAAAATCAAGTTAGAGACAAGAAAGCAAGCTGCACAAAATTTGATCCAATCAACTCCTTTGAAGAAATCGGCTGATTAAGGCTTAATTGGTTTGAAAATTCAAAGCCAAACTTACAACCAATCAAAAGGCAATTCAAAGCAAGCTGCTCAAAGTATTATCCAATCAAATTGATCAAGAAAGATGGCTGAAAACAAGCAAGGGGCAAGCAAACCAGCTTTCTTGCAACCAAAATTGTTCAAAAGCAAGCATGTTCTTTTTAGACTTGTACTTTGTACTTTAAACTTTGTACCTATGTAATTTTCGTTGGTTATAAGTAGGTTAGGAACCTGAATGTACAAAACAACCAGATTATCAAACACATTTCAATCAAAACTTCCTTTAAGGAATTCTCAACTTTTCTAGTTGAAGCTTGAGCCACTAACGGTTTCTTTCAAGTTCATAGCCTAGAACTTGTTAGTACTTACTTCATTTTTGGTTTACAGCATCTTAGGGCCTCCATTGAGGTTTTAGATGTGTTGGAATGCCAAAGAGGAAGAGGTGTTGGTATAAATTGAGCCAAGAACAAACGGTTACAGTTCAAGGGATGTCTTTGAGATGTTCTTTGCCATAGCCGAGGTTCAAATCAGTTTGGAATAGAAGACTAAGTCTTGGAACGTTTTTCTAGCCTTTATTTGGCTCATCAATTGGTATCAGAGCTTTGGTTAGTCTTCTATTCATGTTTACGTTGTTTAACTTGCATAACAATGATGCTGCCCAAAAACCGTGTAGTAGACTGTTTTGTTGTCCATTTAGAATCTGTTAATTTAGATAGTTAATTTATGTTTTAAAGTGTTTATTAGATAGTTTACAATAGTTTGGTGAGTTAGTTTTAATTAGCAAAACCGAAAACACCACAAAAAGAACTTAGACTAGACTTAAGTGTTGTTAGAATCTGTTTGTGTAGTCTAGATTAAAACCGTGTGTGACTTGTTGTTCTTGTTCAATCCAGCTTAGACAATGTTCATTAGGTCCTAATCTAGAAGTTTAAATGGTAGTTTAGTTGAGTCCTTAAAACAGAAAACTTTGAACACAAAAATAGATTAGTTGATAGTTTGGTTTGTGATCAAGTTGTTAAAATCTGTTTTTAGTAGTTGTTTGCAAAATGTTTTAGACGTTTTTAGCTGCTGCCTTATTTAGCTTAGTTAGACTAGTTTGCAACATAGTTTAAAGGTTTAGTTGGTTGTTTAGTTTAGTACAAGAGAATCCGAAAACTAAGAACAAAAAAAAGTAGTTTTAGTTAACTATGTTTGCTGCCTAGTTTCTAGTTGATATACGTGTGTTAAGTAGAATACAAAGACTTGCATCTAGTACCATCTAGTTTAGAAAGTGATTGCATCATACAAACGAAAACCAAGACAAAAACAAGCTAGAATAGATAACTTAAAGACAAAACAAAACAAGTTAGTTAGTTTGCATCAAAACTGTTTTCCATTAGTTGTTATAGTAATCAGCCCTTATAATTGCATTTAGAAACAACTAAGTTGCATTTAGCTATCTTAAGATTAGTTAGATCATTTGCATCAAAAACAGAAAAAGAAAAAAAGACAATTGCCCAAAACCGTGTGTTTAGAACAAGCCTTTAAGGCTCATTTGAAATCTTGGTGGATGCTAATAGCTTTATCCTTTTTGTTGATTTCAATTGTATCAAACAACTTGTTGGACTCAGATACATCCTGGAAGTTAGGAATTGTTTAAGCCCCACACTGTTAAAAAGCTATCCAATTGTTGTTTTAAGATCAATTTCTGAACTTACCTTGCACTATATTCAATTTGAACTTGTTGTAATTGTGAATTAATTTCTCACTACATAGTGTTTAGCCGTGTCGTGTACGAGAAACTTTCAAATTCCAAATACAACAAACCTTGTGCAATTAAAGGCCGTGAGCAATGACTCATGTAGGCCGTGAGGAGTAGTCTCACAACAATCAAGCAAACCTCCCCCCAAAGAAAGAAAATTAAGCTTGATTGAGAAACACACGAAAGAAAAGCCATTATTTGTCAACAAGTAAGAGGCAAGACAAGAGAGAATTGCACAAGAAAGAAAAGTGAGGAAAAGCCCAAAATTAAACATTGCAAAATGGAAATTCCTGTGCAAAGCTCAAAAGAAAGAAAGTGCCCAAAACGAACCAAAGTGTTGTAGATTTGAAATATTGAAAGTTTCTAAAGAAAACCCTTGCTGACACTTTGTTTGTATGCTATTACTTTCACTCTACTTCAATTGATCATTGCATATGCTGTAAAGTAAATTGAGGGATTGTCGTAAACAACCCCGTAGATTTCATTCAGCCAGAACAACAATTTGACTTCTGTGATTTTCTTGAATCCTTAGGAGAAATAGTCCAAATTGCTGTTTTGAACAATTGTCAACATAAAGTAGAGTATTTGCATCTTGTCAATATTTTAATTGGCTTTTGAGATTGTTTTCTGAATCATGGGTCCCCAACAGAAAGATAATGCACCATCCCTGTCCCCATCTACTCCTGTCCCATCCCCAGTCCCTGTTACCCTAGAGAATATACATCAAACACTCACTTTCCTTGTTAATCAGTTTAGTTTAATGAAAAGTGACATAGAGGATAACAAACAAAGGATAAGCAAAGTAGAAAAGACAACCTCAGATCAAAAGGAACCTAATATACCTTTTCAAGAAGGCACCTCTTATGGTAATTAGTCTCATGTTGAACGTAGAAAAGTCACATCACTTAGAGGTAGAGGTAGAGGTCGAGGTAGTAATGGTGGTCGTAGGAACATTTCTTTTGAGGAAAGATTTGATAGTCTCCCTGAGTACAATGAAGAACACTATCCGGAAGAACGATATGATGAACGTCAGCATGATAGAGATGAACATCTTGAAGAAGAGTACATTACTACTAAACTGACAATACCCTCCTTCCAAGGAAAAAGTGATCCTGAAACATATCTGCAATGAGAAACAAAAGTAGATCATATGTATTCTTGCACTAACTATTCTGAATTGTCCAAAGTGCGGTATGCAACTTTTGAATTTGTAGATTATGCTTTACTCTGGTGGGAGCAATTGAAGAACACCCGGAGAAGAACAAGACAGCCCCCTGTTGTTACTTGGTCCGAGCTGAAACAAGAGATGAGGAAGAGATTCATATCTCCTTCCTATGAAAGAAGCATTTTCCTGAAATTGCAAAAACTTTCTCAAGGTAATAGATCTGTTGATGAATTTTATAAAGAATTAGAACATCTGCTTACCAGGGCTAACATAGAAGAAGCTGAGGAAGCCACAATGGCTAGATTTCTAGCTGGTTTGAACAAAGAAATTGCATTTAAGGTGGAACTTATACCTTACTCTGATCTGGCTTCTATGGTTCACATTGCTGAGAAAGTGGAAAGACAATTGAAGGTAAAAACTTCTAACCCTTCTTTTCGGACTAATCCTTCGAGTATTCCTAGAACACAGCCCAGGACGCCTTTCCGTCCACAACAAGGTCAAGGCCGTGGATTCCAAGGAAAATCAACCCAGAATATCCAAAATCGTCCAAAGCTTCCAATCACTGATAAAGGCAAAGCCAAGGTGGAAGGTACGCCTAATGTTAAGACTCGTGATATTCAATGTTTTAAATGCTTAGGAAAAGGTCATTTTGCTAATCAATGTCCCAACCCTAAACGCATCTTGTTTATTGAAGAGTCTAATGAGTATTATTCTGAGGAAGAATTGGAGGAGAGTGAAGAAAACAATGAAATTGAACAAACCTGTGAGGAACAAGAGGAGATTAGTGAAGAGATTAATGAGTGTGAAACAAAAGAGTTCTTAGTTGTCCGTCGAGCTCTAAGTGCCCAAATTAAAACTGAAGAACCTGAAATCCAATGAGAGAACATATTCTACATTCACTGTATGGTTAAAAAGAAAGTCTGCACTTTAATCATTGACTCCGGTTCATGTACCAATGTTGCAAGTTTTGAACTTGTTAGGAAACTTGAGTTACCTTTAATTAATCACCCCCCGTCCTTATAGACTTACGTGGCTTAATGAGTGTGGTGAAGTTAAAGTAACAAAGCAAGTCCTAGTTCCTTTATCAATTGGTGGGTATTCTGCTGAGGTGTTATGTGATGTAGCCCCTATGCAATCAAGTCATATCCTATTAGGTAGACCGTGGCAATTTGACAACAAGGTTACATATGATGGTTACCTGAATAGATATTCCTTTAGGCATAACAACAAACTGTTCAAATTAAATGCTTTGCCCCCGCACAAAGTCTTTGAGGATCAACAACGAATGTTAAAAAGCCATAATGATCCAAAAGAAAAGGAATTGGAAAGGATTTTCATCAAAGAAAACCAACTGAAAACTTCTCATATTAAAATTGAACCGAAAGAAATCAAAGTTTCTGCTGAACCATCTCTAAAGAAAAGTGCTTTCTTTGCATCTCAAAGCGAGGTATTCCATGCTATTAATTCAAACAAAAATGTTTATATCTTGCTTTACAAAGAAGCTCTGTTCTCTTCATCCGAAATACCATCTACTTTACCAAGTGAAGTTTCATCTTTACTTCAAGAATTTTCTAGCTTGTTTCCTGAAGGAGATCCCCCAGGTTTACCACCTCTAAGAGGCATTGAGCATCAAATAGATTTCATTCCAGGAGCTGTTCTGCCAAACAGACCTGCCTATTGAGCCAATCCAGAGGAAACTAAGGAAATCCAAAAACAAGTTGAGGAATTATTGACCCAAGGTAAAGTAAAAGAGAGTATGAGTCCTTGTGCTGTTCCTGTTATCATTGTCCCTAAGAAAGATGGAACTTGGAGAATGTGTACTGATTGTAGAGCCATCAATAAGATAACTGTGAAGTATAGATACCCTATCCCTAGGCTGGATGACATGTTGGATATATTTCATGGGTCTAGATGTTTTAGCAAAGTAGATCTTAAACAAGGATATTTCCAAGTGAGAATTAGGGAAGGTGATGAATGGATAACTGCCTTTAAGACTAAATTTGGATTGTACGAATGGTTAGTTATGCCCTTTGGTTTAACCAACACCCCTAGTACTTTCATGATGTTAATGAATGAGGTCTTAAGGAAATTCATAGGGAAATTTGTAGTAGTTTACTTTGATGACATTCTTATCTACTCCAAAACCCTAAGTGAACATCTGATCCATCTTAGAGCTGTTTTTGTCACCCTATAGAAAGAAAGGATGTATGCTAATTTCAAGAAGTGTTCTTTCTGTCTGGAGAAGGTTACATTCTTAGGATTTGTGATTAGTGCTGAAGGAATTGAAATGGACCAAGAGAAAGTTAAATCCATAACTGAGTGGCCAACCCCTAAGTCTGCTGGAGATGTTAGGAGTTTTCATGGATTAGCTAGCTTCTATAGACGTTTTGTGGAGGATTTCTCTACCATATCTGCACCCTTGAATGAGTTAGTCAAGAAAGATGTAAGTTTCAAATGGGGAGAATCACAACAACAAACCTTTGAGGAACTTAAGAAACGTCTAACTTCTGCACCTATCCTGAGATTGCCCAACTTTGATGAAATGTTTGAAGTTGAATGTGATGCCAGTGGAGTTGGCATTGGAGCTGTATTGCATCAAGGTAACAAACATGTTGCCTACTTTAGTGAGAAATTGAAAGGAGCTTCCATAAATTATTCAACCTATGATAAAGAATTGTATGCCCTTGTCCGTTCTTTACAAACTTGGCAACATTATCTGCAACCTAAGGAATTTGTGATTCATACTGATCATGAAAGCCTTAAGTATCTAAAAGGTCAAGGAAAATTGAACAAAAGACATGCCAAATGGGTTGAATTCATTGAGCAATTCCCTTATGTGATCAAGTATAAGAAAGGAAAAGAAAATGTAGTTGCTGATGCATTATCTCGTCGCTATACTTTGATTACTACTCTTTCATGTAACATGTTTGGTTTTGAGTCTATCAAAGAGATGTATCATTCTGATCATGACTTTGGTTCTATCTATCAAGCATGCATTGATTCACCTTTTGCTAAATATTACATGCATGATGGTTATTTGTTTAAAGAACATAAGTTATGTGTACCAATGTGTTCATTAAGAGAGTTGTTGATAAAAGAAGCTCATGGAGGAGGTTTAATGGGTCATTTTGGCTCGTTAAAAACTTTGGAAACACTTAAGGTGCATTTCTTCTTGCCGCATATGAAAGCACATGTTGATAAGGTATGTGACCAATGTATTACTTGCAAACAAGCAAAATCTAGAACACAACCACATGGATTGTACACTCCCTAATCTGTTCCAAGCTCACCTTGGACTGATCTTTCTATGGACTTTGTATTGGGATTGCCTCGATCCAAAACTGGTAAAGATAGCATCTTTGTTGTTGTTGATAGATTTTCCAAAATGGCACATTTCATTGCATGTAAGAAAGTTGATGATGCTATTCATATTGCTGATTTGTTCTTTAAGGAGATTGTTAGATTGCATGGCATGCCACGTACAATTGTTAGTGATAGAGATACAAAGTTTCTAAGTCATTTCTGGCGTGTTTTGTGGAGTAGACTTGGTACTAAATTGTTATTTTCTACAACTGCTCACCCACAAACCAATGGTCAAACTGAAGTTGTTAATAGAACATTGTCTCAACTGTTACGTGTTGTCATTCAAAAGAACTTAAAGAATTGGGAAGACTGCTTAGCTTATATTGAGTTTGCATACAATAGAGTTGTTCATAGTGGAATATTGCATTCTCCTTTTGAAGTTGTTTATGGCTTTAACCCTTTGTCCCCGCTTGATCTTGTTCCCATACCTGTTCATGAACGTGTTAGTTTAGATGGTGAACGAAAAGCAAAACTTGTGAAAGAATTGCATGAAAAGGTTAAGTCACAACTTGAAGCTAAGAATAAAGTGTATGCCAATAGAGCCAACAGGAATCGTAAAGTTGTTATATTTGAGCCTGGTGATCTTGTTTGGTTACACTTGAGGAAAGAAAGATTCCCTAAGGAAAGGGACTCAAAGTTGAAGCCAAGAGGCGATGGACCGTTCAAAGTGTTGAAATGGCTTGGTGATAATGTCTATGTTCTCGATCTTCCTGAAGAAAGGTATGGTCCTATCTCTAAAACTTTTAATGTTGCTGACCTTTCTCCATTTAGTATTGATTCAGATTCGAGGACGAATCCTTCTCAAGTGGGAGGGAATGATGAGCTACAGCATAACCTTGTGGATACAAACACTGATGATGACACCTCACTGCCCCGCACAGGTCCCATGACAAGGAGTATGGCTAAGAAGTTGTTGCATTGTGTTGAATCATTTCTTTATAGGCATGAAGAGGATGAACCAAGCAGAGATGATGTCCATTGGGTTTATATGATACAAGCTTTGATCTAGTTGTATCAAAAACATGTTGTACATATCTTTAGTTGCTCTTTTTAATATTGTTGGTTGGTTAACCTTGTTTTAGGATAGTTTGTGTTGTATTATTGCCTTGTCTTTCAGGTACACGTACTTAGCTTGAAAATGCAATTAGAACCTGTATTTTTGTTCAAGCAAGAAGGTGATAAGCAAGTAGCTTACAAGCAAGGAGGTGACAAGCACTCATGTCAAATTCAAGAATTGTTCTCCACGCAAACAAGGATGGACAAGCTGCTCAAATCTTTAACCAATAGGAAGAAGTCTTTCAAATGTTCAAACCAATCAAAATCAAGTTAGAGACAAGCAAGCAAGCTGCACAAAATTTGATCCAATCAACTCCTTTGAAGAAATCGGCTGATTAAGGCTTAATTGGTTTGAAAATTCAAAGCCAAACTTACAACCAATCAAAAGGCAATTCAAAGCAAGCTGCTCAAAGTATTATCCAATCAAATTGATCAAGAAAGATGGCTGAAAACAAGCAAGGAAGAAGAGCTTCCCCCACATTCTTAGGTATAGGCCACTCCACAATTGACCTAACCTTTTCTTCATCCATCTCTACTCCCTCAGCCGAAATGACAAAGCCTAGAAAAACTACACGTTCTAAACAAAAGGAGCACTTCTTAAAGTTGGCGTAAAGTTGTTCTTGCTTAAGCTTTTCAAAAACGGCTCTAATGTGGTCAAGATGATCTTCTATGGTGTGGGAATAGATTAGGATATCATCAAAATAGACAACGACAAAGCGTCCTATAAACGCACATAAGACTTCATTCATTAGCCTCATAAAGGTACTAGGGGCGTTGGTGAGCCCGAAGGCCATCACTAACCACTCATAGAGCCCAAACTTGGTTTTGAATGCAGTCTTCCATTCGTCCCCTTCTCGAATGCGTACCTGGAAGTACCCTTGCTTAAGGTCGATTTTGGTGAAGAATTTGGATCCGTGCAACATGTCTAACATATCGTCTAGCCTAGGTATGTGGTACCTATACTTGACGGTAATCTTGTTTATGGCTCGGCAATCGATACACATTCTCCACGTTCCATCCTTTTTGGGTACTAAAATGACTGGGACGGCAGATGGGCTTAGACTCTCTCGGATTTGTCCACTAGCTAGGAGCTCGTCTACTTGCCTTTGGATTTCTTTGGTTTCTTTGGGGTTGGCTCTGTAGGCTGGGCGATTGGGTAATACGGCTCCTGGAACAAAGTCGATTTGGTGTTCTATTCCTCTAATGGGTGGTAATCCGGATGGTGGTTCGGAGGGAAATAGAACTTCATATTCTTGGATAAGGGACGCAACTGAGGTAGGTAAGTCTGGTGGGAGTTCTTCAAGGGCAAGCTGACACGACTTTGGAATGATGATGAGGACAGTTTGGTTGTTATAAAGTGCACGTGCAACCTCTCTTTTCTTTGCAAAATACCCACACTTCTTTTTGGACTCGTTGACACTTAGGGGCACTACCTCTTTTCCCTTGCTCTCATGTTTTTTGTTCTCACTTTTCATACACTCCACGAATTTTCTCTCGGCTTCTTTTCCCTTAGGATCGGCTCTAGACTTGGACATGCGTTGGTGATCCTCGTGGACTTTGTGTGGTGGAAGTGCATGCAGTTTGTACAATTTGCCATTCAATTTGAAAGAATAACGATTCAAATAACCATCATATGTTACGTGTCTATCAAATTGCCATGGCCTACCAAGTAAGATATGACTAGCATGCATTGGTGCGACATCACATAAAACATCATCTTTGTAACTACCAATGCTAAGAGAAATCAAAACTTGTTTACTTACGCTAACTTCACCGCAGTCATTTAGCCATGCAAGTTTGTAAGGATGCGGATGATTAGTCATATGCAAATTCAGTTTTCTTACTAATTCGATGCTAGCCACATTCGCACAAGAACCGGAATCAATGATCATGGTGCACACTTTACCATTTATCATGCAATGAATATGGAAAATGTTTTCTCTATGTTGTTCGTGATCATCTAATTTCGGATATGCATTTAAAGCTCTACGCACAACAAGAAACTCCTTAGTGTCAAAATCATCTAATGCGCCTAGATCCTCTTCAGGTTCAATTTAATTATCATGCTCAGACTCGTTTTCATGCTCGGACTCGGACACATATTCGTTTGTCTCTTCAATTAACATGATTCTTTTTGCATTAGGACATTCTTTTCCTATGTGACCACGTCCTTGACATTTATAACATTTAATGTCTCTAAACCTGTTTGAGGAATCCGAAGAATTGCCGGTAGGATCCTTTTGTTGGGTGCGTTCGTCTCTCCTTTGTGTGGATTGCACACGATTGTCCATTCTGTGTGACGCACCTTGGTCACGTGCTTGTCCTCCTGTAGGCCGTGAACTTCCCGTTCCTGAAGGCTTGCTGTGAAATCTTGATGAAGATTGATTAGTACGATAATTGGAATTGAAATTGGAGGAGTTACGTACCTTTAATTGTGCTTCAATCTTTTCAGCCATATGGACCATGGTTGTGAGGTCGAGGTAAGGTTGAAGGTCGACCCTTTGCGCAATCTCCCTGTTTAAACCATGTAAGAATCGAGCCTTGGTGGCTTCTTCAGGTTCCTGCAAGTTAGACCTCTCCAACAAAATTTCTAACTCTTTATAGTACTCGTCTACACTTTTGGTACCTTGTCGTAAGTTATGCAAACTCGTGAAAATAGAACTCTCATAATTGTTTGGAATAAAACGTTGTCGCATTTCAAACTTCATTTCTTCCCAAGTGGCAATTGGGGGTTGTCTCGTCTTAGTTCTATTTCGACACAAATTCGTCCACCAATTAAGTGCATAACCAGAAAATTCAATGGAAGCATACCTCACTTTTTGCAATTCACTATAATTGGTACAAGGAAAGATCAAATCCACTTTCGTTTCCCATTCTAAATATTCCTCCGCATTACTTTTACCATAAAACGTGGGAATACTTATTTTGGTTTTGAGAAAATCGTCATCTTGCGGGAAAAGGGGATTTTGGCGTCTTTGGTAACCACGGGGATGGTGGTCATCAAAGTCATAATCATCATGCTCAAAGGGAATGTAATCATCATTGTACCTTCTTGGAGCGTACCTTCTTGCTTGTGTAGGAGGAGCAAACCGTCTCGCTTCGGTGTGTGGGGGTCGAATGTTATCGTCCTCAACTTCTTCTGGAGGATGGCGCCTTGGTTGTGGTGGTGGAACGGCCCTGCTTGTTCCTTGGCCATCACTTGTTTTGTAGCTTCGCTCCACGTCTTCCAAGCGATGCTTGATGATCTCATTGTCATGCATGAGTTTCTTGAGCATCTCTAGCATTTGTCGTTGAGTATTGTCAACAGTTTTGGCTTCTTTAGACTTGCTAGATGCGGAATTGCTGCTGGCCATTGTACCTAAGGAATTGAATGAAAACAAAGGGAAAAAGAAAGAACCAAACTAACACAAAGATAAACAAACGTTAAGGGATTAGTAAAAATAAACTATGAACACTCCGCTTTCTATTCTTTCCACTCTCTTACCACTTTGGTTCTTGGATAACCTAAAGTTAAGAAGTCTCAAAGCGATCAATAAGGAAGTGTATTGCCAAGGCTTCTTCAAACCACAATGTTCTCCGCTTGTTTCTTCCTTTTTGCTTTCAAGTCGCACCAATTAGTATCAAAGTAGAATCACTTGAAATGAACACAAACTTGAACTTTATACTAAGATTCAAAGAAAATAATCAACCAAAGTTGATGTATAAGGCTGAACCAAAGATAAGCTAAGGGTTGCCGTGGGCAATCTTTAGTTAATTTTGATTCTATGCACTTACTATCAACAAAATGGTTCAAGTCATGCAACAATCGAGCAACCAAGTGTGTGATTGGTTTAAGAAGATGAAGAAATGGATAATTGGGTATAGGGGACGGCAATGTGGGTAATATGGTATCCAAGGTTTGCAAGTCGTACCAAAAAATTTTCCACGCAATGCACAAACGTTTTGCCCGTTTTCTTTGCTCTTGTTCTTTTTGTTTTTCTTTTTCTTCCTTGCTATTTCAATTGAGCAAGATTCAGATTCTCCTTTTTTTTGACTAAGGGCAGAATTGGAATTTCACTTGTTTGCGCTTAGCACTTGCGTTTTTGGACAGAATAGTGCAATGTATTTAAAATGCAATTTGTATCTTGGACTTGCAACAAAATTGACCTTGGAAGGTGAGGGAAATTGGGTAAGGCCGAATAGGGGTTAGGGTTAGGGTTTTTGATTTATGGTGTTTTTTGAACGTTTTGGGATTTTGCGTAATGTGGTTGTAGGAACGGAATGGTTGTTGTAAATTGACTATTTGGGTTGGTAATTGATGATTGGTGTGGCCAATTTGGATATTGGTTGGTCTAGGACAGAATTTGAGCAAAATTCAAATTCTAGGGTTAGGGTTTATTTGAATGAATTGGGATCTTTAGAATCTGATTGTTTTTGGGTAAATTGGTTTGGGACTTTTTGTTTGGGGTGTAAATAGAGTTGTTTGGGACCAGGTTGGTGCGTTTTAAGGTTGGGTTGGGGTGGGGTTGGTTGGGCTGTGGGTGGGGTGGTGGAATTAGGGTTTTGAAGATGGTTCGGGAAGGCAAACACACGTATGACTACTTGTCTTAGAGCATGAAATCAATCACAATGCGAATCATAAGGTGCATATAATCATCACCAACTAAAAGCTTCGGTAGCAACAAGATGATTTGAAACCGAGGTAGCTTTATAGGCTGATGGTTGGACTATTTTAAAGAAAGCTGAATGTAACCTAAAATGCAACGAACCCTAATGTGTTCAAGTTTGAACGACTCAAAAATCAGATTGTGATATGAGAGGAAATAAAGGAAATGACACTTGAATGATGAAAAGCAAAATGCAGCAACTTGCAAAGATTCAAAGTAAATGACGTTTTTTTTG
>AP025069.1:18265993-18375026 GCA_036186865.1 Eustoma russellianum | reverse complement strand
AAGGCAAATGGCGTGTAGAGGGAGGAGTAGAAGAAGGACACAACTGAACTTGAAATGACTAGACTCAAACGAAAAGGAAATGATAGATGGTGGAATAGAGTAACCTGGCTCTGATACCAATTTGATGCGTGCAACTCGTGGGCTCCAACAATTCCACCTTCCAAACGTCCTTCACAAGGGTTAGGCACAAGGAAGAAGACTTCCCCTTGCTTCCTTAATGAATAAAAACGTATGGATTAAGAATGAGCAAGACCAACACTTCAAGATGGTCGTTGATCAGGCAAACCAATATGGCCCTCCTGGACGGCACCTTTAAGCAATGGAAACACCTTCAATATGCTCAACTTTGAAGGATCTTAACCTAGGTTTTTAATGCAAAACCAAGAAAACAAAGTATCACACAAAGTGAATGAAATATCAAGAATTGTTATTCATCAAAAGGTGAGTTTACAATCAGCCAAAGGGGTCTATTTATAGGCCTAGAAGACGCCCCCTTTAGCTTGAAATGGCTAGAGATAATTCAAATAAAGCTATCTAACAAATGTTTAAATTTGAACTTTGCTTGAAAATTTAAACTAAGATAATTCTAGCTAAAACTTGAAATGCTTGCAAGATGTTATCGTCAATGAATCTAGTCATGTTTGGTGATGAAATTGGCGTTGGAGATGTAGATGAGGTGGTTGAACTTGAATTCAAAGGCTAGTTGAAGATTGGATTCAATTTGACTTCAAACTTGAATTCAATCTTTGAATTATTATCCCATCCTTTTCTTATCTCCAAGTTGGCGTGTGGAAGTATATCTAGGCGTGTGAGATGTCTTCAAATGGTTGAGATGTTGAATTCAAATGCTGGTTGGAGATTGAGTTTAACTTGAACTTGAATTTAAACTTGGATTCAAATTTGAATTGTCATCTCATCTTTGCTTCAAAAAAATGGCGTGTGATCTTGAGATGATAGCTGAATCCTTTTTGAAATGTAAGCCTCAAATTGGTTGAAACTTGAATTCAAATTGTGGTTGAATTTGAATTCAAGTTTATCTTCAAGTTCAAATTCAAGTAAGATGCCATCCTTCACTTTAAAGTGGACGCCCCCCTTCTTATGGATAATGGAGATGATTTCAACTTGATCAAGAGATTCTATCTTGGACACCTTTGAATTTGTCTTAGCATAGACAAACATTCTCTTCTAATATTCTCTTGAAACATTCTCTTGAAACATTCTCTTGAAACATTCTCTTGAAACATTCTCTTGAAACATTCTCTACAAACATTTCATGTACCTAATTTACCTACAAAGAAAAGACATAAAACAAAGATCACAAGACACAAGATAAAATTCAAAGAAACAAAGAGTGTAGGCGTGCATGTGATATATGCTCAAGTTGAAGGTTCAATGAAATGAACCCAAGGAGTCTTAGGTTCATCTTGAACATGCTTGTACAAGAAGGTGGCAACTTGATGACAAAGTTCCTTTGCCCTCCTTCTTGTCATAGGACCTTTGACCTCTTGATGGGGCCCTTGATCCTCATCGGACCCTTGATCCTCATCACTTTGTCTGAAAATGATTTACATTGTGACATGCATATAAATGAAATCCCTGTGCATGATCTGCATTCTGCTGAGATGCTTGTTTCTGGGTTACAATCTGAATTACATCCTGTACATTTCATTGATGACATTGATGTAAGTAATTCTGTTGAGAATGACATTGATAAACTAGATTCTTATGATTTGATGTTAGCTGAACTAGATTGTCTACTTGATGTAGAGCTTGATCATGATGTCATTATTGAAATAGATTCAGCTACAAATGAACATAAATCCTTGGATGAACTAGTTAATGAATTGAATGACATATTTAGTATAGATGAAGATTCTATTTCTGAAATATCTATTTCATCTCATCTTGTTGAATGTCTGCCTGTTGTCATCTCAATTGATACATCTTGTCTAAATATTGCACATTTCTGTAAGATTTGTACATTTAGTGTTAACATGTTGCAATATGCTTTTTGGATGTTGTTTTATCTGTTAGGATGTATGTGTTCTAAAATTTTTGTTATCATATTGTTAGTACATCCTAAACATTTTAGAAAGCGTGTACACACCTTATTCTTTCTTCAAAAATAAGGATGCACCAAGGTATTTCACCTTCACCATTTGTATTATCATGTTCATATTGATTATGGTGTAGATGATCATACGTGTACATCCTACATCCCTATCCCTTATTCTCTTCATGTTGAGATTCGAGGACGAATCATTTTCAAGAGGGAGGGAATGATGAGCCCACGATGGGGTCAACGCAACATATTTTCATGTATCATTTATTGTCACATGTTAGTTCTGTAAGACATGGCATATCACTATTAACTCCGCACACACTAGTGCTACTTCTTATGTCTTATAGTCTTAACTAACCCTTAGGACATGTCATATATGTTGTGTATCTTGTGTTTGTTGCTTGGTGTCTTTGAAGATAGGTCAAAGAGAGCTTTACATTGAAGAAACATGTTGTACATATCTTTAGTTGTTCTTTTTAATATTGTTGGTTGGTTAACCTTGTTTTAGGATAGTTTGTGTTGTATTATTGCCTTGTCTTTCAAGTACACGTACTTAGCTTGAAAGTGCAATTAGAACCTGAATTTTTGTTCAAGCAAAGAGGTGATATGCAAGTAGCTTACAAGCAAAGAGGTGACAAGCACCCATGTCAAATCTGAATTCTTCTTCACGTTAAAATGGATGTACAAGCTGCTCAAATCATTAACCAATAGGAAGAAGTCTTGCAAATATTCAAGCCAATCAAAAACAAGCAAGGAGACAATTCAGCAAGCTGCACAAAATTTGATCCAATCAAAATCCTTAGAAGAAAACGGCTGATCAAGGCAAATTCCTTTGAAAAATCAAAGCCTAAACTACAACCAATCAAAGGGAGTTCAAACCAAGCTGCTCATTGTATTAACCAATCAAAATTATGGCTGAAATCAAGCAAGGAAGAAACGGCAAGCAACCAGCCTTCTTGGAACCGAAAGTTGCTCAAACAAGTTACCAAGCAAGCATGTCATTTTTAGTCTTGTACTTTGTACTTTAAACCTTGTACTCTTGTAATTTTCGTTTGGTATAAATAGCTTAGGAACCTGAATGTAAAAATACACAATTTCAAACACAATTTCAAACACATTTCAATCAGATTTTCCTTTAAGGAGTTCTCAACTTTCTAGTTGAAGTTAAAACCACTTAACGGTTTCTTTCAAGTTCATAGCCTAGAACTTGTTAGTATTTTACTTCATTTTTTGGTTTACAGCATCTTAGGGTCTCAATAAGGTTTTAGATGTGTTGGAATGCCAAAGAGGAAGAGGTGTTGGCATAAATTGAGCCAAGAACAAACGGTTACAGTTCAAGGGGTGTCATTGGGATGTTCTTTGCCATAGCTGTGGTTCAAATCAGTTTGGAGTAGAAGACAAAGTCCTTGGAACGTTTTTCTAGCCTTCATTTGGCTCATCACATTGTCTATTTCGATGATATCCTAATCTATTCCCACACCATAGAAGATCATCTTGACCACATTAGAGCCGTTTTTGAAAAGCTTAAGCAAGAACAACTTTACGCCAACTTTAAGAAGTGCTCCTTTTGTTTAGAACGCGTAGTTTTTCTAGGCTTTGTCATTTCGGTTGAGGGAGTAGAGATGGATGAGGAAAAGGTTAGGTCAATTGTGGAGTGGCCTATACCTAAGAATGTAGGGGAAGTTCGCAGTTTTCATGGACTAGCAAGCTTTTATAGACGCTTTGTCAAAGATTTTTCTTCCATAGCTGCACCCCTAAACGAAATTGTGAAAAAAGATGTGCCTTTTAGGTGGGAAGAGCCACAACAACAGGCATTTGACGAACTTAAACGTAGGCTGACCACTGCACCCATACTTAGGCTACCAAATTTTGACGAGACCTTTGAGATCGAGTGTGATGCAAGTGGAGTGGGTATAGGCGCAGTTTTGACCCAAAGTAAGAAACCCATAGCCTACTTTAGTGAAAAGTTGAAAGGAGCCTCATTGAATTACTCTACCTATGATAAGGAACTTTATGCCCTTGTGAGATCCCTAAAAACTTGGCAACACTATCTTCAACCTAAAGAGTTTGTGATCCACACTGACCACGAAAGCCTTAAGTATCTTAAAGGACAAGGAAAGTTGAACAAAAGACATGCCAAATTGGTAGAGTTCATAGAACAATTCCCTTACGTGATTAAGTACAAACAAGGAAAGGATAATATAGTTGCTGATGCCCTCTCTAGGAGATACACGTTAGTGACTACATTATCTTCACGCTTCTTAGGATTCGAATCACTTAAGGAATTGTACCCCAATGACCATGACTTTGGCACCATTTTCGAGCCATGTAAAGAAGCACCATTTGGAAAATTTTACATACATGAGGGTTATCTTTTCAAAGAACAAAAATTGTGCGTTCCTGAATCATCCTTACGAGAAGCATTGACTAGAGAAGCCCATGGGGAGGTTTGATGGGTCATTTCGGAGTGTTCAAAACCCTTGAGATTCTTAATGAACATTTCTATTGGCCCCACATGAGAGTAGACGTCGAGAGGTTGTGTGGTAGTTGCATCACTTGCAAACAAGCCAAATCCAAGTCCCAACCACATGGCCTTTACACGCCTTTACCCGTCCCTGATGCTGATGAGCTACAGCCTAACCTTGTGGATACAAACACTGATGATGACACCTCACTGCCCCGCACAGGTCCCATGACAAGGAGTATGGCTAAGAAGTTGTTGCATTGTGTTGAATTATTTCTTTATAGGCATGAAGAGGATGAACCAAGCAGAGATGATGTCCATTGGGTTTATATGATACAAGCTTTGATCTAGTTGTATCAAAAACATATTGTACATATCTTTAGTTGTTCTTTTTAATATTGTTGGTTGGTTAACCTTGTTTTAGGATAGTTTGTGTTGTATTATTGCCTTGTTTTTCAGATACACGTACTTAGCTTGAAAATGCAATTAGAATCTGAATTTTTGTTCAAGCAAGGAGGTGATAAGCAAGTAGCTTACAAGCAAGGAGGTGACAAGCAAGGAGGTGACAAGCACACACAAATCTGAATTGTTCTTCACGCCAAACATGGATGGACAAGCTGCTCAAAGCATGAACCAATTGGGAGAAGTCTTGCAAATGTTCAAAACCAATCAAAAAACAACTTGAAAACAAGCAAGCAAGCAGCACCAAAATTGATCCAATCAGCTCCTTGAAGATTTCGGCTGTTTAAGGCATAATTCACTTGGAAATTCAAAGTCAAACTTGCAATCAATCAAAGGCAATTCAAACCAAGTTGTTCAAAGTATTATCCAATCAAATTTGATCAAGAATTGTGGCTGAGAACAAGCATGGAAGCACGGTAAAACAATTCAGCTTTCTTGGAACCAAAATTGTTCAAACAAGTTACCAAGCAAGCATGTTCCTTTTAGACTTATACTTTGTACTTTAAACCTTGTACCTTTTGTAAATTTCGTTGGTTATAAATAGATTAGGAACCTGAATGTACAAATTAGCACAATTCAAAAACATTTCAATCAAAATTTCCTTTAAGGAATTCTCAACTTTTCTAGTTGAAGTTTAAACCACTAATCGGTTTCTTTCAAGTTCATAGCCTAGAACTTGTTAGTATTTACTTCATTTTTGGTTTACAGCATCTTAGGGTCTCAATGAGGTTTTAGATGTGTTGGAATGCCAAAGAGGAAGAGGTGTTGGCATGAATTGAGCCAAGGACAAACTGTTACAGTTCAAGGGGTGTCATTGTGATGTTCTATGCCATAGCCGAGGGTTCAAATCAATTCGGAATAGAAGACAAAGTCTTGGAAACGTTTTCTAGCCTTTATTTGGCTCATCAATTGGTATCAGAGCGTTGGTTAGTCTTCTATTCATGATTACATTGTTTAACTTGCATAAAAATGATGCTGCCCAAAAACCGTGTAGTAAACTGTTTTTATGTCCATTTAGAATCTGTTAATTTAGGTAGTTAGTTTATGTTTAAAAGTGTTTATTAGTTAGTTTACAACAGTTTGGTAAGTTAGTTTAAGTAGCAAAAACCGAAAACACCACAAAAAGAACTTAGACTAGTCTTAAGTGTTGTTAGAATCTGTTTGTGTAGTTTAGTTAAAACCGTGTGTAACTTGTTGTTCTTGTTCAATCTAGCTTAGACAATGTTCATTAGGTCCTAATCTAGAAGTTTAAATGGTAGTTTAGTTAAGTCCTTAAAACAGAAAACTTTGAACACAAAAATAGATTAGTTGATAGTTTAGTTTGTAATCAAGTTGTTAAAATCTGTTTTTAGTAGTTGCGTGCAAACTGTTTTAGATGTTTTAGCTGCTGCCTTATTTACCTTAATAAGACTAGATTACAACATAGTTTAAAGGTTTAGTTGGTTGTTTAGTTTAGAACAAGAAAATCCGAAAACTAAAGAACAAAAAAAGTAGTTTTAGTTAACTATGTTTGCTGCCTAGTTTCTAGTTGATAAACGTTTGTTGAGTAGAATATAAAGACTTGCATCTAGTACCATCTAGTTTAGAAACTGTTTGCATCATAAAAACCAAAAGCCAAAACAAAAACAAAGTAGAATAGATAACTTAAAGTCAAAATTGATGAGCTACAGCCTAACCTTGTAGATGCAAACACTGACAATGACACCTCATTGCCCCCACAATGGTCCCATAACAAGGAGTATGGCTAAGAAATTGTTACATTGTGTTGAATCATTTCTTTACAGGCATGAAGAGGATGAGCCAAGCAAAGATGACATCCATTGGGTTTATATGATACAAGCTATGATCTAGTTGTATCAAATGCATGTTGTACATATCTTTATATGTTCTTTTTAATATTGTTAGTTTGTTAACTTTGTTTTAGGATAGTTTGTGTTGTATTCTTGCCTTATCTTTCAGGTACACGTTTTTAGCTTGAAGATGCAAATCAAACCTGAATTTTTGTCCAAGCAAAGAGGTAAAATGCAAGTAACTTACAAGCAAGGTGGTGACAAGCACCCATGTCAAAAACCTGATTGTTTTTCACGAAAGCAAGGAAGAAACAACCAGCTCAAGCCTTCAACCAATAGAAAGGAGTCTTCTAAATGCTTGAACCAATCATAAACAACTAAAGAAAGTTCAACAAGCTGCTCAACCAAGGATCCAATCACAAACAAGAAGATTTCGGCTGGTTCATGGCTAATATGTTTGAAAATTCAACACCAAAGTAAGAACCAATCAAAGCCAAGTTTTAACCAAGCTGCACACTCCATAAACCAATCAAAACTTCGGCTGAATTCAAGCAAGAGAAGGAACGGTTGTTTAAGGGAAAATTGGTTGAAAATTCAAGCTACAACTCACAACCAATCAAGGCTAAGTTTCAAGCAAGCTGCTCAATGTTCAAACCAATCAAATTAAGGCTGAAGACAAGCAAAGAAGATGTGGGAAGCAACCAGCTCCTTGGAACCGAGAATTGCTCCAACTTGTTCAAAAAGAAAGCATGATATTCCTAGACTTGTACTTTGTATTTTAAAGTTTGTACCTTGTAAATTTTCGTTGGTTATAAGTAGATTAAGAAGCTGAATGTAAAGAACAACCATTATCAAATACAATTCAATCAGATTTCCTTCAAGGAGTTCACAACTATTTCTTAGTTGAGGTTTGAAACCACCAACGGTTTTCTTGCAAGTTCCAGCCTAGAACTTGTTAGTATTTGCTTCATCATTTGGTTTACAGCATCTTAGGGTCTCATTGAGGTTTTAGATGTGTTGGAGTGCCAAAGAGGGAGAGGTGTTGGCATAAATTGAGCCAAGAACAATGGTTAAAGTTCAAGGGGTATCTTGGAGATGTTCTTTGACATAGCTTGTGTTCAAATCAGTTTGGAATAGGAGACAAAGTCCTTGGCAACATTTTCTAGCCTTCGTTTGGCTCATCAATTGGTATCAGAGCGTTGGTTAGTCTTCTATTCATGTATACATTGATTAAATTTGCATATTGCTGCCCAACCGTATGTTGAAGTGATTTTTATTGCGTTTAGTTGCTGATTGTTTAGGTAGTTAGTTTATGTTTTAAAGTGCTTGTTAGATAGTATACTATAGTTGGTAACTTAGTTAAGTAGGCAAAACGAAAACATCCCACAAAAACAACTTAGACTAAACTTAAGTGTGTTAGGAGTTGATTGTGTAGCTTGAAACAAAAACCGTGTGTGACCAGCTTGTAATTGTTCAATCTAGCTTAGATATTGTTCATTAGACCCTAATCTAGAAGTTTTAAATGGTAGTTTAATTGACTTCTTAAATCAGAAAACTTTGAACACAAAAATAAATTAGTTGATAGTTTATCAAATTGTAGTAGTTGAAATTCTGTTTTTAGCTCTTGTGTGCAATCTATTTAAACGTTTTATGTGCTGTCTTATTTAGCTTAGTTGATCTTCATTAGACCTTAATCTAGTAGCTTAAGTGTTAGTTTAGTTGTGTCCTTAAAAGAGAAAACTTGAACACAAAATAGATTAGTTGGTAGTTAGCTTGTAATCAAGTAGTTAAAATTCTGTTTTAGTAACTTGTGTGCAAACTGTCCAAAACGTTTTAGTGCTGCCTTATATAGCTTAGTTAGACTAGATTACAACATAGTTTAAGTGTTTAGATGGTTGTTTAGTTTAGCACAAGAAAACCGAAAACCAAAGAACAAAACAAAGTAGTTTTAGCTAACTAAGTGTGCTGCCTAGTTCTTGTTCATACACGTTTGATTAGGAGCTTGCATCTAGTCTCATTCAGTTTAGAATCTGATTGCATCATACAAACAAAAACCAAACAAAAACAAAGTAGGATAGATCACTTAAAAACCAAACAAAACAAGATAGCCTAGTTGCATCAAAACTGATTTTCCATTAGTTGTTAGTAACCAGCCTTTGTAAACTTCATTTAGACACAACTAAGTTGCATTTAGCCATCTTAGAATTAGTTAGATCACTTGCATCAAAAACAGAAAAAGGAAAAAGAACAACCTGCCCAAAAACCGTGTGGATTAAAACAACTTTTGAAGCTCATTTGAAATCTTGGTACATGCTAATAGCTTTATCTCTTTGTTGATTTCAATTGTTTCAAACAACTTGTTGGACTTAGATATATTCTGAAAGTTAGGAATTGTTTAAGCCCCACATTGTTAAAGAACCTTCCAATTGTTGTTTTAGATCAATTTCTGAACTTACATTGCACTATATACAATTTGAACTTGTTGTAATTGTGATTTGAATTCTCACTACATAGTGTTTAGCCGTGTTGTGTACGAGGAACTTTCAAATTCCAAATACAACAAACCTTGTGCAATTAAAGGCCGTGGGCAATGTCTCATGTAGGCCGTGAGGAGTAGTCTCACAACAATCAAGAAAACCATCCAAAGAAAGAAAATTAAGCTTGATTGAGAAATACGCGAGAGAAAAGCCAATATTTGTCAACAAGTAAGAGGCAAGACAAGAGAGAATTGCACAAGAAAGCCAAGTGAGGAAAAGCCCAAAATTAAACATTGCATAAAGGGAAAATCCCGTGCAAAGCTCAAAAGAAAGAAAGTGCCCAAACCAAACCCCAAAGTGTTGTAGTTGTGAAATATTGAAAGTTTCTAAAGCAAACCCTTGCTAGCACTTTGTTTGTGTGTCTTTACTTTCACTTTACTACAATTGATAATTGCATATGCTGTAAAGTAAATTGAGGGATTGTCTTAAAACAACCCCGTAGATTTCTTTCAGCCCGAACAACAATTTGACTTCTGTGATTTACTTGAATCCTTAGGAGAAATAGTCCAAATTGCTGTTTTGAACAATTGTCAACATAAAGTAAAGTATTTGCATCTTATCAATATTTTATTTGGCTTTTGAGATTGTTTTCTGAATCATGGGTCCCCAACAGAAAGATAATGCATCATCCCCGTCTCCATCTACTCCTGTCCCATCCCCAGTCCCTGTTACCCTAGAAAATATACAGCAAACACTCACTTTCCTTGTTAATCAATTTGGTTTAATGAGAAGTGACATAGAGGATAACAAACAGAGGATAAGCAAAGTAGAAAAGCCAACCTCAGATCAAAAGGAACATAGTATCCCTTTTCACGAAGGCACCTCTTATGATAATGAGTCTCATGTTGAACGTAGAAAAGTCACATCACTTAGAGGTAGAGGTAGAGGTCGAGGTAGTAATGGTGGTCGTAGGAACCTTTCTTTTGAGGAAAGATTTGATAGTCTCCCTGAGTTCAATGAAGAACCCTATCTAGAGGAAAGATATGATGAACGTCAACCTGATAGGGATGAACATCTTGAAGAAGAATACATTACTACAAAACTGACAATTCCCCCCTTCCATGGAAAAAGTGATCCTGAAACATATTTGCAATGGGAAACAAAGGTAGATCATATGTATTCTTGCACTAACTATTCTGAATTGGCCAAAGTGCGGTATGCAACTTTTGAATTTGTAGATTATGCTTTACTTTGGTAGGAACAATTGAAGAACACCCGGAGAAGAACAAGACAACCCCCTGTTGTCACTTGGTCTGAGCTGAAAAAAGAGATGAGGAAGAGATTCATATCTCCTTCCTATGAAAGAAGCGTTTTCCAGAAATTACAACAACTTTCTCAAGGTAATAGGTCTGTCGATGAATTTTATAAAGAATTAGAACATTTGCTTACCAGGGCTAACATAGAAGAAGCGGAGGAAGCCACAATGGCTAGATTTCTAGCTGGCTTGAATAAAGAAATTGCATTTAAGGTGGAACTTACACCTTACTCAGATCTGGCTTCTATGGTTCACATTGCTGAGAAAGTGGAAAGACAACTGAAGGTAAAACTTCTAACCCTTCTTTTCGGACTAATCCTTTGAGTTTTCCTAGAACGCAGCCCAGGACGCCATTCCGTCCACAACAAGGCCAAGGCCGTGGATCACAAGGAAAACCAACCCAGAACATCCAAAATCGTCCAAAGCTTCCAATCACTGATAAAGGCAAGGCCAAGGTGGAAGGTACGCCTAATTTTAAGACTCGTGATATTCAATGTTTTAAATGCTTAGGAAAAGGTCATTTTGCTAATCAATGTCCCAACCCTAAACGCATCTTGTTTATTGAAGAGTCTAATGAGTATTATTCTGAGGAAGAATTGGAAGAGAGTGAAGAAAACAAAGAAATTGAGCAAACGTGTGAGGAAGAAGAAGAGATTATTGAAGAGATTAATGAATGTGAAACGAAAGAGTTCTTAGTTGTCCGTCGAGCCCTAAGTGCCCAAATTAAAACTGAAGAACCTGAAATACAACGAGAGAACATATTCCACATTCACTGTATGGTTAAAAAGAAAGTCTGCACTTTAATCATTGACTCCGGTTCTTGTACCAATGTCGCAAGTTTTGAACTTGTTAGGAAACTTGAGTTACCTTTAATTAATCGCCCCCGTCCTTATAGACTTACGTGGCTTAATGAGTGTGGTGAAGTTAAAGTAACAAAGCAAGTCCTAGTTCCTTTGTCAATTGGTGGGTATTCTGCTGAGGTGTTATGTGACGTAGCCCCTATGCAATCAAGTCATATCCTATTAGGTAGACCGCGGCAATTTGACAACAAAGTTACGTATGATGGTTACCTAAATAGATATTCCTTTAGGCATAACAACAAACTGTTCAAATTAAATGCCTTACCCCCACACAAAGTTTTTGAGGATCAACAACGAATGTTAAAAAGCTATAATGATCCAAAAGAAAAGGAATTAGAAAGGATCTTTATCAAAGAACACCAACTGAGAAGTTCTCATCTTAAAGTTTAACCGAAAGAAAACAAAGTTTCTGCTGAACCATCTCTAAAGAAAAGTGCATTCTTTGCATCTCAAAGTGAGGTATTCCATGCTATCAATCCAAACAAAAATGTTTATATCTTGCTTTACAAAGAAGCTCTATTCTCTTCATCTGAGATACCATCTACTTTACGAAGTGAAGTTGCATCTTTACTTCAAGAATTTTCTAGCTTGTTTCCTGAAGGAGATCCCCCAGGTTTACCCCCTCTAAGAAGCATTGAGCATCAAATAGATTTCATTCCAGGAGCTGTTCTGCCAAACAGACCTGCCTATAGAGCCAATCCAGAGGAAACTAAGGAAATCCAAATGCAAGTTGAGGAATTATTGACTCAAGGTAAAGTAAGAGAGAGTATGAGTCCTTGTGCTGTTCCTGTAATCATTGTCCCTAAGAAAGATGGAACTTGGAGAATGTGTACTGACTGTAGAGCCATCAATAAGATCACTGTGAAGTATAGGTACCCTATTCCTAGGCTGGATGACATGTTGGATATGTTACATGGGTCTAGGTGCTTTAGCAAAGTAGATCTTAAGCAAGGATACTTCCAAGTGAGAATTAGGGAAGGTGATGAATGGAAAACTGCCTTTAAGACTAAGTTTGGATTGTACGAATGGTTAGTCATGCCCTTTGGTTTAACCAATGCCCCTAGTACTTTCATGAGGTTAATGAATGAGGTCTTAAGGAGATTCATAGGGAAATTTGTAGTAGTTTACTTTGATGACATTCTTATCTACTCCAAAACCCTAGGTGAACACCTGAACCATCTAAGAGCCGTTTTTGTCACCCTACAGAAAGAGAAGCTGTATGCTAATTTCAAGAAGTGTTCTTTCTGTCTGGAGAAGGTTACATTCTTAGGATTTGTGATTAGTGCTGAAGGAATTGAAGTGGATCAAGAGAAAGTTAAATCCATAACTGAGTGGCCAACCCCTAAGTCTGCTGGAGATATTAGGAGTTTTCATGGATTAGCTAGTTTCTATAGACGTTTTGTGAAGGATTTCGCTACCATAGCTGCACCCTTGAATGAATTAGTCAAGAAAGATGTAAGATTTGAATGGGGAGAAACACAACAACAAGCCTTTGAGGAACTTAAGAAACGTCTAACTTCTGCACCTATCCTGAGACTGCCCAATTTTGATGAAATGTTTGAAGTTGAATGTGATGCCAGTGGAGTTGGCATTGGAGCTGTATTGCATCAAGGTAACAAACCTGTTGCCTACTTTAGTGAGAAATTGAAAGGAGCTTCCATCAATTATTCAACCTATGATAAAGAATTGTACGCACTTGTCCGTTCCTTACAAACTTGGCAACATTATCTGCAACCTAAAGAATTTGTGATTCATACTGATCATGAAAGCCTGAAGTATCTAAAGGGTCAAGGAAAATTGAACAAAAGACATGCCAAATGGGTTGAATTCATTGAACAATTCCCTTATGTGATCAAGTATAAGCAAGGAAAAGAAAATGTTGTTGCTGATGCCTTATCTCGTCGCTATACTTTGATTACTACTCTTTCATGTAACATGTTTGGTTTTGAGTCTACCAAAGAGATGTATCATTCTGATCATGACTTTAGTTCTATATATCAAGCATGCGTTGAGTCCCCTTTTGCCAAATATTACTTGCATGATGGTTACTTGTTTAAAGAACATAAGTTATGTGTACCAATGTGTTCATTAAGAGAGTTATTGATTAAAGAAGCTCATGGAGGAGGTTTAATGGGTCATTTTGGCTCGTTAAAAACTTTGGAAATACTTAAGGAACATTTCTTCTGGCCGCATATGAGAGCACATGTTGATAAGATATGTGACCAATGTATTACTTGCAAGCAAGCAAAATCTAGAACACAACCACATGGATTGTATACTCCTTTATCTGTTCCAAGCTCACCTTGGACTGATATCTCTATGGACTTTGTATTGGGATTGCCTAGGTCCAAAACTGGTAAAGATAGCATCTTTGTTGTTGTTGATAGATTTTCTAAAATGGCACATTTCATTGCATGTAAGAAAGTTGATGATGCTATTCATATTGCTGATTTGTTCTTTAAGGAAATTGTTAGATTGCATGGCATGCCACGTACGATTGTTAGTGATAGAGATACAAAGTTTCTAAGTCATTTCTGGCGTGTTTTGTGGAGTAAACTTGGTACTAAATTGTTATTTTCTAAAACTGCTCACCCACAAACCGATGGACAAACTGAAGTCGTTAATAGAACTTTGTCTCAACTATTACGTGTTGTCATTCAAAAGAATTTAAAGAATTGGGAAGATTGCTTAGCTTACATTGAGTTTGCATACAATAGAGTTGTTCATAGTGGAACATTGCATTCTCCTTTTGAAGTTGTTTATGGCTTTAACCCTTTGTCCCCGCTTGATCTTGTTCCCATACCTGTTCATGAACGTGTTAATTTAGATGGTGAACGAAAAGCAAAACTTGTGAAAGAATTGCATGAAAAGGTTAAGTCACAACTTGAAGCTAAGAATAAAGTGTATGCCAATAGAGCCAACAGGAATCGTAAAGTTGTTATATTTGAACCTAGTGATCTTGTTTGGTTACACTTGAGAAAAGAAAGATTCCCTAAGGAAAGGGACTCCAAATTGAAGCCAAGAGGCGATGGACCGTTCAAAGTGTTGAAACGGCTTGGTGATAATGCCTATGTTCTCGATCTTCCTGAAGAAAGGTATGGTCCTATCTCTAAAACTTTTAATGTTGCTGACCTTTCTCCGTTTAGTGTTGATTCAGATTCGAGGACGAATCCTTTTCAAGTGGGAGGGAATGATGAGCTACAGCCTAACCTTGTAGATGCAAACACTGACAATGACACCTCATTGCCCCACAATGGTCCCATAACAAGGAGTATAGCTAAGAAATTGTTACATTGTGTTGAATCATTTCTTTACAGGCATGAAGAGGATGAGCCAAGAAAAGATGACATCCATTGGTTTTATATGATACAAGCTATGATCTAGTTGTATCAAATGCATGTTGTACATATCTTTATATGTTCTTTTTAATATTGTTAGTTTGTTAACTTTGTTTTAGGATAGTTTGTGTTGTATTCTTGCCTTATCTTTCAGGTACACGTTTTTAGCTTGAAGATGCAAATCAAACCTGAATTTTTGTCCAAGCAAAGAGGTAAAATGCAAGTAACTTACAAGCAAGGTGGTGACAAGCACCCATGTCAAAAACCTGATTGTTTTTCACGAAAGCAAGGAAGAAACAACCAGCTCAAGCCTTCAACCAATAGAAAGGAGTCTTCTAAATGCTTGAACCAATCATAAACAACTAAAGAAAGTTCAACAAGCTGCTCAAACAAGGATCCAATCACAAACAAGAAGATTTCGGCTGGTTCATGGCTAATATGTTTGAAAATTCAACACCAAAGTAAGAACCAATCAAAGCCAAGTTTTAACCAAGCTGCACACTCCATAAACCAATCAAAACTTTTGCTGAATTCAAGCAAGAGAAGGAACGGTTGTTTAAGGGAAAATTGGTTGAAAATTCCAGCTACAACTCACAACCAATCAAGGCTAAGTTTCAAGCAAGCTGCTCAATGTTCAAACCAATCAAAATTAAGGCTGAAGACAAGCAAAGAAGATGTGGGAAGCAACCAGCTCCTTGGAACCGAGAATTGCTCCAACTTGTTCAAAAAGAAAGCATGATATTCCTAGACTTGTACTTTGTATTTTAAAGTTTGTACCTTGTAAATTTTCGTTGGTTATAAGTAGATTAAGAAGCTGAATGTAAAGAACAACCATTATCAAATACAATTCAATCAGATTTCCTTCAAGGAGTTCACAACTATTTCTTAGTTGAGGTTTGAAACCACCAACGGTTTTCTTGCAAGTTCCAGCCTAGAACTTGTTAGTATTTGCTTCATCATTTGGTTTACAGCATCTTAGGGTCTCATTGAGGTTTTAGATGTGTTGGAGTGCCAAAGAGGGAGAGGTGTTGGCATAAATTGAGCCAAGAACAATGGTTAAAGTTCAAGGGGTATCTTGGAGATGTTCTTTGACATAGCTTGTGTTCAAATCAGTTTGGAATAGGAGACAAAGTCCTTGGCAACATTTTCTAGCCTTCGTTTGGCTCATCAAAAACAAAACAAGTTAGTTTAGTTTGCATCAAAACTGATTTCCATTAGTTGTTATAGTAATCAGCCCTTATAATTGCATTTAGAAACAACCAAGTTGCATTTAGCTATCTTAAGATTAGTTAGATCATTTGCATCAAAAACAGAAAAACAATTCCAAAACCATGTGTTTAGAACAAGTCTTTAAAGCTCATTTAAAATCTTGGTGAATGCTAATAGCTATATCTTTTTGTTGATTTCAATTGTTTCAAACAACTTGTTGGACTTAGATACATCCTGGAAGTTAGGAATTGTTTAAGCCCCCACACTGTTAAAAAGCTATCCAATTGTTGTTTTAGATCAATTTCTGAAGTTACCTTGCAGTATAATCAATTTGAACTTGTTGTAATTGTGAATTGATTTCTCACTACATAGTGTTTAGCCGTGTTGTGTACGAGAAACTTTCAAATTCCAAATACAACAAACCTTGTGCAATTAAAGGCTGTGAGCAATGAATCATGTAGGCCGTGAGCAGTAGCCTCACAACAATCAAGCAAACACCCCAAAGAAAGAAAATTAAGCTTGATTGAGAAACACACGAGAGAAAAGCCATTATTTGTCAACAAGTAAGAGGCAAGACAAGAGAGAATTGCACAAGAAAGAAAAGTGAGGAAAAGCCCAAAATTGAACATTGCAAAAGGGAAATTCCTGTGCAAAGCTCAAAAGAAAGAAAGTGCCAAAGAAAAACCCAAAGTGTTGTAGATTTGAATTATTGAAAGTTTCTAAAGCAAACCCTTGCTGACACTTTGTTTGTGTGCTTTTACTTTCACTTTACTTCAAATGATAATTGCATATGCTGTAAAGTAAATTGAGGGATTGTCTTAAACAACCCCGTAGATTTCATTCAGCCAGAACAACAATTTGACTTCTGTGATTTTCTTGAATCCTTAGGAGAAATAGTCCAAATTGATGTTTTGAACAATTGTCAACATAAAGTAGAGTATTTGCATCTTGTCAATATTTTAATTGGCTTTTGAGATTGTTTTCTGAATCATAGGTCCCCAACAGAAAGATAATGCACCACCCCCGTCCCCATCTACTCCTGTTCCATCCCTAGTCCCTATTACCCTAGAGAATATACATCAAACACTCACTTTCCTTGTTAATCAGTTTGGTTTAATGAAAAGTGACATAAAGGATAACAAACAGAGGATAAGCAAAGTAGAAAAGCCAACCTCAGATCAAAAGGAACCTAGTATACCTTTTCAAGAAGGCACCTCTTATGGTAATGAGTCTCATGTTGAACGTAGAAAAGTCACATCACATAGAGGTAGAGGTAGAGGTCGAGGTAGTAATGGTGGTCGTAGGAACATTTCTTTTGAGGAGAGATTTGATGATCTCCCTGAGTACAATGAAGAACACTATCCGGAAGAACGGTATGATGAACGTCAGCCTGATAGAGATGAACATCTTGAAGAAGAGTTCATTACTACTAAACTGACAATACCCTCCTTCCAAGGGAAAAGTGATCCTGAAGCATATCTACAATGGGAAACGAAAGTAGATCATATGTATTCTTGCACTAACTATTCTGAATTGGCCAAAGTGCGGTATGCAACTTTTGAATTTGTAGATTATGCTTTACTCTGGTGGGAACAATTGAAGAACACCAGGAGAAGAACAAGACAGCCCCCTGTTGTTACTTGGTCCGAGCTGAAACAAGAGATGAGGAAGAGATTCATATCTCCTTCCTATGAAAGAAGCATTTTCCAGAAATCGCAACAACTTTCTCAAGGTAATAGATCTGTTGATGAATTTTATAAAGAATTAGAACATCTGCTTACCAGGGCTAACATAGAAGAAGCCGAGGAAGCCACAATGGCTAGATTTCTAGCTGGTTTGAACAAAGAAATTGCATTTAAGGTGGAACTTACACCTTACTCTGATCTGGCTTCTATGGTTCACATTGCTGAAAAAGTGGAAAGACAATTGAAGGTTAAAACTTCTAACCGTTCTTTTCAGTCTAATCCTTTGAGTTTTCCTAGAACACAGCCCATGACGCCTTTCCGTCCGCAACAAGGTCAAGGCCGTGGATTCCAAGGAAAATCAACCCAAAATATCCAAAATCGTCCAAAGCTTCCAATCACTCATAAAGGCAAAGCCAAGGTGGAAGGTACGCCTAATGTTAAGGCTCGTGATATTCAATGTTTTAATTGCTTAGGAAAAGGTCATTTTGCTAATCAATGTCCCAACCCTAAACACATCTTGTTTATTGAAGAGTCTAATGAGTATTATTCTGAGGAAGAATTGGAAGAGAGTGAAGAAAACAATGAAATTGAACAAACATGTGAGGAAGAAGAAGAGCTTAGTGAAGAGATTAATGAGTGTGAAACAAAAGAGTTCTTAGTTGTCCGTCGAGCTCTAAGTGCCCAAATTAAAACTGAAGAACCTGAAATACAAAGAGAGAACATATTCCACATTCACTATATGGTTAAAAAGAAAGTCTGCAATTTAATCATTGACTCCGGTTCATGTACCAATGTTGCAAGTTTTGAACTTGTTAGGAAACTCGAGTTACCTTTAATTAATCACCCCCGTCCTTATAGACTTACATGGCTTAATGAGTGTGGTGAAGTTAAAGTAACAAAGCAAGTCCTAGTTTCTTTATCAATTGGTGGGTATTCTGCTGAGGTGTTATGTGATGTAGCCCCTATGCAATCAAGTCATATCTTATTAGGTAGACCGTGGCAATTTGACAACAAGGTTACATATGATGGTTACCTGAATAGATATTCCTTTAGGCATAACAACAAACTGTTCAAATTAAATGCCTTGCCCCCGCACAAAGTCTTTGAGGATCAACAACGAATGTTAAAAAGCCATAATGATCCAAAAGAAAAGGAACTGGAAAGGATTTTCATCAAAGAAAACCAACTGAAAACTTCTCATCTTAAAATTGAACCGAAAGAAATCAAAGTTTCTGCTGAACCATCTCTAAAGAAAAGTGCATTCTTTGCATCTCAAAGCAAGGTATTCCATGCTATCAATTCAAACAAAACTGTTTATATCTTGCTTTACAAAGAAACTATGTTCTCTTCATCTGAAATACCATCTACTTTACCAAGTGAAGTTGCATCTTTACTTCAAGAATTTTCTAGCTTGTTTCCTGAAGGAGACCCCCCAGGTTTACCACCTCTAAGAGGCATTGAGCATCAAATAGATTTAATTAGGAGCTGTTCTACCAAATAGATCTGCCTATAGAGCCAATCCAGAGGAAACTAAGGAAATCCAAAAACAAGTTGAGGAATTATTGACCCAAGGTAAAGTAAAAGAGAGTATGAGTCCTTGTGTTGTTCTTGTTATCATTGTCCCTAAGAAAGATGGAACTTGGAGAATGTGTACTGATTGTAGAGCCATCAATAAGATCACTGTGAAGTATAGATACCCTATTCCTAGGTTGGATGACATGTTGGATAAGTTGCATGGGTCTAGATGCTTTAGCAAAGTAGATCTTAAACAAGGATATTTCCAAGTGAGAATTAGGGAAGGTGATGAATGGAAAACTGCCTTTAAGACTAAATTTGGATTGTACAAATGGTTAGTTATGCCCTTTGGTTTAACCAACGCCCCTAGTACTTTCATGAGGTTAATGAATGAGGTCTTAAGGAAATTCACAGGGAAATTTGTAGTAGTTTACTTTAATGACATTCTTATCTACTCCAAAACCCTAAGTGAACATCTGATCCATCTTAGAGCTGTTTTTGTCACCCTACAGAAAGAAAAGTTGTATGCTAATTTCAAGAAGTGTTCTTTCTGTCTGGAGAAGGTTACATTCTTAGGATTTGTGATTAGTGCTGAAGGAATTGAAATGGACCAAGAGAAAGTTAAATCCATAACTGAGTGGCCAACCCCTAAGTCTGCTGGAGATGTTAGGAGTTTTCATGGATTAGCTAGCTTCTATAGACGTTTTGTGAAGGATTTCTCTACCATAGCTGCACCCTTGAATGAGTTAATCAAGAAAGATGTAAGTTTTGAATGGGGAGAATCACAACAACAAGCCTTTGAGGAACTTAAGAAACGTCTAACTTCTGCACCTATCCTGAGATTGCCCAACTTTGATGAAATGTTTGAAGTTGAATGTAATTCCAGTGGAGTTGGCATTGGAGCTGTATTGCATCAAGGTAACAAACCTGTTGCCTACTTTAGTGAGAAATTGAAAGGAGCTTCCATAAATTATTCAACCTATGATAAAGAATTGTATGCCCTTGTCCGTTCTTTACAAACTTGGCAACATTATCTGCAACCTAAGGAATTTGTGATTCATACTGATCATGAAAGCCTTAAGTATCTAAAAGGTCAAGGAAAATTGAACAAAAGACATGCCAAATGGGTTGAATTCATTGAACAATTCCCTTATGTGATCAAGTATAAGCAAGGAAAAGAAAATGTTGTTGCTGATGCATTATCTCGTCGCTATACTTTGATTACTACTCTTTCATGTAACATGTTTGGTTTTGAGTCTATCAAAGAGATGTATCATTCTGATCATGACTTTAGTTCTATCTATCAAGCATGCATTGATTCACCTTTTGCTAAATATTACTTGCATGATGGTTATTTGTTTAAAGAACATAAGTTATGCGTACCGATGTGTTCGTTAAGAGAGTTGTTGATAAAAGAAGCTCATGGAGGAGGTTTAATGGGTCATTTTGGCTCGTTAAAAACTTTGGAAACACTTAAGGAGCATTTCTTATGGCCGCATATGAAAGCACATGCTGATAAGGTATGTGACCAATGTATTACTTGCAAACAAGCAAAATCTAGAACACAACCACATGGATTGTACACTCCCTTATCTGTTCCAAGCTCACCTTGGACTGATCTTTCTATGGACTTTGTATTGGGATTGCCTCGATCCAAAACTGGTAAAGATAGCATCTTTGTTGTTGTTGATAGATTTTCCAAAATGGCACATTTCATTGCATGTAAGAAAGTTGATGATGCTATTCATATTGCTGATTTGTTCTTTAAGGAGATTGTTAGATTGCATGGCATGCCACGTACAATTGTTAGTGATAGAGATACAAAGTTTCTAAGTCATTTTTGGCGTGTTTTGTGGAGTAGACTTGGTACTAAATTGTTATTTTCTACAACTGCTCACCCACAAACCGATGGTCAAACTGAAGTTGTTAATAGAACTTTGTCTCAACTGTTACGTGTTGTCATTCAAAAGAACTTAAAGAATTGGGAAGACTGCTTAGCTTATATTGAGTTTGCATACAATAGAGTTGTTCATAGTGGAACATTGCATTCTCCTTTTGAAGTTGTTTATGGCTTTAACCCTTTGTCCCCGCTTGATCTTGTTCCCATACCTGTTCATGAACGTGTTAGTTTAGATGGTGAACGAAAAGCAAAACTTGTGAAAGAATTGCATGAAAAGGTTAAGTTACAACTTGAAGCTAAGAATGAAGTGTATGCCAATAGAGCCAACAGGAATCGTAAAGTTGTTATATTTGAGCCTGGTGATCTTGTTTGGTTACACTTGAGGAAAGAAAGATTCCCTAAGGAAAGGGACTCAAAGTTGAAGCCAAGAGGCGATGGACCGTTCAAAGTGTTGAAACGGCTTGGTGATAATGCCTATGTTCTCGATCTTTCTGAAGAAAGGTATGGTCCTATCTCTAAAACCTTTAATGTTGCTGACCTTTCTCCATTTAGTATTGATTCAGATTCGAGGACTATCCTTCTCAAGTGGGAGGGAATGATGAGCTACAGCCTAACCTTGTGGATACAAACACTGATGATGACACCTCACTGCCCGCACAGGTCCCATGACAAGGAGTATGGCTAAGAAGTTGTTGCATTGTGTTGAATCATTTCTTTATAGGCATGAAGAGGATGAACCAAGCAGAGATGATGTCCATTGGGTTTATATGATACAAGCTTTGATCTAGTTGTATCAAAAACATGTTGTACATATCTTTAGTTGTTCTTTTTAATATTGTTGGTTGGTTAACCTTGTTTTAGGATAGTTTGTGTTGTATTATTGCCTTGTTTTTCAGGTACACGTACTTAGCTTGAAAATGCAATTAGAATCTGAATTTCTTTTCAAGCAAGGAGGTGATAAGCAAGTAGCTTACAAGCAAGGAGGTGACAAGCACACACAAATCTGAATTGTTTTTCACGCCAAACATGGATGGACAAGCTGCTCAAAGCATGAACAAATTGGGAGAAGTCTTGCAAATGTTCAAACCAATCAAAAAACAACTTGAAAACAAGCAAGCAAGCAACACCAAAATTGATCCAATCAGCTCCTTAAAGATTACGGCTGTTTAAGGCATAATTCACTTGGAAATTCAAAGTCAAACTTGCAACCAATCAAAGGCAATTCAAACCAAGTTGTTCAAAGTATTATCCAATCAAAATTGATCAAGAATTGTGGCTGAGAACAAGCATGGAAGCACGGCAAAACAATTCAGCTTTCTTGGAACCAAAATTGTTCAAACAATTTACCAAGCAAGCATGTTCCTTTTAGACTTATACTTTGTACTTTAAACCTTGTACCTTTTGTAAATTTCGTTGGTTATAAATAGATTAGGAACCTGAATGTACAAATTAGCACAATTCAAAAACATTTCAATCAAAATTTCCTTTAAGGAATTCTCAACTTTTCTAGTTGAAGTTTAAACCACTAATCGGTTTCTTTCAAGTTCATAGCCTAGAACTTGTTAGTATTTACTTAATTTTTGGTTTACAGCATCTTAGGGTCTCAATGAGGTTTTAGATGTGTTGGAATGCAAAAGAGGAAGAGGTGTTGGCATGAATTGAGCCAAGGACAAACGGTTACAGTTCAAGGGGTGTCATGGTGATGTTCTTTGCCATAGCCGAGGTTCAAATCAATTTGGAATAGAAGACAAAGTCTTGGAAACATTTTCTAGCCTTTATTTGGCTCATCAGATGCCCTTTGGATTGACATTTCCATGGACTTTGTTTTAGGACTTCCTAGGTCTCGGGGAGGACGCGATAGCATTTATGTTGTGGTTGATCGATTTTCAAAAATGGCGCATTTCATTGCATGTAGGAAAGTTGATGATGCCACACATGTTGCTGATTTGTTCTTCAAAGAAATTGTGAGATTGCATGGCATGCCACGTACAATTGTAAGTGATAGAGATACGAAATTCTTGAGTCATTTTTGGCGTGTTTTGTGGGCTAAACTTGGTACACAATTGTTGTTTTCAACCACCGCACACCCACAAACGGATGTACAAACTGAAGTCGTTAATCGTACTCTTTCTCAACTTTTGCGTGCCATTTTGCAAAAACACATTAAACATTGGGAAGATTGTTTACCGTATATCGAATTTGCATATAATAGGAGTGTCCATCATGGTACTTTGCATAGTCCATTTGAAATCGTGTATGGCTTTAAGCCTTTGTCTCCCCTCGATTTGATTCCCATTCCCGTGCATGAACGTTCTAGTCTTGATGGTAAACAAAAAGCGGAAACGATCCAGAAACTGCATGAACAAGTGAAAACACAACTTGAAAAGAAAAACAAAGCTTATGAAAGACGAGCTAACAAACATCGGAAAAGAGTTGTGTTTAAACCTGGAGATTTAGTGTGGTTACATTTGCGCAAGGAAAGATTTCCCAATGAAAGAAAGTCAAAATTGTTGCCTCGAGGAGATGGACCCTTTAAAGTATTGAAACGCATAGGTGACAATGCATACATCCTTGATCTTCCCGACAGGTATGGTTCAATTTCGCCTACTTTTAATGTTGATGACCTCACCCCTTTCAACGATGACCTTTTTGATTCGAGGACGAATCCTTTTGAGGAGGAGGGGATTGATGAGGATCAAGGGTCCGATGAGGATCAAGGGCCCCATCAAGAGGTCAAAGGTCCTATGACAAGAAGGAGGGCAAGGGAACTTTGTCATCAAGTTGCCACCTTCTTGTACAAGCATATGCAAGATGAACCTAAGACTCCTTGGGTTCATTTCATTGAACCTTCAACTTAAACGTGTATCAGCATGCACGTCTACATTCTTTGTCTTTGAATTTTATCTTGTGTCTTGTGATCTTAGTTTTATGTATTTGCTTTGTAGGTAAATTAGGTACATGAAATGTTTGAAGAGAATGTTTGAAGAGAATGTTTGAAGAGAATGTTTAAAGAGAATGTCTGAAGAGAATGTTTTAAGAGAATGTTTGTCTACACTAAGACAAATTCAAATGTGTCCTTGAGGGATTTCATTGTCCAAATTAAAATCAAAAACATCTCCAAGGATCACAAAAGGAAGGGGCCGGCCACTTTAAATTGGAGGATGACATCTTACTTGAATTTGAACTTGAAGATAAACTTGAATTCAAATTCAACCATAATTTGAATTCAAGTTTCAACCAATTTGAGGCTTACATTTCAAAAAGGATTCAGCTATCATCTCAAAGTCCTACACGCCATTTTTGAAGAATAATGAAGATAAGATCACAATTCAAAGTTGAATCCAAGTTTGAAATCAAATTCAAACTCAATTTGAATTCAACTTCAACCATCATTTGAATTCAATTCCAGCCATCTTATCATCATCAAATCAGGTTTTCTACACCTCATTTACTCAAGGAACACGGCTGGAAAGTGGAAAAGATATCCAAGAGACAAGTTGAAAGCAAGCTCAAAATCAAACTCAACTTGAATTCAAATTCAACTAACTTTTGAAATCAACTTCAGGCTTCATCCAACTCATCAAATCAGCTTCTCCAAGACACCATTGGCTCCTCAAACACGGCTGGACATAGAAGAGATAACATCTTGCAAGCATTTCAAGTTTTAACTAGAATTATCTTAGTTTTGAAATTCAAGCAAAGTTCAAATTTAAACATTTGTTAGATATCTTTATTTGAATTATTTCTAGCCATTTCAAAGCTGAAGGGGGACGTTTTTGAGGCCTATAAATAGACCCCTTTGGCTGATTGTAAACACACCTTTTGATGAATAACAATCCTTGATATTTCATTCACTTTGTGTGATACTTTGTTTTCTTGGTTTTGCATTAAAAACCTAGGTTAAGATCCTTCAAAGTTGAGCATATTGAAGGTGTTGCCATTGCTTAAAGGTGCCATCCAGGAGGGCCGTATTGGTTTGCCTGATCAACGATCATCTTGAAGTGTTGGTCTTGCTCAATCTTAATCCACACGTTTTTAATCACTAAGGAAGCAAGGGGAAGTCTTCTTCCTTGTGCCTAACCCTTTGTGAAGGACGTTTTGAAGGTGGAATTGTTGGAGCCCACGAGTTGCACGCATCAACAACTGTGTACAGCAAAGGCTAAGTGGCATGTACTCAGCCTCAGTAGTGGACAAAGCAGCACTTGCTTGCTTTTTGGAAAACCATGAAATGAGTGAGTTTCCTATAAATTGGCAAGTCCCACTCGTGCTCTGTCTATCTATTTTGCATCCACCATAATCTGCATCAGTATAAGCATGTAAGTTAAATTCGGAATCTTTATCATACCAAATCCCTAAGGTGGGCGTGTGCTTAATATAACGGAAGATTCTTTTTACTGCATTATAATGAGATACCTTAGGTTGACTTTGAAAACGTGCACACATGCATACACTGAACATAATATCAGGCCTACTGGCAGTTAAATATAGCAAAGAATCAATCATAGATCTATATAAGCCATTATCAAAGTCTTTACCATGTTCATCTTTCTCCAATTTAGTAGTGACACTCATAGGGGTGGGGGATGGTTTCAAATTTTCAAAGTTGAACTTTTTAATCATGTCATTGACATATTTTGCTTGACTTATGTGAATGCCTTTACTCGTTTGCTTAATTTGCAAGCCAAGAAAATAGTTAAGTTCACCAACCATAGACATTTCAAATTCAGATTTCATGCAATTTTCAAACTCTTCAACAAGTCTATGTGAGGTAGAACCGAAAATAATGTCATCAACGTAGATTTGAATGATAAGTAAATCCGTTTTATCTTGTTTCAAAAATAGTGTACTATCTATAGTACCTCGTTTAAAATCATTTTCTAAAAGGAAAGTAGCAAAATGATCATACCATGCTCTCGGTGCTTGCTTTAGTCCGTATAGTGCCTTCTTTAGTTTGTACACGTGATCGGGATGTTTCAAATCTTCAAAACCGGGTGGTTGCTTCACGTATACTTCTTCTTGTATAAATCCATTTAGGAATGCACTTTTTACGTCCATTTGATATAATTTGAAATCTTTCATGCAAGCAATAGCAAGTAAGAGTCGTATAGCTTCTAAACGTGCTACGGGTGCAAAAGTTTCATCGTAGTCAATTCCTTCTTCTTGATTATAGCCTTGTGCTACAAGTCTTGCTTTATTTCTAACGACCTTTCCTTCTTCATTCATTTTATTCTTAAACACCCACTTTGTGCCTATTATAGTCTTATCTTGTGGTCGTGGCACTAAATCCCATACATCGTTTCTAACAAATTGATTAAGCTCATCATGCATGGCATCAATCCAAGACGAATCACTCAAAGCATCATGCACATTTTTTGGTTCAATTTCAGAAATCATAGCATGAAATTCATTTATTTCATCCGAAGTAATTCTTCTACGTGGTCGCACACCGTGAGTGAGGTCGCCTATGATGAGATCATGTGGGTGATCTCTATGCCATCTTGGTTGATTATTTTCTATGTTATCATGTATATCTACGTGATCATGCATTTCTAGTGTGTCATTCATGTCATGCATGTCAAATGTACCATCATCTTCATTCAACACGGGTTTCAATTCAAAGTCATCGTCGTATTCTTTATCTTCATCAGTCTCACCAAATTCATTGAATTTCACATGAATAGATTCTATGATTTGTCTAGTGAGAGGATCATAACATCTATATGCTTTTGAATTTATAGAATAACCAACAAAGATGCATTCAATTGATTTGGATTCAAATTTATCTAAATTATCTTTTGTATTCAAAACAAAACACTTGCATCCAAACACACGAAAATAGTCAATCTTAGGCATGCGATCATTCAATATCTCATAAGGCGTCTTGTTTATTTTCTTTCTTATAGATAGGCGATTTACTATATAGCATGCACAATTTACGGCTTCCGCCCACAGAAATCTAGGCAATTTATTTTCACATAACATAGTCCTAGCAATTTCTTGTAGTGTTCGATTTTTTCTTTCTACTACATTTAATTGTGGAGTTCTAGGTGGTGAAAACTCATGCTTGATTCCTTTTTCTTCGCAAAATGAAATCATATCTTTGTTTTTAAATTCACCACCTCTATCGCTTCTTATCTTTTTCACATTGACGCCGTATTGATTTTCTAGTTGTTTAATTAATTTCGCAATTTCAATGGCACTATCATCCTTATGCGCAAGAAATAAAGTCCAAGTATAACGAGAAAAATCATCAACAATCACGCATGCATAGTGGCGCCCACCTAGGCTTGTAGTGCGACTAGGACCAAACAAATCAATGTGTAGTAGTTCTAAGACTCTAGTCGTGCTTATTTCATTCTTAGTGATGAGCCAAATAAAGGCTAGATAACGTTTCCAAGACTTTGTCTTCTATTCCAAATTGATTTGAACCTCGGCTATGGCAAAGAACATCACAATGACACCCCTTGAACTATAACCGTTTGTCCTTAGCTCAATTCATGCCAACACCTCTTCCTCTTTGGCATTCCAAAACATCTAAAACCTCATTGAGACCCTAAGATGCTGTAAACCAAAAATGAAGTAAATACTAACAAGTTCTAGTCTATGAACTTGAAAGAAACCGATTAGTGGTTTAAACTTCAACTAGAAAAGTTGAGAATTCCTTGAAGGAAATTTTGATTGAAATATTTTTGAATTGTGGTAATTTGTACATTCAGGTTCCTAATCTATTTATAACCAATGAAATTCACAAAGGTACAAGGTTTAAAATACAAAGTACAAGTCTAAAAGGAACATGCTTGCTTGGTAACTTGTTTGAACAATTTTGGTTCCAAGAAAGCTGAATTGTTTTGCCGTGCTTCCATGCTTGTTCTCAGCCACAATTCTTGATCAATTTTGATTGGATAATACTTTGAACAACTTGGTTTGAATTGCCTTTGATTGGTTGCAAGTTTGGCTTTGAATTTCCAAGTGAATTATGCCTTAAACAGCCGTAATCTTCAAGGAGCTGATTGGATCAATTTTGGTGCTGCTTGCTTGCTTGTTTTCAAGTTGTTTTTGTAGAGAAAAAGGGGTTTGAGTTATTTTCAAATGCATGATTTAAATGTGCACAAAAACGAGCATAAGATAAAACGTGCATGATAAATAGACATGTGTGCATGATAACTTGCCATTACTTGCCTTATTTAGCTTATATAGTATGTTGCCGTACTAACGAGCCATGAAGCATTAAAGCTTACATCATATGGCGAACATTTGTTGAGTTTATACTATTTTCAGGTGCCACAATTAATGAACTAAAGTAGTTCATTAAGTGAAGTACTTAGTTTGATAAACTAAGTAGTTCATTAAAGGAAGATGCATTTGGAAAAGGCACAAAGGCAACATGGCTATGGAAGGAAAGTCCTCTCCTCCTCCCCACATCAATTTCACACGTTTTATACATATATATATACTATATTTTCAGATTTTTTATAAAACGCACATACACATGTATTCCAACGTACTACCGACACGTTATATATCTTACGTATGTACGTTAACGTCACACCACTATACTTAACTCATATTTATGAGTGTATCCAGGTCTTATATCATATGATATAAGATATGGTGATGACAAATTAAATACGACACGATAAAAGGTTCTAAACCGAAATTTGTCGTATCGGGCGATACCGAAACTTCGCCAACGTGTCACGTACTTGCCATAAATAAATGGCCTGCCCATATACATCAAAAATTGATGATATTTTCGTGCACATGACTGTATATTGAGACAAAAATACTTTCCATGTTGGCACACACAAATCACCCCACATTTAGGCCAAAATGTGAAGATTCCAATTTTATTTTTGTCACATGTTTATGGTACCACTTTAAATCAGCCAAGTGCTGAAATTTAAAGTATATATTATATATATTATGTATAACATAATATATATAGCATGTGCAAAAGTTGGAATTTAAATTAGAGAAAAATCGGGCAATCGATAAATATCGAAAATTCGGTTTTCTACACACATGACATGGAACGTTTTTCTTGAATATGATGTGACACGTATCTAGACACTTTTTACATATAATATACATCTTAAAGTGTTATAGAAAATTAAATTAAGGGCTGATTGGAATATTACATGTGTGTATTATTAAATGTGCATTATTTTACAAAGTTAGCAAAAATAAATTTCAGCACATGTCTTATCTTCATTCCAACGCCTACTCAAGATGAAATGGAGCATATGTGGAGCCTTGTTGGCATATTGATTGGTCAAGAATCAATCATACATTGTTGGTGACATAAAGGAAGAAGCTACAAAAGGTAATGTTTCAAATTTTGTCACAATTGTGACACATGCTGAAAATTCAGCATGTGCACTAATGTGGTGGCCGAATTTTATATCCATATGAGCCTATATTTTGTGTCTTGTATCATGAGGATTAATTGGGGATGTTACGGAAATGATTTGAATATTATTTAAATTAATAAAGTGTGATATTCTATATATCACACATGCTGAAATTTTTCAGCATGTGTGAAGACATGGTGTGGCCGAATGTATGGTCTTAAAAGTGTCTATATCCATTTCTCATGTGATAGGAACAATTACCATAAGTTGGTGATTCATTTTTTAAAGAAAAATCAAATCAAATTTGGCATTATTTTGAATAAAATTGGATGATGCACATGCTGAAAATTCAGCATGGCAATGTCACTTAATGGGCGAATTCTAGGTGAATTTTGTGAGATTTTTTTGTCTTGCAATTTATGTGACAATCTTATGCATTATGGTATGATTTTATGATTGATATTGGCACATGTTTAAAGTGTTAATCTCAGATTTTTTCCATGTCATCATGTTGACAACATTGAGCCAATAAAGAGGTGCCAAGTAAGCAAAGACTAAATGATGATCCAATAGAATGATGCCAAGCAAGCAAGGCATTGTCACAATGATGTCTTACATCCTCCCAAGGGCTTAGAAGATAATTTTCAAGAGGAGAAGGACCTATAGGGGGCGGCCAAGACTTGTTAAAAAGAAGGAAGAAGAGCAAAACAAAGAAAAGAACAAGAGTTGCAAAATCAAAGATCAAAAGTGTTCTAGCTTTCTTCTTCTACATCCTCTTTCTTTCTTTCTTCTTGTAAGCCTATTGTATTCATATTCTTTCAATCTTGAATAGGCTTGAGATAAACCACCATTCATTATACATCTTTGTAAAAGATTGATCAAGGTGTGATCAATCTTCATTCTAGCGAGGTGGTGGTGTTCGTGCAAATTGTACTCACAATACAAGGTTTGTAAAGGGTTGGAGTTAAGGTGTAACTCTATCAACCCTGCGGTAAGGTGTACTGCGTGTGTGAAATTAGTGTGAACCAAGGAAGGTGTTCCTTGAAGACTGGAGTAGGTTGTTTATAACCGAACCAGTATAAAATTCTTGGTGCAATTTACTTTCTGCATTTACGTTTCAGTTTCTGCGCTGTTTACTCATATTATTCACGTTCGCAAAAATAGTAAACGTTTTCTAAAAATTATAAAAATTTCCAGAAACATACATAAACGTTCTAGGGTTAATTTGGCACAAGTTTCAACCCTTTTGGACAAGTATAGGTCAGTCAAACATCAAAAGTTCTGAGACTAGTGCAGTCTGATTTTCAGACTTGCAAAGGTTGAGACTTTGGTGGTATTTGACCTACTTCCCAAAAGAATTTTCAAAAACTGTTTCAACCCATTTCAATATAGTGTGTGAGGAGTTATTGGTCAAATTTTCAGATCATTTGGGCATTCACACAAATAGGAATTAATTTTTCAAAACCATCTACCGTTTCTGGCAGATTTGCACAATCTGAGTGCCAACGGTTTTTGAAGGGGTTAAAGGTTGAATTTTGATTTGAAATTTTTAGGGGACCCTCACAACATCTGAGGCTAAGTTCTCTCAAAATTTCATAATTTTTGGAGACCTCTAACCTAGGTTTTAAAACGTTTTGAAAGTGGCACTGAAAACAGAATCTGTTTTCAGAACTTGAATTGGTTAGGTTTAAAGAAATTTTAAAAACCGTATTTTCCGCACCACCTATTCAACCCCCCCCTTCTAGTGGTGCCTTGCAGATCCTACAATTGGTATCAGAGCGCAGGAACACTCACTTCAAAGAATCCAACGATTCAGTGAGATGGCAACCACAACCGTGCAAGGAGGAATGTCAACCATAAGACCTCCTCTTTTTGACGGTAAGTCTTTCATTCAATGGAAGGTAAGAATGAAACTCTTCTTTATGGCAATAGATATTGATCTTTGGTCAATTATAGAAGATGGTCCTTTTGTTCCATCTAAGTTGTCCACTGTAGACGGAGTCACATTAGAAGTCATTAAAACTAGACAAGAATATACAAGTGATGATAAAAAGAAACTTAGCATGAATGCTAAAGCCATGCAACTATTATTAAATGGCCTAAGTAAAAGTGAGGCTAGTTACGTGTCGAATTGTTCTAGTGCTCAAGAGATGTGGCATATTCTTGAAATGAAACATGAAGGGACTAGCCAAGTAAAGGAGTCCAAAATTAACATGCTCATGTCCACACTTGAGTCTTTTAAATTATTGCCCAATGAGTCTATTGTAGATATGGATCTTCGTTTGACTAACATCTACAACTCTCTTGAGTCTCTTAGTAAGGCTTTTACTACGCAGGAAAAGGTGCAGAAAGTTCTACGAAGCCTTCCTTCTGAATGGGACCCTAAAGTAACGGCCATAGAAGAAAGCAAAGAAACCAAATCGATTAAAATGGAAGAACTAATCGGATCACTTAAGGTATATGAAAACAAACTTGCTTTAAGACATTCTGAGACTATTTCTAATAATGATAGGGCCATAGCATTTAAATCAAATGAATATGTCGTAGATGATAGTGATACAGATTCCGATGACGAGGACTTAATCACAATGGCTAAGAGATTAAGAAAAATATTGAGAAAATAGATTAAACATAAGTCCACCTCATCTAAGGATCATAAAAATAAAAATAAAGAAATAAAGTGCTATGAATGCGGCAAACTTGGACATCTATCATATGACTGCCCTAATAAAGAAAGACAAACAAACAAATACCCTGACAAGGATTGGAACAAGAATAGACTCGTCTCAGAACCTAAGCAAAAGAGAAGAGCATTCAAAGCCTCCACTTGGAGTGACACTTCGGACTCTGAGACTGATGATACGGAAGAACACAAGGCACAAGCATGCTTTACATCTAAAGCATCAAATGAGGTAATTTCCGATTCTGATTCCGATTCTGAATGTTCATATGATGATTTATTTAGTCAATATTTAGAATTGCATAAGTTTTCAAAAACTCTTGCAAAAGAAAAGAAGCGATTAATTGAAGACAAGAAATTGTTAGAATCTTCCAACGAAAATCTTGTCGCTCAATTAAACGATTCTAAAGAAGAGTCATCCTGTATCATCAATGCATTAAAATCTGAAATTTCATCACTGACATCCGAGAACGTTGAATTGAAATCCGAGATTTCAAAATTAAAATCAAGGAATGCCAATGTAGAGAAAAAGGTGAAACAGTTTGATACAGGATCCAACATGCTGCATCGCATTATATCATCACAAAAGCATGACAGTGATAAAACGGGGTTGGGATACGTTGATACAAATGAAGTATCAACCAAACCAACAAAGTTTGTTATGTCTAAGAAAGTAGACACCCCAAAGCCTCAAGTGGCGTCTAAAATGACGCAAAAGGTGCCCTCTTCCACACACCCCACTCCCTCATATCATGTGAAATATAACGTTGTACCATATAGATATGAGAAGAAAAGAACAATGCATACACGAAATAGATATCATCCACGCGCTATGCATACAAACACAAGGACATATCCAAAGCGTCCTACATATAATGTGTATAAAGGAGTCCTTGGCCAAAGGCCAGATACAGTCGCACCAAAAGTTTATTATGTTGCGTTCTCATCACCTTTCTCACCTTTTGGAAGACCTAGAAAGGTCACCCAAATGTGGGTACCAAAAGGAACATTTTCAAAGGGTTAAATAAATAACCCTTACGAAAACACGTATACGAAATGCATGATTCTCTTTTCTTCATCTTTATAGTCATCTTTTGATTTTCTTTCCAAAATAAAGGGGGAGAGAAAGCATGATTTAAGGGGGAAAGAGAAATGATTTAAAGGGGGAGAGAGAGACTAATTGATCTTAATTGCACAAATCAAGGGGGAGCCGGATTTGAAATTCGAAATTCAAATTTCAAATCTGTGCACGATTCAAGGGGGAGAGATAGCACTTAAATCATGTACACTAGTTATTTTGAAAATCATCAAAAGGGGGACATTGTAGAGAAAAAGGGGTTTGAGTGATTTTCAAATGCATGATTTAAATGTGCACAAAAACGAGCATAAGATAAAACGTGCATGATAAATAGACATGTGTGCATGATAACTTGCCATTACTTGCCTTATTTAGCTTATATAGTATGTTGCCGTACTAACGAGCCATGAAGCATTAAAGCTTACATCATATGGCGAACATTTGTTGAGTTTATACTATTTTCAGGTGCCACAATTAATGAACTAAAGTAGTTCATTAAGTGAAGTACTTAGTTTGATAAACTAAGTAGTTCATTAAAGGAAGATGCATTTGGAAAAGGCACAAAGGCAACATGGCTATGGAAGGAAAGTCCTCTCCTCCTCCCCACATCAATTTCACACGTTTTATACATATATATATACTATATTTTCAGATTTTTTATAAAACGCACATACACATGTATTCCAACGTACTACCGACACGTTATATATCTTACGTATGTACGTTAACGTCACACCACTATACTTAACTCATATTTATGAGTGTATCCAGGTCTTATATCATATGATATAAGATATGGTGATGACGAATTAAATACGACACGATAAAAGGTTCTAAACCGAAATTTGTCGTATCGGGCGATACCGAAACTTCGCCAACGTGTCACGTACTTGCCATAAATAAATGGCCAGCCCATATACATCAAAAATTGATGATATTTTCGTGCACATGACTGTATATTGAGACAAAAATACTTTCCATGTTGGCACACACAAATCACCCCACATTTAGGCCAAAATGTGAAGATTCCAATTTTATTTTTGTCACATGTTTATGGTACCACTTTAAATCAGCCAAGTGCTGAAATTTAAAGTATATATTATATATATTATGTATAACATAATATATATAGCATGTGCAAAAGTTGGAATTTAAATTAGAGAAAAATCGGGCAATCGATAAATATCGAAAATTCGGTTTTCTACACACATGACATGGAACGTTTTTCTTGAATATGATGTGACACGTATCTAGACACTTTTTACATATAATATACATCTTAAAGTGTTCTAGAAAATTAAATTAAGGGCTGATTGGAATATTACATGTGTGTATTATTAAATGTGCATTATTTTACAAAGTTAGCAAAAATAAATTTCAGCACATGTCTTATCTTCATTCCAACGCCTACTCAAGATGAAATGGAGCATATGTGGAGCCTTGTTGGCATATTGATTGGTCAAGAATCAATCATACATTGTTGGTGACATAAAGGAAGAAGCTACAAAAGGTAATGTTTCAAATTTTGTCACAATTGTGACACATGCTGAAAATTCAGCATGTGCACTAATGTGGTGGCCGAATTTTATATCCATATGAGCCTATATTTTGTGTCTTGTATCATGAGGATTAATTGGGGATGTTATGGAAATGATTTGAATATTATTTAAATTAATAAAGTGTGATATTCTATATATCACACATGCTGAAATTTTTCAGCATGTGTGAAGACATGGTGTGGCCGAATGTATGGTCTTAAAAGTGTCTATATCCATTTCTCATGTGATAGGAACAATTACCATAAGTTGGTGATTCATTTTTTAAAGAAAAATCAAATCAAATTTGGCATTATTTTGAATAAAATTGGATGATGCACATGCTGAAAATTCAGCATGGCAATGTCACTTAATGGGCGAATTCTAGGTGAATTTTGTGAGATTTTTTTGTCTTGCAATTTATGTGACAATCTTATGCATTATGGTATGATTTTATGATTGATATTGGCACATGTTTAAAGTGTTAATCTCAGATTTTTTCCATGTCATCATGTTGACAACATTGAGCCAATAAAGAGGTGCCAAGTAAGCAAAGACTAAATGATGATCCAATAGAATGATGCCAAGCAAGCAAGGCATTGTCACAATGATGTCTTACATCCTCCCAAGGGCTTAGAAGATAATTTTCAAGAGGAGAAGGACCTATAGGGGGCGGCCAAGACTTGTTAAAAAGAAGGAAGAAGAGCAAAACAAAGAAAAGAACAAGAGTTGCAAAATCAAAGATCAAAAGTGTTCTAGCTTTCTTCTTCTACATCCTCTTTCTTTCTTTCTTCTTGTAAGCCTATTGTATTCATATTCTTTCAATCTTGAATAGGCTTGAGATAAACCACCATTCATTATACATCTTTGTAAAAGATTGATCAAGGTGTGATCAATCTTCATTCTAGCGAGGTGGTGGTGTTCGTGCAAATTGTACTCACAATACAAGGTTTGTAAAGGGTTGGAGTTAAGGTGTAACTCTATCAACCCTGCGGTAAGGTGTACTGCGTGTGTGAAATTAGTGTGAACCAAGGAAGGTGTTCCTTGAAGACTGGAGTAGGTTGTTTATAACCGAACCAGTATAAAATTCTTGGTGCAATTTACTTTCTGCATTTACGTTTCAGTTTCTGCGCTGTTTACTCATATTATTCACGTTCGCAAAAATAGTAAACGTTTTCTAAAAATTATAAAAATTTTCAGAAACATACATAAACGTTCTAGGGTTAATTTGGCATAAGTTTCAACCCTTTTGGACAAGTATAGGTCAGTCAAACATCAAAAGTTCTGAGACTAGTGCAGTCTGATTTTCAGACTTGCAAAGGTTGAGACTTTGGTGGTATTTGACCTACTTCCCAAAAGAATTTTCAAAAACTGTTTCAACCCATTTCAATATAGTGTGTAAGGAGTTATTGGTCAAATTTTCAGATCATTTGGGCATTCACACAAATAGGAATTAATTTTTCAAAACCATCTACCGTTTCTGGCAGATTTGCACAATCTGAGTGCCAACGGTTTTTGAAGGGGTTAAAGGTTGAATTTTGATTTGAAATTTTTAGGGGACCCTCACAACATCTGAGGCTAAGTTCTCTCAAAATTTCATAATTTTTGGAGACCTCTAACCTAGGTTTTAAAACGTTTTAAAAGTGGTACTGAAAACAGAATCTGTTTTCAGAACTTGAATTGGTTAGGTTTAAAGAAATTTTAAAAACCGTATTTTCCGCACCACCTATTCAACCCCCCCCCTTCTAGTGGTGCCTTGCAGATCCTACAGTTTTTGATTGGTTTGAACATTTGCAAGACTTCTCCCAATTGGTTCATGCTTTGAGCAGCTTGTTCATCCATGTTTGGCGTGAAGAACAATTCAGATTTGTGTGTGCTTGTCACCTCCTTGCTTGTAAGCTACTTGCTTATCACCTCCTTGCTTGAACAAAAATTCAGATTCTAATTGCATTTTCAAGCTAAGTACGTGTACCTGAAAAACAAGGCAATAATACAACACAAACTATCCTAAACAAGATTAACCAACCAACAATATTAAAAAGAACAACTAAAGATATGTACAACATGTTTTTGATACAACTAGATCAAAGCTTGTATCATATAAACCCAATGGACATTATCTCTGCTTGGTTCATCCTCTTCATGCCTATAAAGAAATGATTCAACACAATGCAACAACTTCTTAGCCATACTCCTTGTCATGGGACCTGTGCGGGGCAGTGAGGTGTCATCATCAGTGTTTGTATCCACAAGGTTAGGCTGTAGCTCATCATTCCCTCCCACTTGAGAAGGATTCGTCCTCGAATCTGAATCAATACTAAATGGAGAAAGGTCAGCAGCATTAAAGGTTTTAGAGATAGGACCATACCTTTCTTCAGGAAGATCGAGAACATATGCATTATCACCAAGCCGTTTCAACACTTTGAACGGTCCATCGCCTCTTGGCTTCAACTTTGAGTCCCTTTCCTTAGGGAATCTTTCTTTCCTCAAGTGTAACCAAACAAGATCACCAGGCTCAAATATAACAACTTTACGATTCCTGTTGGCTCTATTGGCATACACTTTATTCTTAGCTTCAAGTTGTGACTTAACCTTTTCATGCAATTCTTTCACAAGTTTTGCTTTTCGTTCACCATCTAAACTAACACGTTCATGAACAGGTATGGGAACAAGATCAAGTGGGGACAAAGGGTTAAAGCCATAAACAACTTCAAAAGGAGAATGCAATGTTCCACTATGAACAACTCTATTGTATGCAAACTCAATATAAGCTAAGCAGTCTTCCCAATTCTTTAAGTTCTTTTGAATGACAACACGTAACAATTGAGACAAAGTTCTATTAACAACTTCAGTTTGACCATCGGTTTGTGGGTAAGCAGTTGTAGAAAATAACAATTTAGTACTAAGTCTACTCCACAAAACACGCCAGAAATGACTTAGAAACTTTGTATCTCTATCACTAACAATTGTACGTGGCATGCCATGCAATCTAACAATCTCCTTAAAGAACAAATCAGCAATATGAATAGCATCATCAACTTTCTTACATGCAATGAAATGTGCCATTTTGGAAAATCCATCAACAACAACAAAGATGCTATCTTTACCAGTTTTGGATCGAGGCAATCCCAATACAAAGTCCATAGAAAGATCAGTCCAAGGTGAGCTTGGAACAGATAAGGGAGTGTACAATGCATGTGGTTGTGTTCTAGATTTTGCTTGTTTGCAAGTAATACATTGGTCACATACCTTATCAGCATGTGCTTTCATATGCGGCCATAAGAAATGCTCCTTAAGTGTTTCCAAAGTTTTTAACGAGCCAAAATGACCCATTAAACCTCCTCCATGAGCTTCTTTTATCAACAACTCTCTTAACGAACACATCGGTACGCATAACTTATGTTCTTTAAACAAATAACCATCATGCAAGTAATATTTAGCAAAAGGTGAATCAATGCATGCTTGATAGATAGAACTAAAGTCATGATCAGAATGATACATCTCTTTGATAGACTCAAAACCAAACATGTTACATGAAAGAGTAGTAATCAAAGTATAGCGACGGGATAATGCATCAGCAACAACATTTTCTTTTCCTTGCTTATACTTGATCACATAAGGGAATTGTTCAATGAATTCAACCCATTTGGCATGTCTTTTGTTCAATTTTCCTTGACCGTTTAGATACTTAAGTCTTTCATGATCAGTATGAATCACAAATTCCTTAGGTTGCAGATAATGTTGCCAAGTTTGTAAAGAACGGACAAGGGCATATAATTCTTTATCATAGGTTGAATAATTTATGGAAGCTCCTTTCAATTTCTCACTAAAGTAGGCAACAGGTTTGTTACCTTGATGTAATACAGCTCCAATTCCAACTCCACTGGCATCACATTCAACTTCAAACATTTCATCAAAGTTGGGCAATCTCAGGATAGGTGCAGAAGTTAGACGTTTCTTAAGTTCCTCAAAGGCTTGTTGTTGTGATTCTCCCCATTCAAAACTTACATCTTTCTTGACTAACTCATTCAAGGGTGCAGCTATGGTAGAGAAATCCTTCACAAAACGTCTATAGAAGCTAGCTAATCCATGAAAACTCCTAACATCTCCAGCAGACTTAGGGGTTGGCCACTCAGTTATGGATTTAACTTTCTCTTGGTCCATTTCAATTCCTTCAGCACTAATCACAAATCCTAAGAATGTAACCTTCTCCAGACAGAAAGAACACTTCTTGGAATTAGCATACAGCTTTTCTTTCTGTAGGGTGACAAAAACAGCTCTAAGATGGATCAGATGTTCACTTAGGGTTTTGGAGTAGATAAGAATGTCATCAAAGTAAACTACTACAAATTTCCCTATGAATTTCCTTAAGACCTCATTCATTAACCTCATGAAAGTACTAGGGGCGTTGGTTAAACCAAAGGGCATAACTAACCATTCGTACAATCCAAATTTAGTCTTAAAGGCAGTTTTCCATTCATCACCTTCCCTAATTCTCACTTGGAAATATCCTTGTTTAAGATCTACTTTGCTAAAACATCTAGACCCATGCAACATATCTAACGTGTCATCCAACCTAGGAATAGGGTATCTATACTTCACAGTGATCTTATTGATGGCTCTACAATCAGTACACATTCTCCAAGTTCCATCTTTCTTAGGGACAATGATAACAGGAACAGCACAAGGACTCATACTCTCTTTTACTTTACCTTGGGTCAATAATTCCTCAACTTGTTTTTGAATTTCCTTAGTTTCCTCTGGATTGGCTCTATAGGCAGGTCTGTTTGGTAGAACAGCTCCTGGAATGAAATCTATTTGATGCTCAATGCCTCTTAGAGGTGGTAAACCTGGGGGATCTCCTTCAGGAAACAAGCTAGAAAATTCTTGAAGTAAAGATGCAACTTCACTTGATAAAGTAGATGGTATTTCAGATGAAGAGAACAGAATTTCTTTGTAAAGCAAGATATAAACAGTTTTGTTTGAATTGATAGCATGGAATACCTCGCTTTGAGATGCAAAGAATGCACTTTTCTTTAGAGATGGTTCAGCAGAAACTTTGATTTCTTTCGGTTCAATTTTAAGATGAAAAGTTTTCAGTTGGTTTTCTTTGATGAAAATCCTTTCCAGTTCCTTTTCTTTTGGATCATTATGGCTTTTTAACATTTGTTGTTGATCTTCAAAGACTTTGTGCGGGGGCAAGGCATTTAATTTGAACAGTTTTTTGTTATGCCTAAAGGAATATCTATTCAGGTAACCATGTTGTCAAATTGCCACGGTCTACCTAATAAGATATGACTTGATTGCATAGGGGCTACATCATATAACACCTCAGCAGAATACCCACCAATTGATAAAGAAACTAGGACTTGCTTTGTTACTTTAACTTCACCACACTCATTAAGCCATGTGAGTCTATAAGGACGAGGGTGATTAATTAAAGGTAACTCAAGTTTCCTAACAAGTTCAAAACTTGCAACATTGGTACATGAACCGGAGTCAATGATTAAAGTGCAGACTTTCTTTTTAACCATACAGTGAATGTGGAATATGTTCTCTTTGTATTTCAGGTTCTTCAGTTTTAATTTGGGCACTTAGAGCTCGACGGACAACTAAGAACTCTTTTATTTCACACTCATTAATCTCTTCACTAAGCTCTTCTTCTTCCTCACATGTTTGTTCAATTTCATTGTTTTCTTCACTCTCTTCCAATTCTTCCTCAGAATAATACTCATTAGACTCTTCAATAAGCAAAATGCGTTTAGGGTTGGGACATTGATTAGCAAAATGACCTTTTCCTAAGCATTTAAAACATTGAATATCACGAGCCTTAACATTAGGCGTACCTTCCACCTTGGCTTTGCCTTTATCAGTGATTGGAAGCTTTGGACGATTTTGGATATTCTAGGTTGATTTTCTTTGGAATCCACGGCCTTGACCTTGTTGTGGACGGAAAGGCGTCCTAGGCTGTGTTCTAGGAAAACTCAAAGGATTAGTCCGAAAAGAAGGGTTAGAAGTTTTAACCTTCAATTGTCTTTCCACTTTCTCAACAATGTGAACCATAGAAGCCAAATCAGAGTAAGGTGTAAGTTCCACCTTAAATGCAATCTCTTTGTTCAAACCAGCTAGAAATCTAGCCATTGTGGCTTCCTCAGCTTCTTCTATTTAGCCCTTGTAAGCAGATGTTCTAATTCTTTATAAAATTCATCAACAGATCTATTACCTTGAGAAAGTTGTTGCATTTTCTGGAAAATGCTTCTTTCATAGGAAGGAGATATGAATCTCTTCCTCATCTCTTGTTTCAGCTCGGACCAAGTAACTACAGGGGGCTGTCTTGTTCTTCTCCTGGTGTTCTTCAATTGTTCCCACCAGAGTAAAGCATAATCTACAAATTCAAAAGTTGCATACCGCACTTTGGCCAATTCAGAATAGTTAGTGCAAGAATACATATGATCTACTTTTGTTTCCCATTGCAGATATGCTTCAGGATCACTTTTCCCTTGGAAGGAGGGTATTGTCAGTTTAGTAGTAATGAACTCTTCTTCAACATGTTCAGCTCTATCAGGCTGACATTCATCATACCGTTCTTCCGGATAGTGTTCTTCATTGTACTCAGAGAGATCATCAAATCTCTCCTCTAAAGAAATGTTCCTACGACCACCATTACTACCTCGACCTCTACCTCTATGTGATGTGACTTTTCTACGTTCAACATGAGACTCATTACCATAAGAGGTGCCTTCTTGAAAAGGTATACTAGGTTCCTTTTGATCTGAGGTTGGCTTTTCTACTTTGCTTATCCTCTGTTTGTTATCCTCTATGTCACTTTTCATTAAACCAAACTGATTAACAAGGAAAGTGAGTGTTTGATGTATATTCTCTAGGGTAACAGGGACTGGGGATGGAACAGGAGTAGATGGGGACGGGGGTGGTGCATTATCTTTCTGTTGGGGACCCATGATTCAGAAAACAATCTCAAAAGCCAATTAAAATATTGATAAGATGCAAATACTCTACTTTATGTTGACAATTGTTCAAAACAGCAATTTGGACTATTTCTCCTAAGGATTCAAGAAAATCACAGAAGTCAAATTGTTGTTCTGGCTAAATGAAATCTACGGGGTTGTTTAAGACAATCCCTCAATTTACTTTACAGCATATGCAATTATCAATTGAAGTAAAGTGAAAGTAAAAGCACACAAACAAAGTGTCAGCAAGGGTTTGCTTTAGAAACTTTCAATATTTCAAATCTACAACACTTTGGGTTTTTCTTTGGCACTTTCTTTCTTTTGAGCTTTGCACAGGAATTTCCCTTTTGCAATGTTCAATTTTGGGCTTTTCCTCACTTTTCTTTCTTGTGCAATTCTCTCTTGTCTTGCCTCTTACTTGTTGACAAATAATGGCTTTTCTCTCGTGTGTTTCTCAATCAAGCTTAATTTTCTTTCTTTGAGGTGTTTGCTTGATTGTTGTGAGACTACTGCTCACGGCCTACATGAGTCATTGTTCACGGCCTTTAATTGCACAAGGTTTGTTGTATTTGGAATTTGAAAGTTTCTCGTACACAACACGGCTAAACACTATGTAGTGAGAAATCAATTCACAATTACAACAAGTTCAAATTGATTATAGTGCAAGGTAAGTTCAGAAATTGATCTAAAACAACAATTGGGTAGCTTTTTAACAGTGTGGGGGCTTAAACAATTCCTAACTTCCAGGATGAATCTAAGTCCAACAAGTTGTTTGAAACAATTGAAATCAACAAAAGATATAGCTATTAGCATTCACCAAGATTTCAAATGAGCTTTAAAGACTTAATCTAAACACACGGTTTTGGCAATTGTTTTTTTGTTTTTGATGCAAATGATCTAACTAATCTTAAGATAGCTAAATGCAACTTAGGTGTTTCTAAATGCAATTATAAGGGCTGATTACTATAACAACTAACGGAAAACAGTTTTGATGCAAACTAAACTAACTTGTTTTGTTTTGACTTTAAGTTATCTATTCTACTTTGTTGTTGTTTTGGTTTTTGTTTTTATGATGCAAACAGTTTCTAAACTAGATGGTACTAGATGCAAGTCTTTATATTCTACTCAACAAACGTTTATCAACTAGAAACTAGGCAGCAAACATAGTTAACTAAAACTACTTTTTTGTTCTTTAGTTTTCGGATTTTCTTGTTCTAAATAAACAACCAACTAAACTACCATTTAAACTTCTAGATTAGGACCTAATGAACATTGTCTAAGCTAGATTGAACAAGAACAACAAGTTACACACGGTTTTAACTAAACTACACAAACAGATTCTAACAACACTTAAGACTAGTCTAAGTCCTTTTTGTGGTGTTTTCGGTTTTTGCTACTTAAACTAACTTACCAAACTGTTGTAAACTAACTAATAAACACTTTTAAACATAAACTAACTACCTAAATTAACAGATTCTAAATAGACATAAAAACAGTTTACTACACGGTTTTTGGGCAGCATCATTTTTATGCAAGTTAAACAATGTAATCATGAATAGAAGACTAACCAAAGCTCTGATACCAATTGATGAGCCAAATTGATGAGCTACAGCCTAACCTTGTGGATACAAACACTGATGAAGACACCTCACTGCCCCGCACAGGTCCCATAACAAGGAGTATGGCTAAAAGTTGTTACATTGTGTTGAATCATTTCTTTACAGGCATGAAGAGGATGAACCAAGCAAAGATGATGTCCATTGGGTTTATATGATACAAGCTTTGATCTAGTTGTATCAAAACCATGTTGTACATATCTTTAGTTGTTCTTTTACTATTTGTTGATTGGCTAACCTTGTTTTAGTGATGAGGATCAAGGGACCGATGAGGATCAAGGGCCCCATCAAGAGGTCAAAGATCCTATGACAAGGAGGGCAAGGGAACTTTGTCATGAAGTTGCACCTTCTTGTACAAGCATGTTCAAGATGAACCTAAGACTCCTTGGGTTCATTTCGTTGAACTTTCAACTTGAGCATATATCAGCATGCACGTCTACATTCTTTGTTTTTGAATTTATCTTGTGTCTTGTGATCTTAGTTTTTTTTTGTATTCCCTTTGTAGGTAAATTAGGTATAAGAGAATGTTTGAAGAGAATGTTTCAAGAGAATGTTTGAAGAGAATGTTTGAAGAGAATGTTTCAAGAGAATGTTTGAAGAGAATGTTTGAAGAGAATGTTTCAAGAGAATATTCGAAGAGAATGTTTGTCTACGCTAAGACAAATTCAAAGGTGTCCAAGATAGAATCTCTTGATCAAGTTGAAATCAAAATCATCTCCATTATCCACAAAGGGGGGGCCGGCCATGTTTGAAACAAATGGATAATGATCAATCATGATTTGAATTCAAGTTTCAAACAATTTGAGATTTAAAATTGAAGAAGATTTCAGCACCTAACTTCAGCCATATACATGCCATTTCGAGATCAAAGGAGGATAAATCAACAACACAAAAATTGAATCAAGTTTGAATTCAAATTCAAACTCCATTTGGATTAAATCTTCAACCATCCTTTGAATTCAACCCCAACCACCTTATCATCATCAAATCAGATTTTCAAGACCTTCATCACTCATCAATAACGGCTGGAAGGTTAAGGGAAAGGATATCCTAGGACCAAATTCAAAGTGCACTCAAAATTCAAACTCAACTTGAATTCAAACTTCACCCAACTTTTGAATTCAAGCTCAAGCATATCCTACTCATCAAATCAGCTTCTCCAAGACTCCATTTTGGTCCTCATACACGGCTGAACATAGAAGAGAAGACATCTTGCAAGCAATTCAAATTTTAGCTAGGATTTGTTTTACTTTTGAATTCAAATAGTTTTCAAGTTTCAAACATTATTAGCTAGCTTATTTTGAAATAAAATCTGGTCATTTGAAGGCTGATAGGCGTGGGTTAGAGGCCTATAAATAGACCCATTTGGCTGATTGTAAACACACCTTTTTGATGAATAACAATTCTTGATATTTCATTCACTTTGTGTGATACTTTGTTTTCTTGGTTTTGCATTAAAAACCTAGGTTAAGATCCTTCAACGTTGAGCATATTGAAGGTGTTGCCATTTCTTAAGGGTGCCGTCCAGGAGGGCCGTTTTGGTTTGCCTGATCAACGACCATCTTGAAGTGTTGGTCTTGCTCATTCGTTTAATCCACACGTTTTTAATCACTAAGGAAGCAAGGGGAAGTCTTCTTCCTTGCGCCTAACGCTTTGTGAAGGACGTTTGGAAGGTGGAATCGTTGGAGCCCACGAGTTGCACGCATCAAATTTGTATCAGAGCCCAGGTTACTCTATTCCACCATCTATCATTTTCCTTTTCGTTTGAGGTCTAGTCATTTCAATTTCAGTTGAGTCCTTCTTCTACTCCTCACTCTGCACGCCTTGCATTTCATACAAAAAGAAAAAAAACAAAACGTCCACATTAGCTTGAGTCCTTGCAAGTTGCTGCATTTTGCTTTTCATCATTCAAGTGTCATTTCTTTTATTTCCTTTCACATCACAATCTGATTTTGAGTCATTCAAACTTGAACACATTAGGGTTCGTTGCGTTTTAGATTACATTCAGCCTTCTTTTAAATATTCCGACTATCAGCCTATAAAGCTACCTCGGTTTCAAATCATCTTGTTGCTACCGAAGCTTTTAGTTGGTGATGATTGTATGCATCTTGTGATTCGCATTGTGATTGATTTCATGCTATAAATCTAGTAATCTACGTGTGCTTGTCTTCACAACCTACTTGCAACACCAACCAAACCCTAAAACCAGCCCCACCCCCACGGCCCAACCAACCCCACCCCAACCCAACCCTAAGAACTCACCAACCTGATCCCAAACAACCCTATTTACACCCCCAACAAAAGGCCTTAACCTAATTTTACCAAACACAATCAGATTCTAAAGATCCCAAATCATTCAAATAAAACCTAATCCTAGAATTTGAATTTTGTTCAAACTCTGTCCTAAACCAGCCAATACCCAAATTAACCACACCAATCATCAATTACCAACCCAAATAGTCCATCTACAACGCCCATTCCGTTCCTATAACCCCATTCCGCAAATTCCCAAAACGTTCAAAAAAACCCTAAATCAAAAAAACCCTAACCCTAACCCCCATTCGGCCATACCCCAAATTCCTTCACTTTCCAAGTTTATTTTTGTTGCAAGTCCAAGGTACAAATTGCATTTTAAATACATTGCACTATTCTGTCCAAAAATGCAAGTGCTAAGTGCAAAACAAGTGAAATTCCAATTCTGCCCTTAGTCAAAAAAAAGAAGAATCTGAACCTTGCTCAATTGAAATAGCAAGGAAGAAAAAGAAAAACAAAAGAACAAGAACAAAGAAAACGGGCAAAACGTTTGTGCAATGCGTAGAAAGTTTTTGGTACGACTTGCAAACCTTGGATACCATATTACCCCACATTGCCGTCCCCTATACCCAATTATGCATTTCTTCATCTTCTTAAACCAATCACACACTTGGTTGCTCGATTGTTGCATGACTTGAACCATTTTGTGGATAGTAAGTGCATAGAATCAAAATTAACTAAAGATTGCCCACGGCAACTCTTAGTTTATCTTTGGTTCAGCCTTATACATCAACTTTGGTTGCTTCTTTTCTTTGAATCTTAGTAGAAAGTTCAAGTTTGTGTTCATTTCAATTGATCCTACCTTGATACTAATTGGTGCAACTTGAAAGCAAAAAGGAAGAAACAAGCGGAGAACATTGTGATTCGAAGAAGCCTTGGCAATACACTTCCTTATTGATCACTTTGAGCCTTCTTAACTTCAGGTTATCCAAGAACCAAAGTGGTAAGAGAGTGGAAAGAATCGAAAGCGGAGTGTTCATAGCTTATTTTTTACTAATCCCTTAACATTTGTTTGTCTTTGTGTTAGTTTGCTTCTTTCTTTTTCCCTTTGTTTTCGTTCAATTCCTTAGGTACAATGGTCAGCAGCAATCATTCCGCATCTAGCAAGTCTAAAGAAGCCGAAACTGTTGACAATACTCAACAACAAATGCTGGAGATGCTTAAGAAACTCATGCATGACAATGAGGTAATTAAGCATCGCTTGGAAGACGTGGAGCGAAGCTACAAAACAAGTGATGGCCAAGGAACAAGCAGGGCCGTCCCACTACCACAACCAAGGCGCCATCCTCCAGAAGAAGTTGAGGACGATAACATTCGACCCCCACACACCGAAGCAAGGAGGTTTGCTCCTCCTACACAAGCAAGAAGGTACGCTCCAAGAAGGTACAATGATGATTACATTCCCTTTGAGCATGATGACTATGACTTTGATAACCACCATCCCCGTGGTTACCAAAGATGCCAAAATCCCCTTTTCCCGCAAGATGACGATTTTCTCAAAACCAAAATAAATATTCCCACGTTTTATGGTAAAAGTAATGCGGAGGAATATTTAGAATGGGAAACGAAAGTGGATTTAATCTTTTCTTGTACCAATTATAGTGAATTGCAAAAAGTGAGGTATGCTTCCATTGAATTTTCTGGTTATGCACTTAATTGGTGGACGAATTTGCGTCGAAATAGAACTAAGACGAGGCAAGCCCCAATTGCCACTTGGGAAGAAATGAAGTTTGAAATGCGACAACATTTTATTCCAAACAATTATGAGAGTTCTATTTTCACGAGTTTGCATAACTTACGACAAGGTTCCAAAAGTGTAGACGAGTATTATAAAGAGTTAGAAATTTTGTTGGAGAGGTCTAACTTGCAGGAACCTGAAGGCCACCAAGGCTCGATTCTTACATGGTTTAAACAGGGAGATTGCGCAAAGGGTTGATCTTCAACCTTACCTCGACCTCACAACCATGGTTCATATGGCTGAAAAGATTGAAGCACAATTAAAGGTACGTAACTCCTCCAATTTCAATTCCAATTATCGTACTAATCAATCCTCATCAAGATTTTACAGCAAGCCTTCAGGAATAGGAAGTTCACGGCCTACAGGAGGCCAAACGCGTGACCAAGGAGCATCCCAAAGGATGGACAATCGTGTGCAATCCACACAAAGGAGAGATGAGCGCACCCAACAAAAGGCTCCTACCGGCAATTTTTCGGATCCCTCAAACAGGTTTAGAGACATTAAATTTTATAAATGTCAAGGACGTGGTCACATAGGAAAAGAATGTCCTAATGCAAAAAGAATCATGTTAATTGAAGAGACAAACGAATATGTGTCCGAGTCCGAGCATGAAAACGAGTCTGAGCATGATAATGAAATTGAACCTGAAGAGGATCTAGGCGCATTAGATGATTTTGACACCAAGGAGTTTCTTGTTGTGCGTAGAGCTTTAAATGCATATCCGAAATTAGATGATCACGAACAACATCGAGAAAACATTTTCCATATTCATTGCATGATAAATGGTAAAGTGTGCACCATGATCATTGATTCCGGTTATTGTGCGAATGTGGCTAGCATCGAATTAGTAAGAAAACTGAATTTGCCTATGACTAATCATCCGCATCCTTACAAACTTGCATGGCTAAATGACTGCGGTGAAGTTAGCGTAAGTAAACAAGTTTTGATTTCTCTTAGCATTGGTAGTTACAAAGATGATGTTTTATGTGATGTCGCACCAATGCATGCTAGTCATATTTTACTTGGTAGACCATGGCAATTTGATCGACATGTGACATATGATGGTTATTTGAATCGTTATTCTTTCAAATTGAATGGAAAATTGTACAAACTGCATGCACTTCCACCACACAAAGTCCACGAGGATCACCAATGCATGTCCAAGTCTAGAGCCGATCCTAAGGAAAAAGAAGCCGAGAGAAAATTCGTGGAGTGTATGAAAAGTGAGAACAAAAAACACGAGAGCAAGGGAAAGGAGGTAGTGCCCTTAAGTGTCAACGAGTCCAAAAAGAAGTGTGGGTATTTCACAAAGAAAAGAGAGGTTACACGTGCACTTTATAACAACCAAACTGTCCTCATCATCATCCCAAAGTCGTGTCAACTTGCCCTTGAAGAACTCCCACCAAACTTACCTACCTCAGTTGCGTCCCTTATCCAACAATATGAAGTTCTATTTCCCTCCGAACCACCATCTGGATTACCACCCATTAGAGGAATAGAACACCAAATCGACTTTGTCCCAGGAGCCGTGTTACCCAATCGCCCAGCCTATCGAGCCAACCCCGAAGAAACCAAAGAAATCCAAAGGCAAGTAGAGGAGCTCCTAGCTAGTGGACAAGTTCGAGAGAGTCTCAGCCCATCTGCCGTCCCAATCATTTTAGTACCCAAAAAGGATGGAACGTGGAGAATGTGTACCGGTTGCCGAGCCATAAACAAGATTACCGTCAAGTATAGGTACCCCATACCTAGGCTAGACGATATGTTAGACATGTTGCACGGATCCAAATTCTTCACCAAAGTCGACCTTAAGCAAGGGTACTTCCAGGTACGCATTAGAGAAGGGGATGAATGGAAGACTGCATTCAAAACCAAGTTTGGGCTCTATGAGTGGTTAGTTATGCCCTTCGGGCTCACCAACGCCCCTAGTACCTTTATGAGGCTAATGAATGAAGTCTTACGAGCGTTCATAGGACGCTTTTTCGTTGTCTATTTCGATGATATCCTAATCTATTCCCACACCATAGAAGATCATCTTGACCACATTAGAGCCGTTTTTGAAAAGCTTAAGCAAGAACAACTTTACGCCAACTTTAAGAAGTGCTCCTTTTGTTTAGAACGCGTAGTTTTTCTAGGCTTTGTCATTTCGGCTGAGGGGGTAGAGATGGATGAGGAAAAGGTTAGGTCAATTGTGGAGTGGCCTATACCTAAGAATGTAGGGGAAGTTCGCAGTTTTCATGGACTAGCAAGCTTTTATAGACGCTTTGTCAAAGATTTTTCTTCCATAGCTGCACCCCTAAACGAAATTGTGAAAAAAGATGTGCCTTTTCGGTGGGAAGAGCCACAACAACTGGCATTTGACGAACTTAAACGTAGGCTGACCACTGCACCCATACTTAGGCTACCCAATTTTGACGAGACCTTTGAGATTGAGTGTGATGCAAGTGGAGTGGGTATAGGCGCAGTTTTGACCCAAAGTAAGAAACCCATAGCCTACTTTAGTGAAAAGTTGAAAGGAGCAGCACTGAATTACTCGACCTATGATAAGGAACTTTATGCCCTTGTGAAATCCCTACAAACTTGGCAACACTATCTTCAACCTAAAGAGTTTGTGATCCACACTGACCACGAAAGCCTTAAGTATCTTAAAGGGCAGGGAAAGTTGAACAAAAGACATGCCAAATGGGTAGAGTTCATAGAACAATTTCCTTACGTGATTAAGTACAAACAAGGAAAGGATAATATAGTTGCCGATGCCCTCTCTAGGAGATACACGTTAGTGACTACATTATCTTCACGCTTCTTAGGATTCGAATCACTGAAGGACTTGTACCCCAATGACCATGACTTTGGCACCATTTTCGAGGCATGTAAAGGAGCACCATTTGGGAAATTTTACATACATGAGGGTTATCTTTTCAAAGAACAAAAATTGTGCGTTCCCCAATCATCCCTACGAGAAGCATTGACTAGAGAAGCCCATGGGGGAGGTTTAATGGGTCATTTCGGAGTGTTCAAAACCCTTGAGACTAAAAAGGAACATTTCTATTGGCCCCACATGCGAGCAGACGTCGAGAGGTCGTGTGGTAGTTGCATCACTTGCAAACAAGCCAAATCTAAGTCCCAACCACATGGCCTTTACACGCCTTTACCCGTCCCTGATGCCCCTTGGATTGACATTTCCATGGACTTTGTGCTAGGACTTCCTAGGTCTCGGGGAGGACGCGATAGCATTTATGTTGTGGTTGATCGATTTTCAAAAATGGCACATTTCATTGCATGTAGGAAAGTTGATGATGCCACACATGTTGCTGATTTGTTCTTCAAAGAAATTGTTAGATTGCATGGCATGCCACGTACAATTATAAGTGATAGAGACACGAAATTTTTGAGTCATTTTTGGCGTATTTTGTGGGCTAAACTTGGTACACAATTGTTGTTTTCCACCACCGCACACCCACAAACTGATGGACAAACTTAAGTCGTTAATCGTACTCTTTCTCAACTTTTGCGTGCCATTTTGCAAAAACACATTAAACATTGGGAAGATTGTTTACCATATATCGAATTTGCATATAATAGGAGTGTCCATCACGGTACTTTGCATAGTCCATTTGAAATCGTGTATGGCTTTAATCCCTTGTCTCCCATTGATTTGATTCCTATTCCCGTGCATGAACGTTCTAGTCTTGATGGTAAACAAAAAGCGGATAACATAAAGAAACTGCATGAACAAGTTAAAACACAACTTGAAAAGAAAAACAAAGCTTATGAAAGACGAGCTAACAAACATCGGAAAGGAGTTGTGTTTAAACCTGGAGATTTAGTGTGGTTACATTTGCGCAAAGAAAGATTTCCCAATGAAAGAAAGTCAAAATTGTTGCCTCGAGGAGATGGACCTTTTAAAGTATTGAAACGCATAGGTGACAATGCATACATCCTTGATCTTCCGACAGGTATGGTTCAATTTCACCTACTTTTAATTTTGCTGACCTCACCCCTTTCAACGATGACCTTTTTGATTCGAGGACGAATTCTTTTTGAGGAGGGGGGGATTGATGAGGATCAAGGGTCCGATGAGGATCAAGGGCCCCATCAAGAGGTCAAAGGTCCTATGACAAGAAGGAGGGCAAGGGAACTTTGTCATGAAGTTGCCACCTTCTTGTACAAGCATGTTCAAGATGAACCTAAGACTCCTTGGGTTCATTTTGTTGAAATCAACTTGAGCATGTATCAGCATGCACGTCTACATTCTTTGTTTTTGAATTTATCTTGTGTCTTGTGATCTTAGTTTTTTTTGTATTCTCTTTGTAGGTAAATTAGGTATAAGAGAATGTTTGAAGAGAATGTTTCAAGAGAATGTTTGAAGAGAATGTTTGAAGAGAATGTTTGAAGAGAATGTTTCAAGAGAATATTCGAAGAGAATGTTTGTCTACGCTAAGACAAATTCAAAGGTGTCCAAGTTAGAATCTCTTGATCAAGTTGAAATCAAAATCATCTCCATTATCCACAAAGGGGGGGCCGGCCATGTTTGAAACAAATGGATAATGATCAATCATGATTTGAATTCAAGTTTCAAACAATTTGAGATTTAAAATTGAAGAAGATTTCAGCACCTAACTTCAGCCATATACACGCCATTTGGAGATCAAAGGAGGATAAATCAACAACACAAAAATTGAATCAAGTTTGAATTCAAATTCAAACTCCATTTGGATTAAATCTTCAACCATCCTTTGAATTCAACCCCAACCACCTTATCATCATCAAATCAGATTTTCAAGACCTTCATCACTCATCAAAAACGACTGGAAGGTTAAGGGAAAGGATATCCTAGGACCAAATTCAAAGTGCACTCAAAATTCAAACTCAACTTGAATTCAAACTTCACCCAACTTTTGAATTCAAGCTCAAGCATATCCTACTCATCAAATCAGCTTCTCCAAGACTCCATTTTGGTCCTCATACACGGCTGAACATAGAAGAGAAGACATCTTGCAAGCAATTCAAATTTTAGCTAGGATTTGTTTTACTTTTGAATTCAAATAGTTTTCAAGTTTCAAACATTATTAGCTAGCTTATTTTGAAATAAAATCTGGTCATTTGAAGGCTGATAGGCGTGGGTTAGAGGCCTATAAATAGACCCCTTTGGCTGATTGTAAACACACCTTTTTGATGAATAACAATTCTTGATATTTCATTCACTTTGTGTGATACTTTGTTTTCTTAGTTTTGCATTAAAAACCTAGGTTAAGATCCTTCAAAGTTGAGCATATTGAAGGTGTTGCCATTTCTTAAGGGTGCTGTCCAGGAGGGCCGTTTTGGTTTGCCTGATCAACGACCATCTTGAAGTGTTGGTCTTGCTCATTCGTTTAATCCACACGTTTTTAATCACTAAGGAAGCAAGGGGAAGTCTTCTTCCATGTGCCTAACCCTTTGTGAAGGACGTTTGGAAGGTGGAATCATTGGAGCCCATGAGTTGCACGCATCATTTAGGATAGTTTGTGTTGTATTATTGCCTTGTCTTTCAGGTACACGTACTTAGCTTGAAAATGCAATTAGAACCTGAATTTTTGTTCAAGCAATGTGGTGACAAGCACCAATGTCAAATCTGAATTCTTCTTCACGTTGGAATGGATGGACAAGCTGCTCATTTCATGAACTAATTGGAAGAAGTCTTGCAAATCTTCAAACCAATCAAAAACAAGCAAAGAGACAACCAAGCAAGCTGCACAACAAATGATCCATTCAAAATCCTTTGAAGAAGAACGGCTGATTAAGCTTAATTGGTTTGAATATTCAAAGCCTAAACTACAACCAATCAAAGGAAGTTCAAACCAAGCTGCTCATTGTATTATCCAATCAAAATTATGGCTGAAATCAAGCAAGGAAGAAACGGCAAGCAACCAGCCTTTTTGGAACCGAAAGTTGCTCAAACAAGTTCCAAGCAAGCATGTCATTTTTAGTCTTGTACTTTGTACTTTAAACCTTGTACTCTTTGTAATTTTCGTTGTTATAAGTAGCATAGGAAGCTGAATGTACAAAAACACAATTTCAAAAACATTTCAATCAAACTTTCCTTTAAGGAATTCTCAACTTTTCTAGTTGAAGTTTAAACCAGTAACGGTTTCTTTCAAGTTCATAGCCTAGAACTTGTTATGCATTTACTTCATTTTTGGTTTACAGCATCTTAGGGTCTCAATGAGGTTTTAGATGTGTTGGAATGCCAAAGAGGAAGAGGTGTTGGCATAAATTGAGCCAAGAACAAACGGTTACAGTTCAAGGGGTGTCATTGGGATGTTCTTTGCCATAGCCGAGGTTCAAATCAGTTTGGAGTAGAAGACAAAGTCCTAGGAACATTTTTCTAGCCTTCATTTGGCTCATCACAAATAAAGGCTAGATAACGTTTCCAAGACTTTGTCTTCTATTCCAAATTGATTTGAACCTCGACTATGGCAAAGAACATCACAATGACACCCCTTGAACTGTAACCGTTTGTCCTTGGCTCAATTCATGCCAACACCTCTTCCTCTTTGGCATTCCAACACATCTAAAACCTCATTGAGACCCTAAGATGCTGTAAACCAAAAATGAAGTAAATACTAACAAGTTCTAGGCTATGAACTTGAAAGAAACCGATTAGTGGTTTAAACTTCAACTAGAAAAGTTGAGAATTCCTTAAAGGAAATTTTGATTGAAATATTTTTGAACTGTGGTAATTTGTACATTCAGGTTCCTAATCTATTTATAACCAACGAAATTTACAAAGGTACAAGGTTTAAAATACAAAGTACAAGTCTAAAAGGAACATGCTTGCTTGGTAACTTGTTTGAACAATTTTGGTTCCAAGAAAGTTGAATTGTTTTGTCGTTCTTCCATGCTTGTTCTCAGCCACAATTCTTGATCAATTTTGATTGGATAATGCTTTGAACAACTTGGTTTGAATTGCCTTTGATTGGTTGCAAGTTTGGCTTTGAATTTCCAAGTGAATTATGCCTTAAACAGCCGTAATCTTCAAGGAGCTGATTGGATCAATTTTGGTGCTGCTTGCTTGCTTGTTTTCAAGTTGTTTTTGATTGGTTTGAACATTTGCAAGACTTCTCCCAATTGGTTCATGCTTTGAGCAGCTTGTCCATCCATGTTTGGCGTGAAGAACAATTCAGATTTGTGTGTGCTTGTCACCTCCTTGCTTGTAAGCTACTTGCTTATCACCTCCTTGCTTGAACAAAAATTCAGATTCTAATTGCATTTTCAAGCTAAGTACGTGTACCTGAAAAACAAGGCAATAATACAACACAAACTATCCTAAAACAAGATTAACCAACCAACAATATTAAAAAGAACAACTAAAGATATGTACAACATGTTTTTGATACAACTAGATCAAAGCTTGTATCATATAAACTTAATGGACATTATCTCTGCTTGGTTCATCCTGTTCATGCCTATAAAGAAATGATTCAACACAATGCAACAACTTCTTAGCCATACTCCTTGTCATGGGACTTGTGCGGGGCAGTGAGGTGTCATCATCAGTGTTTGTATCCACAAGGTTAGGCTGTAGCTCATCACTTAGGCTTAAGTGACTCATGTGTTTGTTTGCCTTTTATGCAAGATTCGCACAACTGAAAGTTGTCTAAATCAAGTGTAGGCAATCCTGGTACTAAGTTCTTTCGTTGGAGTTTTTCTAGTGTGGAAATACCAATGTGACCTAAACGTCTATGCCATAAATTCACATTGGGTTCGTTTGACATAAAGCACTTAACTTTAGCGTCTACTACATCATCCATAGAAAGCGTAAAAATGTTACCTTCTCGTTTTCCTTTTAAAACAGTTTCTCCATTGTTATTTATTATATTGCAGTAAGGGTGAGTGAAACACACATCAAAGCCATTGTCAATAAATTGAGAAATGCTAAGGAGATTGTAAGATAAGTTTCTTACCAAATAGACGTTGGAGATTTGAAGGGTGCTTGGATTTCCTGTCGTACCTTTTCCGATGATCTTGCCTTTGTTGTTGTCTCCAAAGGTCACGGATCCGCCTTTTGTGATCTTCTTTAATTTTGTGAACAAGCTCGGGTCACCCGTCATGTGCCTCGAGCAGCTACTGTCAAGGAACCACTTTATAGTTGTATCTTTCGATGTGTGGGCTCCCTGCAATGTGTAAAGATGATTTAGGTACCCTTTTAACTTTGGGTCCTTTCGAGTTAGTTAATCACCTCTTGGTAAAAGTACCTTTCGGTACCCATACTTGGGTGATCCTTCCCGATCTAGCAAATGGCAAGAATGAAGATGAAGGTGTGATGTAGTAGACATGTGATGAATGCACTTTGGGCCTTTGCCCAAGAACTCCTTTATACTAATTGAATGAATGACGTTTTTGATATGTCCTTGTGTGTGTGTGCGTAGTGCATGGATGATATGAATGTCGTGTATGCATCACTCTTTTCTTTTCATATCTGTATGGTACAAAGTTGTATTTCACATGATATGAAGAGGAAGTGGGGTGTGATGAGGGAAGGGGCGATTTTTGCGTCATCTTAGACGCCACTTGAGGCTTTGAGGTGTCTACTTTCTTAGACACAACAAACTTAGTTGGTTTGGTTGATACTTCATTAGTATCAACATATCCCAAACCCGTTTTGTCACTGTCATACTTTTGAGATAAGATAATACGATGCAGCATGTTAGATCCCGTATCAAACTGTTTCATCATTTTCTCTAGATCTATATTCCTTGATTTCAAATTTGAAATCTCGGATTTCATTTCGTTATTTTGAGTGGTTAATGATGAAATCTCTGTCTTTAATGCAGTGATGATGCATGATGACTCTTTCTTTGAATCGTTTAATTGAGAGACAAGATTCTCGTTAGAAGATTCTAACAGTTTCTTATCTTCAATTAATCGCTTCTTTTCCTTAGCGAGAGTCTTAGTGAATTTATGCAATTCTAAATACTGACTAAAAAGATCATCATAAGAAGGCTCAGAGTTAGAATCAGAATCAGATGATACCTCATTAGATGCTTTGGACACAAAGCATACTTGAGCAGTCTCTTCTTCGGTCTCAGTCATCACTCCAGGTGGAGGCCTTTAGAGCACGTTTCCTTTGCTTGGGTTCTGAGACGGGTCTATTCTTGTTCCGCTCCTTGTCAGGGTATTTATTTGTTTGTTTTTTTATTATTGGGGCAGTCATATGATAAATGTCCAAGTTTGCCACATTCATAACATTTAACATCTTTATCATTTGACTTATTCTTATTTTTTTTCGTTGTAGTGCCCTTATTTTTGTTTCTAAATGACCTTCTCATAAATTTTCTTAAGCCTTTAGCCAATAGAATTAGGTCATCGTTATCCGATCCAGAATCACTATCATCTACGTGATCGGAAAAAGTAGAGACGTATTCATTTGATTTAAAAGCAATAGCTTTACCTTGTTTAGATGATTCCGATTTCCGTACGGTGAGTTTATTTTCGTACACTTTAAGAGATCCAATTAACTCTTCCATCTTTATTGAGTTTGTTTCTTTGCTTTCTTCTATTGCAGTTACTTTAGGGTCCCATTCTGACGGAAGGCTTCGTAAGACTTTCTTTACTTTTTCTTGCATGGTAAAAGCTTTACTATGAGACTCAAGAGAATTATAGATGTTAGTCAAACGAAGATCCATATCAACAAATGATTCATTAGGCAATAGTTTAAACGACTCAAGTGTAGTCATAAGCATGTTTATCTTTAACTCTTTAACTTGACTCGTGCCTTCGTGTTTCAATTCTAGTATCTTCCACATTTTTTGTGCACTCGAACAGTTTGAGACATAACTAGACTCACTTTTACTTAATCCATTCAAGAGCAATTGCATAGCCCTAGCATTCATGCTAAGTTTCTTTTTATCATCACTTGTATATTCTTGTTTAGGTTTGACGACTTCTAGTGTGACTTCGTCTACAGTGGATAACTTAGATGGAACAAAAGGACCATCTTCTATAATCGACCAAAGATCAATATCTATAGCCATAAGAAAAAGCTTCATTCTTAGTTTCCACTGAATAAATGACTCACCGTCAAAAAGTGGAGGCCTTTGGCTCGACATACCTTCTTGCTCGGTTTTGAGATTTGTGGTTGCCATCTCACTGAATCATTGGATCCTTTGTAGTGAGTGTTCCTGCGCTCTGATACCACTTGTAGGATCTGCAAGGCACCACTAGAAGGGAGGGGGTTGAATAGTGGGTGCGGAAAATGTGGTTTTTAAAATTAGTTTGAACCAAAAACCCGACTTCTGAAAACAGTTTCTGTTTTCAGGACAAGTTTAAAACGTTTTTAAAACTAGGTTGTAGGTCTTCAAAAATTCTGAAATTTGGAGAGAACTTAGACTCAGATGTTATGAGTATCTCCTAATAATGTCAGATTAAAATTCAACCTTTAACCCCTTGAAAAATCGTTGGTGGTCAGATTGCGCAAATCTGCCAGAAACGATACACTGTTTGAAAAATTAATTCCTATTTGTACTTAACTCCAATTGCTATGAAATTTTAACCACTAACCCCTTATATGTTGTATTTAAATGGGTTGAAACAGTTTTGAGAAATTCTTTAGGAAAGTTAGTCAAATACACTCAAAGTCTCAACCTTTGCACGCCTGAAAATCAGACTGCACTAGTCTTAGAACTTTGGATGTTCGATTGACTTATACTAATCCAAAAGGGTTGAAACTTGTGCCAAAAGAACCTTAAAACGTGTGGCTATGTTTCCTGAAAATTTCGTGATTTTTGAAATTCGTTTACTATTTTTAAGAATGTGATTAAAAACAGTAAACAGTGCTGAAACAGAAAATCAGTGCTGAAAGTAAATGACACCAAGAATTTTATACTGGTTCGGTTATAAACAACCTACTCCAGTCTTTAAGGAACACCTTCCTTGGTTCACACTAGTCACACAACACAAATACACCTTACCACAGGGTTGATGGAGTTATACACCAACTCCAACCCTTTACAAACCTTGTACGTGAATACAATTGTCACGAACACCACCACTTTGCAAGATTGAAGATTGATCACACCTTGATCAATCTTTTACAAAGATAAAGAGTATGTGGTGGTATATTACAAGCCTATTCAAGGATAAGAATATAAGTACAATAGGCTTTCAAGAAGAAGAAAGAAAAAGAGTGTAGAAGAAGAAGGCTAGAACACTTTTGATCTTTGAATTTGCAACTCTTGTTCTTGTATTTGTTTTTGCTCTTCTCCTTTCCTTTAAAGCATATGGCCGCCCCCTTGGAGTGCCTTCCCCCTCTTGATAATTATCTTCTAAGTCCTTGGGAGAATGTGTGGCATCATTGTGACATGATCTTGCTTACTTGGCACCTTCTCATTGGATGATCATTTAACTTTTGCTTACTTGGCACTCATTGATCGGTTGAATGTTGTCATCATTTGATGACTAGAAAAATCTGAGAATTCCACTAAAAACATGTGCCAAAATCAACATAGAATAATTACCATAACCTCCAAGATCATCACATAAATTAAGCAAGAAAATTATTCTCCAAAAATTGCATGAAAAAGTCGCCCATTATGATCATGCACATGCTAAAATTTCAGCATGTGCAATATTCATCTTTTATTCAAATTATTGCCTATTTTGCATTGATTTAATCCATAAATTCAATCACCATTTAGTATGCAATATTCTCTTATTTTATGGAATAGAAATTAGGCACCAACAAGGCCAATATTTCGGCCAAGATACATTACTACACATGCTGAAATTTTCAGCATGTGTGATATTCAAATATATCACAATTTTAATTCCATAACTTATTCAAATTACTTCCAAATTATCTTCCAATTAATCACATGTTTCAAGACACAAAGTATAGCTCATAATGGAAGAAGTTTCTGCCACCACATTAGTGCACATGCTGAATTTTCAGCATGTGCCGCAATTGTGACAAAATTTGAAACATTACCTTTTGTAGCTTCTTTCTTTAAGTCACCAACTTTGTATGCTTCATTCTTGACCAATCAATATGCCAAAAAGGCTCCACATATGCTCCATCTCAGCTGTAGGTGGCGTGTACAAGTGTATATACATGTGCTGAATTTTATTTTTGCTAACTTTATAAAATAGTGCACATTTAATAATACACACATGTTATATTCTAATCAGCCCTTAATTTAATTTTCTAGAACACTTTAAGATGTATGACATATGTAAAAAGTTTCTAAATACGTGTCATATGATGTGCCAAAAATGTTCCATGTGTTGTGTACGTAGAAAACCGAATTTTCGATATTTATCGATTACCCGATTTTTCTCTAATTAAATTCCAACTTTTGCACATGTTATATATATTATGTTACACATAATATATATAATATAAACTTTAATTCTCAGCACTTGGATGGTCTAAAGTGGCGCCATTAATATGTGACAAAATTAAAATTGGAATCTCCACAATTTTGCCTTAATATGGGGTGATTTGTGTGTGCCAACATGGAATGATTTTATGGCTGATAATATCACCATTAGCACGAATGTTTTGAGAATTTTTGAAGTGTAGGGGTTGGCCATCTATTTATGGCAAGTACGTTACACGTTGGCGAAGTTTCGGTATTCGCCCAATACGACAATTTTTGGTTTAGAACCTTTTAACGTGTCGTATTTAATTTGTCATCACCATGACTTATATCATATGATATAAGACCTGAATATACTCATAAATATGAGTTAAGTATGGTAGTGTGACGTTAACATACGTACGTAAAATATATAACTTGTCGGTAGTACATTGGAATACATGTGTATGTGCCTTTTTCAAAAAATCTGAAAATATATGTATTTATATGTGTATATGCGTGTATATTAAATGAGGGGAGGAGGAGAAGACTTTCCTTCCTTAGCCTTGTTGCCTTTGTGCCTTTTCCAAATGTAGCTTCCTTTTCCAGGCGTGTGATGTTCATCTTGAACATGTGTTGAATTTATTTTTGTAAACTTTGTAAAATAGCGCACAATAATTATACACATATGGTATACCCCAATCAGCCCTAATTTGAATATTCTAGAACACTTTAGTATGTATTGAATATGCAAAATGTGTCTAGATACATATTACATGTCATGCCAAAAACGTTCCATGTGTTGTGTTCGTAGAAAACTGAATTTTTGACTTTTGTCGATTTCCGATTAAATTTCAACTTTTTGCACATGTTATATATATTATGTCACACATAATATACATAAATTAATATGAATATTCAGCTCTTAATGGCTGAGACAAAGGGCGCCACATGTGACATAAAAGAATGAAATTGAAATCTCCACAATTTGGCTTTAATTGGGGGTGATTTGTGTGTGCCAACATGGAATGATTTTATGGCTGAGTGTATCATGTAAGCCACGAAATTTGTGGCCATTTTTGAAGTGTAGGGGCTGGCCATCTATATATGGCAAGTACGTGACATGTTAGTGAAGTTTCGGCAGTCACCCGATACGAAAATTTTTGGTTTAGAACCTTGTAACATGTCGTAATAATTTTGTCATCACCAGAACTTATATCATATGATATAAAACCTGAATATACTCATAATATGAGGTAAGTATAGTGGTGTGACATTGACGTACGTTCGTAATATATATAACGTGTCGATAGTACGTCGGAATATATGTGATGTGCCTTTTTATAAAAAATCTGAATATATATATATATATATATATATATATATATATATATATATATTATCTATAAAAAGTGTGGACTATAAGGAGAGGAGACTTTCCATTTCCATGTTTGTTGCCATCATGCCTTCTTCAAATATATCTCCATTTAATGTACTTAGTTTATTCAACTAAGTACTTCACTTAATGAACTAGTTTAGTTCATTAATGGTGGCGCCTGAAAATAGTTTAAACACAAAAAATATTTGCCATTTGATGTAATCTTTAAAGCTTCATGGCTTGTTAGTACGGCAACATTATATATGAACTATATAAGACAAGTTTGTCGCAAAAACGTGTCAAGTCATAAAATGTGTCATGCATTCTTTCGCACCTGTTATTTAATTCATGCATTTTGTGAATCACTAAAAATATTTTTTCTCAACAATCTTCCCCTTTTGATGATTTACAAAATAACCTAAGTTCATGATTTAAATTTAGTCGCTCCCCCTCCAATCGTGCATAAATTCAAATTTCGAATTTTGTATTCCACCCTCTTGATTTTTGCAATCAATCACTCTCACTCCCTCTTAAATCATGCATTCTCTCTCCCTTTATTTTTGAAATAAAATCAAAAGTGCATGTAAGGAAGAAGTAACAATTAAAAAAAACTCATGCATTTCAATTTCGTTCTTAAGGGTTACTTATTCAACCTTTTGCAAATGTCCCTTTTGGTACCCTAATTTGGGTGACCTTTCTAGGTCTTCCAAAAGGTGAGAAAAGAGATGAAGACACAATATAATATATGTTAGGGGCAAATCCGTTTGGCCTTTGGCCGAGAATCCCATCATGCACATAGTATGATCTTTGTTTTTTATAAGCATTTCGGTTTGCTTGTACGGGGCGTGATCTAGATGCATTTTCGGTAAATGAACGTTGTGTATGCATTAATGGTTTCTTTTCGTATTTGTACGGCGCAAAATTATATCTCGTATGATATGAAGATAAAGCACGATGAGATGACATGGGGGGGATCTAGGCGTCTTCTTAGGCGCCACATATGGTTTATCTATTTTCTTAGATGGAATTAAATTGGTTCCCTTATTTAACTTCTCATTTTTCTCAACGTATCCTAATCCAGTTTTGTCGGTATCATGCTTTTGTGAAAAAATGATGCGATGTAGCATGTTTTTACCTGTGTCGAATTGTTTCACCATTTTTTCTAGCTCTATATTCCTTGATTTCAAATTTGAAATCTCGGATTTCATTTCATTGTTTTGTTTCGTTAATGATGTGACCTCTGATTTTAATGCATTGATTATGCAAGACGACTCTTCTTTTGAATCGTTTAATTGAGAAATAAGGTTCGTGTTAGAAAATTCTAACAACTTTTTGTCTTCAATTAATCGTTTCTTTTCTTTTGCAAGAGTCTTTGAGAACTTATGCAACTCTAAATATTGACTAAATAAATCATCATAAGAAGATTCAGAATCAGAATCAGAGTCAGAAGATACCTCATTTGATGCCTTAGATGTAAAGCATACTTGTGCCTTTTGTTCTTTCGTATCGTCAGTCTCAGAGTCAGATGAATCACTCCAAGTAGAGGCTTTGAAGGCTCTTCTCCTTTGTTTAGGTTCTGAGACGAGTCTAGTTTTGATCCGATCCTTGTCAAGGTATTTGTTCGTTTGTTTGTCCTTGTTCGGGCAGTCATATGACACGTGTCCAAGTTTCCCACATTCATAGCACTTTACTTCTTCATTATTTTTATTTCTATGATCCTTGGATGAAGTAGGCTTATGTTTGTTTTTAATCGATTTTCTCAAGACCTTTCTTAATCTTTTAGCCATCGTGATTAAATCTTCATCATCAGAATCTATGTCACTATCATCTACGCGATCATAAGAGGTAGAGACGTATTCATCTGATTTAAACGCTATAGCCTTATCATTTTTAGAAATAGATTCAGAATTTCTTAAAGTGAGTTTGTTTTCATATACCTTTAATGATCCGATCAATTCCTCCATTTTTATTGACTTAGTATCTTTACCTTGTTCGATTGCAGTGACTTTTGAATCCCATTCGGATGGGAGACTTCTTAGAATTTTTTGCACCCTCTCCTGCGAAGAGAATACCTTTCCAAGAGACTCAAGAGAATTGTAAATGTTAGTCAATCTTAGATCCATATCAATAATAGATTCATTTGGCAATAATTTAAAAGGCTCAAGTGTGGACATAATCATATTAATCTTGGACTCCTTTACTTGGCTAGTCCCTTCATGTTTCATCTCAAGAATTCTCCACATTTCTTGAGCACTAGAGCAATTAGATACGTAATTAGATTCACTTTTACTCAGCCCGTTTAAGAGTAATTGCATGGCTCTAGCATTCATACCTAGCTCTTTTTGGCATCACTAGTATATTCTTGTTTCGTTTTTATAAACTTAGAAGGGACAAAAGGACCATCTTCTATAATGGACCATAGGTCTATATCAATGGCCATAAAGAAAAGTTTCATTCTAAGTTTCCATTGAATAAAAGACTCACCATCGAAAAGAGGAGGCCTTACGGTTGACATTCCTTCTTGCTCGGTTTTGTATCTAGTGGTTGCCATCTCACTAAGATCATTGGATCTCCTTGTCGTGAGTATGCCTGCGCTCTGATACCACTTGTATGACCTGCAAGGCACCACTAGAAGGGGGGGTTGAATAGTGGGTGCAGAAAATTTGGTTTTTTTTTTTAAATTTTTTGATCCAAAAACCCACTTCTGAAAACAGTTTTTGTTTTTAGGTCATGTTTTGCAACGTATGAAAAACTAGGTTACAAGGCCTTCAAAAATTCTGAAATTTGGAGAGATTGTAGTCTCAGATGTTTTGAGTATCTCCTAAAAATTTCAGATCAAAATTCAACCTTTAACCCTTTGACAAATCGTTTGTGGTCAGATTACGAAAATCTATAAGAAACAGTAGTCTGATTTGAAAAATTTATTCCTATTGATCTGTAGCTCCAAATGGTCTAAAAATTTAATGAAAAGCCTGTTACTATATATATTTAAATGGGTTGAAACAGTTTAAATATGTAAAATACCTTCAAGTTCTCAAACATTGCAAGTCTGAAAATCAGATAGTACTAGTCTCAGAACTATTAACGTTTGACTGACTTATACTTGTCCAAAAGGGTTGAAACTTGCGCCAAATGAAACTTAGGAGATGTGGCTATGTTTCTGCGCAATTTTACAATTTTTGAATTTCTTTTACTATTTTTAAGATTGCAACGAAATGGATGCAAAGTGCAGGAAACTGAAAGTACTGTGCAAAAAAGTAAAGAACACAAGGAATTTTATACTGGTTTGGTTAAATCAACCTACTCCATTCTTCGAGGACACCTTCCTCAGTTATCACTAAACAAAATAACGCCTTACCACAAGGGTTGCTGGATTTACACACCAACTCCGACACTTTACAATCGAAACAAGCAATCACAATGATCACGAACACCACCACCGAGCGGATGAAGGTTTGATCACACATTGATCAACATTTTACAACAATAAGGCATTTATGGTGGTATGAATTAAGCCTATACAATATGTTTGAATATAGATACAATAGGCTTGAGAGAGAAAGAGAAGAGAGAAATGTAGAAGGAGAGAGTAGAGAGTCTTTTTGCACTTTTGAAATTGTGAGACTTGTCTTGCATTTTTGTTTGCTCTTCTTCTCCTTTTTATTTAAGGTTGGCCGCCCACTCCAGGGATTCTCTTCACCTTGGAAATTCTCTTTTAAGTCCTTCGAAGAATGCTTTGTATTGATATGACATCAACTTGCTTACTTGACACAACTTGATTGGATGATTGTCTTGGCTTGCTTACTTTGCACTCCTTGATTGGATGAGATTTGTCATCACTTGATGACCGTAAAAATCTGAGGATAACACTTAAAACATGTGTCAAAATAGTAGTAAAGACCTTGCCAAATATCATACAATTAATCCCAAATAATTTGGAGGGTAAATTAGTATCCAATGACTCCACAAAATCAGCCAACCATATGAAACACATGCTGAATTTTCAGCATGTGCAATAATCTCAAGATGTTCAAATTTTTGCCATATTATTACACATCAATCCCTTGATAATGGATAATCAAATTTATCACAATTAAGACTCAAAATATCGGCCACCCTTAATGTCTCACATGCTGAATTTTCAGCATGTGTTACATTTGTAACATAGTTTGAAATATTACCTTGTGTAGTCCATTAAGTCACTAACCTTGTGTAGTCCATTCTTCACAAATCAAGATGTCAACTAAGCTCCACATAAGCTCCATCAAGGCTGAGTAGGTGTGTGATGTTCATCTTGAACATGTGTTGAATTTATTTTTGTAAACTTTGTAAAATAGCGCACAATAATTATACACATATGGTATATTCCAATCAGCCCTAATTTGAATATTCTAGAACACTTTAGTATGTATTGAATATGCAAAATGCGTCTAGATACATATTACATGTCATTCCAAAAACGTTCCATGTGTTGTGTTCGTAGAAAACCAAATTTTCGACTTTTGTCGATGACGCGATTTTTCTCCGATTAAATTTCAACTTTTTGCACATGTTATATATATTATGTCACACATAATATACATAAATTAATTTGAATATTCAGCTCTTAATGGCTGAGACAAATGGCCCACATGTGACATAAAAGAATGAAATTGAAATCTCCACAATTTGGCCTTAATTGGAGGTGATTTGTGTGTGCCAACATGGAATTATTTTATGGATGAGTGTATCATGTAAGCCACGAAATTTGTGGCCATGTTTGAAGTGTAGGGGCTGGCCATCTATATATGGCAAGTACGTGACATGTTAGTGAAGTTTCGACAGTCACCCGATACGACAATTTTTGGTTTAGAACTTTGTAAAGTGTCGTAACAATTTTGTCATCACCATGACTTATATCATATGATATAAGACCTGAATATACTCATAAATATGAGGTATGTATAGTGGTGTGACGTTGACGTACGTTCGTAATATATGTAACGTGTCGGTAGTACGTCGGAATATATGTGTATGTGCCTTTTTATAAAAAATCTAAATATATATATATATATATATATATATATATATATATATAATATCTATAAAAAGTGTGGACTATAAGGATAGTAGAATTTCCATTCCATGTTTGTTGCCATCATGCCTTCTTCAAATATATCTCCATTTAATGAACTACTTAGTTCATTAAACTAAGTACTTCACTTAATGAACTAGTTTAGCTCATTAATGGTGGCACCTGAAAATAGTTTAAACACAACAAATGTTTACCATTTGATGTAAGCTTTAAAGCTTCATGGCTTGTTAGTACGACAACATTATATATAAAGTATATAAGGCAAGTTTGTCGCAAAAACGTGTCAAGTCATAAAATGTGTAATGCATTTCTTTAGCACACGTTATTTAAATCATGCATTTTGTGAATCACTCAAACCCTTTTTTCTCAACAGAAATTGCATTCAAAGTGGAACTCACACCCTATCAGATTTGGCTTCTATGGTTCACGCTGCTAAGAAAGTGGAAAGGCAACTTAAGACACTTACCTCTGTCCCTTCTTTTCGGCCTAATCCTTCAAACTTTTAGAAGGTACAGCCTAGGACAAGTTTCAGACTCCCACAGAGTCAAGGTCGTGGATTTCAAAGGAAGGCGCCACAAAGCTTTCTAAAATGTCCCACAACAAGCCACTCTCCAATCGTGGATAAAGGCAAAGCAAAGGTGGAAGGTACTACTTCTAACACTAGATTCTGTGATATTCAATGTTTTAAATGCTTAGGTAAAGGTCATTTTGCAAATCAATGCCCCAACCCTAGATGCATTCTGTTCATTGAGTAGTCTAATGAGTACCATTCTGAAGAAGAACTGGAAGAGAATGAGGAATTTGAGAAAACGTGTGAGGAAGAGGAAAAAAATAGTTGATAAGAGTAATGAATGTGAAATGAAGATTTCTTAGTTGTAAGACGTGCTTTAAATGTTCAAGTCAAAATGGAAGAACAAGATTTGCGAAGAGAAAACATTTTTCACATCCATTGCATGGTTAGAGGCAAAGTGTGTACGCTCATCATTAATTCTTGTTTATGTACAAATGTTGCAAGCATTGAAATTGTTAGGAAACTTGATTTACCCTTAATCAATCATCCACATCCTTATAGACTCATTTGGCCTAGTGTTTGTGGAGAAGATAAAGTTAATAAACAAGTCTTGATTCCTTTATCAATTGGTGAGTATTCTGATGAGGTCTTATGTGATGTAGCACCTATGCATTCAAGTCATATCTTTCTAGGTAGGCCATGACAATTTGATAACAAAGTAACATATGATGGCTATTTAAATAGGTATTCCTTTAGGCACCACAACAAACTCTTTAAGTTGCACGCACTACCCCCACAAAAGGTGTTTCAGGATCAGAAGAGAATGACCAAAAGTCAAAATGATCCAAAGGAAAAGGAATTGGAAAGAATATTCCTTAAGAACATTCTTTCTGACAAAGCTGAATCAAAGTGGAAAGAACTTGTCATTTGTCAGGAAAATAGAGATAAGAACAAGAGTGCTTTCTTTGCATCACAAAGTGAGGTGTTCCACTCAATCAATTCAAACAAAACTATGTACATCTTACTTTACAAAGAAATCTTATTTTCTTCATCTGATTTGCCCTCTACTTTGCCCAGTGAAGTCACCTCCCTACTGCAAGAAAATTCAAATGTGTTCCCTGAAGGAGATCCCAAAGGTTTACCACCTCTAAGAGGCATTGAGCATCAAAAAGATTTTATTCTCGGAGCTCTCCTATCCAATAGGCCTTCTTATAGAGCCAATCTAGAGGAAACTAAAGAGATCCAAAGACAAGTTGAGGAACTCTTAGACCAAGGTAAGGTGAGAGAGTATGAGCCCTTGTGTTGTACCTGTGATAGTTGTCCCTAAGAAAGATGGAACTTGGAGGATGTGCACCGACTGTAGAGCAATCAACAAGATTACTATGAAGTAAGGATACCCTATTCCTAGGTTGGATGAAATGTTGGACATATTACATAGGTCTAGATACTTTGCCAAGGTAGGTCTTAAGTTTGGATTGTATGAGTGGTTAGTCATGCCCTTTGGCCTAAATAATGCCCCTAGAACCTTTATGAGGTTGATGAATGAGGCCTTGAAGAAGTTCATTAGGAAATTTGGGGTAGTATACTTTGATGACATCCTTATCTACCCCAAATCCATCATTGAACACCTTATCCATTTGAGATCTGTGTTTGAAACATTGCAAAAGGAACAACTATACGTTCATTCTGTTTGGAGAAAGTAGTTTTTCTAGGTTTTGTGATCAGTGCTGAAGGGATTGAGATGGACAAAGAGAAGGCCAAGTCCATCACTGAATGGCCAACACCTAAGTCTGCAGAAGATATTAGGAGTTTTCATGGACTAGCCAGGTGTTTTGTCAAGGATTGCTGCACCCCTTAATGAGTTGGTTAAGAAAGACGTAATTTTTCAATGGGGAACCTCACAACAACAAGCTTTTGATGAACTTAAGAAACGCCTAACCTCAGCAATCATCCTAAGATTGCCAAACTTGGAAGGAAGTGTTATGTGCCGATTCACGTTTATCCTCTATGGGGCATGATGGTTTGCCTTTATCCTATACGAGTTATTGGGAGTTCTTCACACAGTAAATGGTTGATAATAGGATGTAAAACGTGTAAAATTGCGTTATGTGGGGTTTACATTGGAGCAGTATTGAATAAAGCTAAGAAACCCTAGTGAAAAGTTATGAGGAGCAGCCTTGAACTATTCAACCTATGACAAAGATCTTTTTGCCTTAGTTTGATCCTTACCAACTTGGCAACATTATTTGCAACCTAAGGAGTTTGTAATCCACACTGATCATGAAAGCATTAAATATCTTAAGGGCCAAGGTAAACTGAACAAAAGGCATGCAAAATGGGTTGAATACATCGAACAATTCCCATATGTAATCAAGTATAAGCAAGAAAAAGACAATGTTGTTGCTGATACTCTATCTCGTCGATATACTTTGATTACTACGCTGACTTGTAATATGTTTGGTTTTGAAAATATCAAAGTCTTATGCGTCTCTGATCATGGATTTAGTTCCATTTACAAAGCATGTCTTGAATCCACTTTTGATAAGTTCTATCTGCATGAAGGATTCTCGTTTAAGGAACAAAAGTTATGTATACCAATGTGTTCAATGAGGGAACTTTTAATCAAGGAAGCTCATGGAGGAGGCTTGATAGGTCATGTTGGCTTGTTCAAGACGTTAGAGATGCTTAAGGAATATTTCTTCTGGCCACACATGCGCGTGAATGTTGAAAAGGTATGTGCTAGTTGTATCACATGCAAGCAAGCTAAATCTAGAACACAACTTCATGGATTATACACTCCTTTACCTGTTCCGAATTCACCTTGGACTGATCTTTCAATGGACTTTTTGTTAGGATTGCCTGAGTCTAAGACTGGTAAGGATAGTATCTTTGTTGGTCTTGATAGATTTTCTACGATGGCATTTATTGCATGCAAGAAGGTGGATGATGCCACGCATGTATCTGACCTATTCTTTAAGGAAATTGTAAGATTGCATGGCATGCCCTGTACCATTGTAAGCGATAGGATACAAAGTTTTTAAGCCACTTCTGGCGTTTTCTGTGGAGTAGAATTGGTACTAAACTTCTTTTCTCTACAACTGCTCACCCACAAACTGATGGACAAACAGAAGTAGTCAATAAACTTTGTCACAATTGTTGTTTGTCATAATTCAGAAGAACTTAAAGAATTGGGAAGGTTTTTTAGCTTTCATTGAGTTTGCATACAATAGGAAAGTTCATAGCTGTACTTTTCATTCTCCTTTTGAAGTTGTTTATGGCTTTAACCCATTCTCCCCACTTGAATTAGTCTCCATTCCTATTCATGAACGTGTTAGTCATGATGGAGAACGTAAGGCTAAACTTGTCAAAGATTTACATGAAAAGGTTAAGTCATATAACAAGAACCGTACGGCTGTTATACTTGAACCTAGAGATCTCGTTTGGTTACACTTAAGGAATGAAAGGTTTCCTAAGGAAATCAAAGTTGATGCCAAGAGGCGATGGACCATTCAAAGTGTCCAAAGACTTGGAGATAACGCATACGTCCTTGACACCCCTGAAAAAAGGTATGGTTCTGTCTCTGAAACTTTTAATGTTGGTGAACTTACTCCATTTAGTGTTGATCCAGATTCGAGGTCGAATCCTTTTCAAGAGGGGGAGATGAGCCCCAACCAAGCCAAGAAGAACCAACCGCAGTGGGAGGTACACCAATGCAACACAAGGGCCTTATAACAAGGAGCATGGCCGTGAAATTGATGCATGAAGTTGGAACCTTGCTTTACAAGCATGTTGAGGATGAACCAAGTCAAAATAATCTACATTGGATCCATTTGCTACAAGCTTTAACTTAGTTTTTGAATCATGTAGTAATATATTAGTTAGTCTTGTGTGTATTGTTCATATTGTTGAGTGCTTAGCTTTCTTTCCTTTATAAATTGTTTTAAACTAACTAATACATGTCCTAGTATGCTGCATATGTTGTTTTCTGTATGTTTGAATTGATTTTAGGCAAAGGAAGCTTGATGAAGTCCATGCGAAACGTTCATGCACCAAGTCGAGTAGAAAGGGGAAGCTGGCAGGATGACACCCTCTTAGTGTTTCAGCCATACCTCACTAACCACAACTTCAATTGACTTGATTCTAGTTTGAGGTGAAAAAGCTAAGAGGATAAGCTAAATACTTGATGTTCAACACTTTCTCAGAAAAGGCCTGTACCCAGCACAAAATCGTTGCAACAAACTAGCTGCTTAGTCACTTGCTTCCAAAGGTCCACATCCGAAGCAGGTCAAATTCAAACAGGCATAACTCACTAATTTCTGATCGAAACTATGGAAAATATCTACAATTTTTATTTTGTGTGGAAGAGCTTAATCTGATTAGAAGATAAAGTTGTATTGCAAAACAATTCAGGGATCAAATCTGGACAGATTTTGCTTTCTTGATTGTTCAAGTGGGATTCTCAACCAATTAGCTGCAAGGGACCAATCCAACTCATCTAGGATGTCGTAAATAATATTCCCAAGAAAGGAGAGGCTGGTCCAATCAAAAATCAAAGGGAAAATCAACACGCAACAAGAAGAATATTGCTGCCGAGAAACACTTGCTGAAACCAATCATTTATATTCCAATTGTAACTTGTCTAAATTTTCTTCTTTGCTCCTATTGGACCTCACACATTTAAATCTTCCCCTAGAAGTCTTGTTTGGCTTATTTAAACATAGCTTAGGACAATGTAAAGGCATAATCTAAATTCACAAAAAAAAATCTACCGCAAGTTTTGCACCAAAGCTGAAATTTAGTTTTTCTTTCCTTTGAATCTTTGATTCCCTTCAAGAAACTTGAACAAATTCTTGATTTTATTACTCCATATGCTTGGGATGAATATTTGTTGAGAGAGTTTAAGGCTTGCTCAATCAAGTTGAAGTCATTTGCGAAGTGCTCATCTCACTTGGCTGAAATCCATACAATTGAAGTGTCGGGTGTTCTTGGAATGTTTTGCACTTCATCCTTGGCTCCAACTGGTTCCTTTGAGTTGAAGAGTGGTCTTACAATAGCTGAGTATTTGTGCACCATGTATTATTTCTTTCATACCTAGTCGTTTGTTTAATGTTTCTTGTTTGTAAAGTTGTTGTTTCAGTCTTGCATGGATAAACCTTGAGTCTCTTAGCTTGTTAGGCCTTTAGAGTTGTTTATTATGTTTCTATATTTATTAGAATTGTTTTAAGGACTTGTTAGGTTGTTGGAGACATTTGAAGGCCAAATGAGTTGAAGAGAAGCAAGCCCATTTCAGAATGTAATTTTCTAGCAGGACCAGTTTTCGTAAAACAACCGTATCTCTTCAACCACAACGGAAGATCAAATGATTCAAGTTTTGTTGGAAAAAAAAGACAATGACCTAACACGATCATGTTTTAAACATTTCCAAGATTTGTTGTCGTGATGGCCGAAAACAACCTTGAAGTTCAAGTACTGTTTCTACCAAATTCTGTGAGACACTTTTAGTAATTTGGACTTAACTCTTTAATGGGTGGGCCAAATTAAGAGAACTGCATATGTTTATTTTTATAGATTTAATGGGCTACAATTCTCTAAGAGGAGTCAAGGCCTAATTTTAGCGCAAGTAATCCAAAAACATGCCACAATTTAGACAAGTTTTCAGGAGCCCATACAGAAAACATTCTGGACATCCAAACTTTAAAGGGCCATATCTAACTCATCCCATGTCCAAATGAGGTGATCCAAAAGCCCAAATTGAATTTCAAATCATGATCTACAATTCAAGAAGGGATAAAGAACAGAATCTGCTTCTAGAAGGGGCTAAACCGTTTGCCAACAGATTGCACATTGTTTAGCCTTTCTGTAGTCTTTTGACTAGCCTTTTCTTTAGCATTGTAGATTAGAATTTTTTTTAATCTTCTTGACCCTATTTAAAGGGGTCATGGCCAGCCTTAGCATATAAAAAAGTTGGAGAATTGTTCATAAGAATTCTTGGGCAAAAACAGTCTACTTTCTCTTCACAAACACTTGTGAGTTTTGCTTTGATTTTCTTAGGAACAACTTGAATGCTTTCTTTGTTTCTTTGAAGATCAAAGTTAGAATCCAATCAAGGTGTGAGCAACCTTGTGGGGGATATCCAAGATCAAAGGTGTGACCATCCAAGAGGGTGCAAACTTGCTTGGGAAACAGGTAACTTTTGAAGGATAAAGGCTCAAACAAAAACCTTAATGACCAACGGCTAGGAGGGAGTTAAACTCTTGCCTCTAACTATTAAGGACCCAAGTGTTAAAGGAGACGATCCGTACAAGGCATGAAAACCGCGCATCAGTTTGGTATCAGAGCAAAGGTTCTCTTTTAATCTATCCTTCATTTTGTCTCTTTTTTGTCTTCATCTTTGTGTCATCGAAAAAAATTCTATTCCAAAAAAGAAAATTAGCCTTAAAACATTCATCCTACTTGCTGTTTTATTAAAAAAATACAACATATCTTTCTGGACTTGACAATATCAACACCTTGACATATTGGACAAGGGACCAAAATTTCCTTGACAGATTGGACATATTGTACACTTTGGACCTATTTGACATATTGGACACTTTGGGCCTATTGGACCATATTGGACAATTAGGACATATTGAACAGGACCAAATACCAAAGCTCCTTAGACATATTGACAAATGACCGTGACATATTGGAGTTACCTTGACAAGGACCCTATACAAGGACAAGGACAATCTTTAAAACATCTTAAAACGTTCAAAAGATTGCATCTTTGTTGTTGTTTATAACTGTTTTTGTTTGGGTTACTTAATCTTATATCCATTCTTGCTTGAATACATACTTGGGTATTAGGATCATTGTATAGAGATCTTTCATTTCAGTCACACCTATATTACTTCTACTAGCCTAAAAAGCCACCATTGTTAACTTTAAATCTTATTGCTATTTGAAGCTCTTAGTCATACTTGGATTTGTGCATCTTACTTGCATTGTGTGTTGTGTTTATTGATGCATACAAGTGATCCATACCCATACAAGCCTTACACTACAAAAGATTGAGTCTCTTTTCACAAGAACATCTTTAAACATCCTTTTGTATAAGATTCGGCTTAGAACAAGAAAAAAAATTTGAGCAAGAAGGTTGTTGTATTCTTTGATTAATCCTTTGGTTACTGTGAGTTTCTTATATTTCTGCCCCAAAAAAAAAGAGAACATAAAAAAAGCGTTACAACAAAAGGAGTACAAAACAGCCGCTATTCAAAAGAGACTACTTGAATTGCTTCAAAAGGTATCCTTGCACCATCAAAACACAACTTCCTACAACACCCACGAACAAAAAACAACCCTTTAATATACAACTCCGAGCACTTCTTTCTTTATGCATCTTGGACATTGCATACGTGTGACTAAGTGCATTGGGTCTAAGTGTGGTTAAGGATTGCCCAAGGCAACCCCTTAAGAATTCTTTGTCTCAGCCCTTTACATCACGTTTGGTTTCATAATTTCCTTGAATGTTAGAGTTTGTCTAAGTGTGTTGTGTGTCGTTTGCTCGGTATCCATTCTTACTTTGGTGGTACTAACCTCGTTTTGAAGATTGCACATGCTGTTGAACACCTCCACGTTGTTGCTCATCTTAGTTGCTTCTGGCCCACGATTGGATTAGAGGCACAAGAAAAGAGAGGTAAATGGCTTGTAAGGGTTTGTAAGGACTTAAAGAGGGGAGGTAAAAGCCTTAAGAGTCAAAAATACGAGTAAGAAAGGACAAGCACAAGTTAAAATTCTCTTTACACAACGTGACAAAGCTTCTTTAGTCTTTGTATTAGTTTTTCTTTTCTCTGTGTCCTTTTGATTTTGTTTCAGGTTTAGATGGATGATACACCGTTTAGGAATTCCAATACGCCCCCACCTTTGGAGGATATGAGGAATCCCGTAATAGAGGAGTATGTGCTCGGAGTGCTTAGAAGGACTATGGAGAGGTTACACCTATTGGAGGCTGAAAGGTCTAACCCCCGCCCCGCCCTCAAATATCTCAACCAGAAACCATAGAAGGAATTGGCTCCATGGCTAGAAATATAGCTACCCAATTTGAGGATCAAAGCTGCGTTCCAATTGATCCACCACGGCAAGCCGTTCGTGGCCAAATGATGGGGCAAAGAGGACGAGGCAGAGGAGGCCTACAACATGCCCCACTGTACATGCCAGCATTAGAGAGAGGTATCCTGAGGATGATCCATAAATGCATGATGGTAAATGGGGAAGAGATTATGAGGAACGTTTGATGTTGAAAATCATAGCTTTCAACGCCAAAACCGTGGCTATGATGTTCCTAATCGTGGTTACAATCCTAGGAACAATCAGGATGATGATGATTCCTATAAGACCAAGATGAACATTCCTCTATTTCAGGGGCGAAAGGATCCCGAATCATACCTCGAATGGGAAAGAAACGTAAAACTCATTTACTCTTATACTTCCTTTTCTGAACTAAGTGCGTTTTACAACCATTGAGTTTAGATAATACGCACTTCTTTGTTGGGATCAAACGCTAAGTACAAGAAAGAGGAGTAAAGAAGCACTCATTCCCCATTCAAACATGGGAGGAGACGAAAAGAGAAATGAGAAAAAAGTTTGTGCCTCAATTTTGTGAAAGAACTATGATTCAAAGACTAACCTAACTCAAGCAGGGAAATAGAACTGTTGATGAATACTATAAAGAAATGGAGTTGTTGATGATGAGATCACAGATGGATGAAAGAGAAGATGCTTTTATGGCAAGATTTCTAGAAGGATTGAACAAAGAAATTTCCCTTCCTATGGAGTTGCAATCTTATGCAACCTTAACATCGATGGTACACTTGGCAGAAAAGGTGGAAAGACAGTTGAGCAGGCCTTCCACACAAGGTAATATTCGGACCTCTACCCAACCCATGAACAGCTTTAGCACTCGACCGAATCCACTGTTTACATGGTCAAGCCAAGCTCCACACCATCCACCGTCACCATTTCAGGGCCGTGTGCAACAGCCACTACACTATCCACCTCAGCAGTAAGGTCGTGCACCACAAGCTCCCTCCCGAATCTACAAAGGCAAGCACAAGGTTGGTGAACAACCTCAAGATAAATCTTCTAACTCTTCTAGTAGATATAAGGACATTAAATGATTTAGATATCAAGGTTTAGGTCATATTGCATCTGAATGTCCTAATACTAAACGTATCATGTACATAGAGGAGAGTGGAGAGTATTATTCTAATTCTGAGCATGAAGAGGAAGAGAATGTTGATGAGAGAGTCGAACAGGATGAGGTTGAGGAATGCACTATTGAGGGAGAACTTGCATCTAGTGAGCTTTTAGTTGTTAAGAGATCACTTAATGCATAAACTAAAGTAGATGAACATGAACACAAGAGAGAACATATTTCATACACATTGCATGATAAAAGGAAAAGTATGCACCATGATTGTCGATGTAGGACGATGAGGATCAGGGATCCCATCAGGAGGTCATTGGTCTTATAACAAAAAGGAGGGCTAGAGAACTTGGACATCAAGTTGGAACCTTCTTGTATAGGCATGTGCAAGATGAACTTGAGGTTCATTGGGTTCACTTTATTGAACCTACAATGTGACCGTTAGGTACCTTGCGTGTGTGAGTGTGTTTTTATTTTGATTTTTGTCTCGTTTGCTTGTGATCCTTGTTTCTATATGTTTTTCTTATAGGAAAGTAGGTACATGCCAAATTTCAAGTCAAACGAAGTTTTAGAATTAGTTGCTTCCCAAGAGGAGACAAAAGGAATGTTGGTAATTTGGAGGTCGAAGTGGATGTTTTTGAAGATGAGGTTTAAAAGGCACGATCTAGAGAATGTTTGGAGCAACTTTTGTCGAGAGAATGTTCTATCCAAAGGAATGTTTGTCTCGAAGAATGTTTGTCTCAAGAGAATGTTCTATCCAAAGGAATGTCTCGAGGAATTTTTACATCAAAGATTTAGGCATTTTTTTTGAAGACAAGATAGGATGCAATCTCAAGTTTAAATTCAAGCCAAATTAATCCTACCACATCCACAAAGGGCTGGTCAAAATATCAAACCATTTTGAAGTCAATTCAAGTTCAAAGAAATAATTCAATATCTCATCATCATCTTATCACACGACCAAAGTGAGTTCAAAAGGGCTTAGCAAAATCCCAAGCTAGAATTCAAGATAAGAATCTGTTTGAATTCAAATTCAAACCATATTTGAACTTCAATCCAAGGCATCATCCGAGACCAAAGTTTAGCCAATCAAGACTCCTAAATCTTTCAAGGAACATGGCAAGCTGGCGGCAAGGAAGATCAAGATAACTTAGACTTTTAGCTAGATTCAAATTTTAGTTGTATTTCAGATTTCAAACAATTTTTTTGAACAAACTTTCAGCTAGCTTTTTGAGATGGAATCTAGTCCATCTCAGCCTAATTAGACACGGCTAGAATAGCATAAATAAAGGCCAAAGGGCTGAGTGTAGGCAGCTTGGAATTGAATGAAAGTAAACATTTGTTTTTCTCTCTAAATTGTGAGAATTTGTTTTCTTCGTTTTGTACTAAAAACCTAGGTTATTATCCTTCAAAGCTGAGCATTTTGAAGGTGTTTCCATTGCTAAAAGATGCCGTTCAGGAGGGCCAAAAGGTTTGCCTGATCAACGACTATCTTAAAGTCTTGGTTCTTGCTCAATTTGAACCAACCGTTTTCATCACTAAGGAAGCAAGGGGAAGTCTTCTTCTTTGTGCCTAAACCCTAGTGAAGAACGTTCGAAGGATGAAAGTACAACAACCCATGGTTAGCACGCATCAATTGGTATCATAGACAGGTTACTCTATTCCACCATCCCCCTTTCATTTGTGTCCGTTTTCCATTAACTTCAAATCTAGTCTTGAGTCCCTCATACTAATCTATTCTTTATGTCATTTGGTGTCTTTCATATTCAAAAAAAAGGAAACCGAGAGTCCAGTTTGTGATTTAAAGAAATCCTACCTTGATTTTGCATTGGGTTAGTCCTTATTGTTAATCATTTATGCGTCAGTTGCTTCATATTCTTGGTGTTAAATATTTGATTTTTATTCATCAAAACTTGAACAAGTTAGGGTTTTTGCATCTAGGTTACCTTCAGCCTCATTAAATTGCGATCATTGCCTATAAAGCCACCTAGGTCTCAATTCATTTAGTTGCTACCGAAGCTATTAACTGATGGTTATTATATGTGCCTTATGATTCATATTGTGATTCATTTCATGCTTTAATCCTGCTGTTCATACGGGTTTGTCCCTTTTCAAGTCCGAATTCCACCCACAAAAACCCTAGTTAGCCGCTTCCAACCCCCACGACGCAAAACCACCAAACAACCAAACCAAAAACACCGAAAGCAAATTCCAATCAGCCTCATCTGAACCGTTCCATCAAACTCCTCAGCCAATTTTACCAAAAACCATCCAGAACCAAAAGCCCAAAGTATTCGAATTAAACCCTAATTTCAAAACACTAATTTCGGACGTTTACCTTAACACAGCCCGAAACTCACCCCAAAACCAAATTAACATTACATATCAATATTCCCCCATCAAATATAACTTATTCCACCAAACAAATCACGTCCTACACCCTTCATTCACTATAAACCCCAATTCGGACGAACCACCCTTGAAAACACTAATTTTACCAACTCCCTTTTCTTTTTGCGAAAATTGAGACACTCCCAAGGTTGATTTTACATATTTGAAGGTACCTTGTTGAAATTGATAGCTAATTGCACGGTATTGTCCAAAAATAAAATTTTGGACAAAAAGAGTGTAATTACGATTTTGCCCTTGATCAAAAAAAATTCTGGAAACTGAGACTTCCTCATATAATTCTCAGTAAGAAAAACAAAGAAAACAAAAGAAAAAGAGAAAGGAAAAGGGTAAAAGTGTTTGTGTGTTGAAATTTTTTGGTGCAATTTAGTGATTTCTGGTACCATCTCTTAACCTTGCTAGGTCTAACCGTACCCTACCTTTATTTCTCATATACTGAGCCTCTTGAACTAATTACACACTTGGATGCTTGATTGTTGCATGATTTGAACCATATTGAGGATAATAAGTGCATAGAATCAAAATTGGCTAAAGATTGCCTACAGCAACCCTTAGTTCTTCTTTTGTTCAGCCTTTGACATAATTTTGGTCTCTTATATCCTTTGAATCTTAGTGGAAAAGTTCAAGTTTATGTTCCTTTCTCTTTGGTTCCGTTTTAATACTTTTTAGTGAGAATTATGCCCAAACTCTGCTAATTGATACATCACGGGTTGGTAACATTTTAGATTATACTTTTACCGTAATTTGGAATATATTTCGGTGGTAAAGTGACCTGGATAGGTACAGCAAAGTGATGAAACAAGTTGGAGCAAACTTGAAGCCAAAAGTGAGAAAAGTGGAAACTAGTGTGATTGGAAGAAGGCTGGGGAAACACCTTTCTTAATTGACCACTATGAACTTTATTAACCTCAGGTTGATCAAAAAAAAAGTTGTAAGAGAGTGGAAATAAATAAAAAAGAGTGTCCGTATTTTGTTTTCATTAACCGACTCAGGTTTGCTTGTTTTTATGTCAGTTTGTTTTCTTTCTTTTTCGTCCTTGTTTCTTTGTACAATTTAGGTGTGACATGGAGCCTAGTACTCCAACCTCGACTACCAAGTCAAAGGAGGTTGAGAGATATGACACCACTCAACAACAAATGCTAGAGCTGTTAAAGAAACTTATGTACGATAATGAAATAATCAAAAACATGTTGGAAGATGTTGAAAGGAGTCAAAAATCAAGTGATGGCCAAGGAACCAGTAGGGGCACCGCTACACCTCAAACAAGACGGCCTACACAAGAGGAAGTTGAGGAGGAAAGCCATAGACCACCTCAAATTGAGCCAAGAGGGTTTGTACCTCCACCACTGCCAAGGAGACATGCTCCGAGAAGGTATAATGATGAGTATAATCCATTTGAACAGAATGAGAATGACTTTGATGACCACCCTCCCCGTGGTTACCAAAGATGTCCTAATCCTCTTTCCACACAAGATGACAATTTTCTAAAAACGAAAATTAGCATTCTAATGTTTTACGGTAAAAGTAACGTAGAGGAATACTTAGAGTGGGAAACAAAAATAGATTTAATCTTTTCTTGTACCAACTATAGTGAGTTACAAAAGGTGAGGCACACTTCTATTGAGTTTGTTAGATACACGTTAAATTGGTGGACAAATTTGTATCGAAATAGGACTAAAACAAGACAACCCCGATTTGTCACATGGGAAGAAATGAAATATGAAATGATACATCGATATTCATCCCAATCAATTTTGAAAGTTCTATTTTCACGAGTTGGCAAAATTTAAAACAAGGTTCCAAAAGTGTGGATGAATTTTACCAGTAATTAAAAATCTTGTTGGAAAGATTCAATTTGCAGGAACCTGAAGAAACCACCAAAGCACGCTTCCTACATGGACTAAATAGGGAGACTGCATAGAAGGTTGAACTTCAACCTTATCTTGACCTAATGTCCATGGTCCACATGGCTGAGAAGATTGAACAACAGCTAAAGGTACGTAGTTTCTCCAATTTCAATTCAGCTTATCGCACGAATCAATGTTCTTCAAAGTTTCAAGGCAGATCTTTAGGAACTGGAAGCTCACAGCCTACAAGAGGCCACACACGTGACAAAAGTGGGTCACAAAAGTTTGACAATTGTGTGCAAGGCACACAAAAGCAGGATGAATGAGGAAAGCAAAAAGCCTCTACAGGGAATTCATCTGATCCCTCTACCAGGCTTAGAAACATTAAATGCTTTAAGTGTCAAGGTCATGGTCACATAGGAAGGGAGTGTCCTAACGCTAAAAGAGTCATGTTACTTGAGGAAACTAATGAATACGTGACAAAATCTGAGCATGACAATGAATCTAAGCATGATAATGAAACTGAACCCGAAGAGGACTTAGGGGCACAAGATGACTATGATACTAAGGAATTCCTTGTTGTGCGTAGAGCTTTGAATGTATATCCGAAATTAGATGATCATGAACAGCATAGAGAAAACATTTTCCATAGTCATTGCATGATAAATGGTAAAGTATGCACTTTAATCATTGATTTCGGTTCTTGTGCAAATGTGGTGATGCGCCCCAGCCAAGCCAAGAAGAACCAATCACAGCGGGAGGTACACCAATGCAAGCCAAGGGCCCTATAACAAGGAGCATGACCAATAAATTGATGCATGAAGTGGGAACCTTCCTTTACAAGCATGTTGAGGATGAACCAAGTCAAGGTAGCCTACGTTAGATCTATTTGCTAAAAGCTTTAATTTAGTTTTGAACCGTGTTGTAATATATTCGGTGATCTTGTGTGTATTGTTCATATTGTTGTGTGCTTAGCTTTCTTTCCTTTATAAGTTTTTGTAAACTAACCTAGACATGTCCTAGTATGTTGCATATGTTATTTGGTGTATGTTTGAACTGATTTTAGGCCAAGGAAGCTTGATGGAATCCATGCCAAACGTTCAAACGCCAAGTTGAGTTGAAAGGGCAAGCTTGCAGGATGACACCCTCTTAGTGTTTTAGCCATACCTCACCAACCACAACTCCAATTGACGTGATTCTAGTTGGAGGTGAAAGATAAGAGAATAAGCTACAATGTTGATGTTCAGCACTGTCCTAGAAAAGGTCTATATCCAGATACACAATCGTTGCAACAAACTGGTTGCTTAGTCACCTGCTTCCAAAGGTCCACATCCGAAGCAGGTCAATTTCAAACGGGCAAAACTCACTCATTTCAGCTCCAAACGACAACATTCTGGTGTCAAAACACATCTAAAGGAAAAGCTCTACAACTTTTATTTTATGTGCAAGAGCTGAGTCTGATTGGAAGATAGCTTCATATTGCAAAATAATTCAAATATCAAATCTGGACAGATTTTGCTTTCTTAATTGTCCAAGTGGGATTCTCAACCAATCAGCTGAAAGGAGTAGGACCTGTATAGCACTACTAGAAGGGGGGTTTAATAGTGGGTGCTGAAAATTTTGTTTTTAAAAACTTTTTAACCAAAAACTCACTTCTGAAAACAGCTTCTGTTTTCAGATCCTGAATTGAAACGATTTAAAGACCTAGTTAAAGACCTCTAAAAATTATGAAATTCAGTGTAAATGAACTCTCAGATGTTATAAGTATCTCATAAAAATTTCAGAATAAAAATCCACTCCTAACCTCTTGAAAATACGTTCTTGGTCAGATTGTACGAATATCTCAGAAACCGTGTTCCGACTTGAAAAATTTATTCCTATTAAATGGAGACTCCAAATGGTCTGAAAATTTAATTACAAGACCCTCAAGATATGTACTTCAATGGTTTTCAACATGTTTCAAAAATTCCTTTGGGAAATATATCAATCATGTTAATGTTCTCAACCTTTGCAACTCTGAAAATCAGATTGCACTAGTCTCAGACCTATTCAAGTTTAGTTGACTTATACTTATCCAAATGAGTTGAAACTTATGCCAAATGAAAACTAAGAGGTGTGGTTATGTTTCTGCAAAGTTTTACGATTTTTGAAATTCGTTTGCTATTTTTTCTGTTGCAACAAAATCGATGCAGAATGCTGGAAACTGAAACTAAAATGCTGAGAATAAGAACACCAAGGATTTTATACTGGTTTGGTTAAAACAACCTACTCCAGTCTTCGAGGACACCTTTCTCGGTTATCACTAAACACAAAAAACACCTTAACACAAGGGTTACTGGAGTTATACACCAACTCCACCCTTTTACAATCAATACAACCAAAATAACCAAACAAACTGATCACAAACACCACCAATCGAATGAAGGTTTGATCACACCTTGATCAACCTTTTACAACAATGTATGAGTATGGGTGGTATAAACAAAGCCTATATAATATTTTAAATATATGAACAATAGGCTTGAGAGAGGAAGATGAAGAAAGAAAAAGAGGAGAAGAAAGTAGTAGAGCTTCTTGATCCTGAGAGAATGAGAGTTGTGTTCTTGAACTTGTTTGCACTATTCTTCTCTTTTTTATCATAATGTGGCCGCCCCCTTTAGGTCTTCTACTATCTTGAGAATTCTCTTTGATGCCCTTGGTAGATTGCCTTCTGTAGATGTTACGGCCGAAACAAAAAAAGAAAAAAAAGGAATAGTAATAAAATAAAGGATAGAGATAAATACATATTAAATGGTAAGTAGAGTTACACTAGGAAACCTAAACCAAAATCTAATGGGAAAGCTAAAATCTACCCTAACTCCCCCCCTCCACCATATATATACATATACACGCATAACACTAAAAAAACCCCACCCAGCCGCTCGACACACACACGCAAGCTCAAGGAAAAAAAGAAAAAAAGAGAAGAGAGAAAAAAGAGAGAAGAAGAAGGCAGGCGAGGCCCCGAACCCAAGTTTTAATCCGTTGAATTTATTCGTGTTATCGTCAATCGAGGTAGGTGCCTCTTCCCCCCCTCAAACGGGTATAATCCATGTGGTTCGTTGTTTTTGTTTGTTTAAGATATTAATTTTCCATATATTTTATATGACAAAGCATGAGATGATTTGTTTATTGTTGATACGTGCGTGTATGTGTATGGATTTGCTGGTATGATTGGATTACATTAAAAATACCCTCAAATTAATCCAAAAGATTAGAAATTTTCATACTTGTAGTTGTTTAAAATAGCGTTTTGTCCTTAGAATAGGTTTATCTAGTCTGGAATAGGTTGGGATTGGGTTGGAAGTCGGAAAAACGGGTCTGACAGACGAGTTTCAGGTGTGGCGGGTGGGGCCCAAGCGCGGCGCCTAACGGCACGTCCGGACACGCACTGACGTGTCCACTTCCAAAATATGCATCGCGTTATAACGAGTCCAATGCAACTGGTTTGAGGTTAATCGGAGTTAAAACGAAGATTTTATTGAGGTTTGAAGGAAATCAGAATTAATTGAAAAAAATAAAATAAACGTATTTTCCAGGTCAGCCAGGTCAGGCCGACCGGGATTTCTAGTCTGACCCGCCAGGCTGACCCGGTTTCTGGTCTGGGTTGGTCCGAAAATTTTAAAAAAACAAAAAAAAAAGAGGAGGGAAGGAATGGACCGGACCTGGCTGCCAGACTGGGCTGGATGGCCAGCGGACTGGACCAAGACAGCAGGCCAGGCCCAAAATCGAATTTAATTAAAAAGAAAAGAAATTTCAGAAATTAATTTCTGAAATGATTAAATAATGAATAATTAATTAAAATTAGTTTGAAATTCTAGAAAAATATATTTAATAATCAGAAAATTCTAAATAAATTCCAGAAAATATAAAATATTAAAATTAAATTATTTCCACCTAATTTTTGAATTTTGGAAAATTTAAGTAATTAAAAATAAATAGTAATAAATAGAATTAAATAAGAAAAAATAAGAAAAAATAGTAGAAAATTCTAGGAAAGTAATACAAGCTAAGGAAAAATAAAAGTGGTGATAAATAACAACTTTTCAATATTCGGAAAATTTACGTAACCAAATATTGAGTGCCGGAGGTAGTGTGGATGGGCGTACGGGCCCCAGGTGACTTTGTTGTTGCATTCATGGCACGTGCATTTGCATTTGGAGTGGGTTGAGATGTACGGGTCTCAGACGCTCGAGAGGAGTGGATCATGGTGTACGGGCCATGAGTATTCGGTTTTGGTAGATCATGGTGTACGTGCCATGAGTATTCGGTTGTGGTGGATCGTGGTGTACGGGCCATAGGCATCGGTTATGGTGTACGGGCCACGGGCATCGGTCAGGGTGGATCGTGGTGTACGGGCCATGGGCATCCGTCAAGATGGATTGTAGTGTACGAGCTACAGACATCCAGTCAATTCCGGGATCATGCATTGTATATAGGTCTAGGGGCATATTGCATGACATGATTCTTGTTGCGTGTGACACGTGGATTGAGCATGCATCACGTACTTGTGCATTTTATGTGGAGTGCTTTACTTACCGAATTTACTTTATCTTATGCATGTTATATTATATTTATGTGCTATGTGGTTATATCATCTCGGTATGCACGTTTTGTATTGGTTTGAGGCGGGCATCTACTGGGTGATTTTCTGTCACTCACCCCTACTTCCTAGGTGAGCCGGATGAGGACTACGAGCACATCTTTGTTGAGGACGGGGCGGACATAGCGGAGTGGACCGGTTGAGAGCTGCAGCTAGTATATGAGGGGACTTTGCAGCCGTTTTGTTTTTAGTTATCTTTTGGGGATTTTCACAGACTTCTTTACTGCTGTATTATCAGCTTTTTTTTATTTAGTGATGTAATAACAATTATTCGAGTTTAATTCAAGTTATGATTTTCGTTCTTGCGAGAAAAATTTCTACGTCATTTCTGACACGTAAGAGATTGATTCGACACCTTGTATTCTCCCTAGCGAGATACGGCGGGTGCACTGTTCCCGATGTTAGGGCTCAGGAGCGGGGCGCTACAGGTGGTATCAGAGCCGAGGATTCAGATCCACCTCGGAAATACAGGATTAATTAGAATACTTAGACATAAGTTACGATTTTACCCTAATAAACAAAGTAGACTTAAGCGATGATCTTAGACCTAAGTTATGATCGGGTCATGGGAGGCGTGTGCCGATGGTGAGCTTTTCTTGCCTAATTATCGATTTATCCGCGTTCCACCTTTTAACTTATTATTGACTAATCTGATTTCGTCTCATGAACTTGAATTACAGAAGATGCCTCCACGACGTGATCCAGCTGGTAATAATGGTGACGATTAGCAGGGTCAGGGGACCATCCCCCAAGTACTGGCAGATACGCTGGCCACGTTGACGGCCTTGGTGGCCCAGCAGCAAGTGCAGATGGCTCACCTGCAACAACAGCATCAGCAGCAACAACAACCACCACCACCACCCCAGGGGCTTCGATTCTTTTATCGGGAGATGCAGCACTCCCGGATACCTATGTTCAGGGGTACCACCCGACCAGAGGAGGCAGAGATTTGTCTCAAGAATAAATCTGATCAGTTGAGGTGTTTAGAGGTTCCGGATGGCCTGAAGGTGGATGTGGTGGTACCATTCTTGTAGGGCGATGCAGAGCAATGGTGGCAGGGTGTGGTACGTAGATGGACTACACCGCCGACATGGGCCCAGTTTAGGGAGGAGTACTAGATGCACTACGTTCCTGAGAGTGTCACTCAAAGGAGGATGACAGAGTTTCAGCTCCTAACACAGGGGTCCATGATTGTTGATCAATATTCTGAGAGATTTCATGCACTTGGGAGATACATGCTTGCTATCATGGACGACAAGAGGGCAAATATATTGAAGTTCGAGACGGGTTTGAGCTCACGCATTCAGTCATTGATCATATGCGCCCAGCCTACCACTTTTGAGGGATTGTTGGAGGTGTGTCATAAGATCAAGGGTGACCTCGTGAGGGTTGCAGCGGCCGACAGGGCCAAGAGACCACGAGAGGAGTTCCGTTCAGGGAGATCAGGGAGATGGTTAAAGATTCCACGCCGACACTCGACCGGACGATTCTCTGGGCCACCGCAGCAGGGACAGGGATCGGCGACTCGGCCACTGATGATTGAGGGTTCTACAGCGACGGCAGTGCAGCCACTCAGGGCAGTTGGACCACCACCTCCAGTATGTGCAGCCACTCAGGGCAGTTCTCTCCTTAGTGAAGTACGGCAGGTGCACCATATCCGAATAGGCCGGGATGCGGGGCGCTACAGGTGGTATCAGAGCTGAGGCTCCAGATCTGGGCAGAATATAGAATTAAGTTACGATTTTAGCAACCTAAGTTTGATCTTAGATCTAAGTCATGATCCTAGATGAGAGTTGACCTTAGACTAGGATGACTTAGACTGGAAATTAGGGTTTTGACCGGATGATAAAACCCTAGTCGATGGCCATCTATAGAATGTAATCATGCCTGCTTGTATGACTTTAAGATCTTGTTTGGATTACGAATTTAATTTTGTCGCTTAATCTGAATATTTATATCTTGAGTAAGACTCCGACGCTCTGTGGTGCGGATGGCATCACGGTTCGGTAAAATGACATCATTGCTGACACCTCCAGGAAATAGTAGGCTTTATTACCAACAGTTAGTAAGAACGTATTCCGAAGTTTAACTGGGAATTTAGTTCGGAAAAAGGCAGAAAGATGGTTAAGTGAAGTTGAAGGTAACTTCATGTCGATACAGATGCCGAATAGGATAAAAAGCACAGAATATCCGACCGTTTTTGAACAGTAAGGACAACCAGTGGTGGAGGACTTGTACCCAACCACCAGCCCGATCAATAACTTAGGCGGAATTTTCTAAAAGAGTTTAGTAAGTTCTTCTTCTCCCAAGGACTTAGTCACGAGAAGAGTTGAGGATTTTGAGTTATTAAGACAAGGATTAGGCATCTCCATCTCAGAATACGCGTTCACTACTTTAGGACGGTGTGTTCCTTTGATCATGAGAAATAGAAAGTTTAAGGTGATCAGATTTGTGCGCGGTCTAGAACCCCCCAGATCAAATTAAGCTAAGTCAAGTCGTATTCAAGGACCTTTGGTGAATTATTGGTGGACCGCTACAGAGCGGAATGCGATAGTAAGGGAACGAAAGAATGAAAGAAATGATTTAACGAGCGTACCAAGAAAACGAAGTAGAAGGTGGGAGCTGTACCCACATAAGGTTAGTTTATGCGGATGACAAAGAAACAACCAAGGTACGCCTAATAACTGTGAAGTACCTATGTCCTCTGTTCTACTTCCTATTAACCAAGTATGAGTGATTATGGTAGTTTTCTTTAAGTTATGATGAGTAGACCACAAGTAAGTAAGTTAGATTATTAGTGATACCATGACTAAGTATGACACCGTGTTTGGGACTCGGGGTCCTCATCATGATGCGTCACTATAGCACTTGTACACATTTTGTTGCACTATATGGGGAGTGGATCGGCATATCGTGTGCTATTAACAAGAGTACTATAGCCAAATGGGAACACCTTATGACATCACGATATGAAAACACTATGTTAGGCAAGCTATGGAAAATAGGTCACGATTATGAAAACCATGTTTTATGAGAACGGGCCACCTTAGAATGATAATAAAGAATTCCCCAAGTCTATGAAGGCAACTCACCAAAGGGGCTTGCCGAACCAAAAAGGGAAAAAGTGCATGAGCTTTTAAGAGAGGAACTTATCCGCCCCAACGTTTCGCCTGATGTACTCCCGTGTTATTCGTAGAAAAGAAGAATGGAGGCCGCATCTTTGCGTAGATCATAAAGAACTCAACATGGTCACCATAAGAATGAATACCCTTTGACTAAGATCAATGATCCACTTAACCAGCTTTGTGTAAGCAATTGATAAGTGATGTATTGTTTGGGAGTCAGGTAACTTGCTTAGTGAACCTGTATATTAGAGTTTCTTGTGGAAGAATTCATAGAAATGTGGTAAGATGATGAAGCGTTACGGGACTGTTTAGGAAAAGATCTGAAACAATGGTCATTTGGGAGGCGGAATAGAGAATCCCATAAGACATAATATTTGGATCAGGAATTCATAAGTTGAGGGTATCTAATACACTACAGCAGTGACGTTACAACTTGGCATGTCCTCATTCCATATGTATAACATGATGGTCCAAATAGTGATACGTGCATGTTGCAGGTATCAAAAGAGGAAACAAGGATTTAGGATGAACAAGAAACATTTCAAATGTCATAAAGGGGACATAAGTTTCAAAGGAGAAACCACAACTTCTAGTTCGATATTATGGAATGATCGCAAAAAGTAAAAGTTATTACGTAGTAAGGCGATCAGCGAGACGGATAAATGTAGCACATACCTTATGAAGAGCTTGGTATGTGTACCTTATGGGAATTATTCCAGAAGGCGTTGGCTACTGTTTCATACGTAAGTTGACCGTTACATGATTACTGAAAGGACGCTTACAGAAAAGAGCTAATGGTCTATATCCCAGAGTTAATGACCTCTGCCAAATTTTTCATATTATGAAAAAGGAAATTATAAGCCTTTTATGATCATGATTACACGGAACGGATGTCATTATCAGTAGCATAAAGATTGCAAGTGCTTAAGGTATGAGATAGGTTACGATAACACCTCTAGAAAATTTGAATAAGTTCCGATGAGACCTCTAAGATGAATTGAACGAAGCAGTTCTGAGGTAAGTAAATAGACGCTTTAATCTGAAGATAAGGAAGGAGCCCTGAAGGTTGTTGAGTCGAAAGAAAAGGAGTTGAGAAAGAGATCCATACCAATGGTAAAGGTTCAGTAGAAGTACCATCTTGGATTAGAGCCACATGGGAAATGGAAGAAAACATGAGGAGTAGATGCCCCATCTTTTGACTTGTCTCTTAAGTTTCGAGGACGAAACTTATGTTAAGGGGGGGAGAATGTTGTACCCCGACGAAAAGTCATATTGTACTTGAAGACTCGTATGAGTAAATTAATAAGTGATATCCTTCAAGTGCCTTTCACTAAGTTTCCTTAGTGATTCTTTTATTTTAGGATGATAAGCAAATGATATAATCAATTCAAGAGTGAGTTATGGACTATATGAGGTGGCCAATTCACTTCCAAAGGCTCAAGAAAATTCAGCCACAAGGCATAAAAAGGGGCCTTAAAGAGGTTTTTCCAAATTATAGGAGAGGTTAATCTTAAGGGTCTTCTTAAAATAAGCCCAAAATGGAAATTAAGGAGTTGTAAGTAGTGGACAATTTTCCCCCCAACTATTACAAAATTTCGGCCCTTTAGCCATGAGGAATTAAGAATTTCCTAATTTTATTTTAAAACAAGAAAAGGGGAAATTATCAATTAATTAGGGGACAATTATCTACATAACTCTTCATATAAGAAAAATTAAGCATGGTAAAGGGTCACCCAAGCCTAAGAACCCCCCCCCCCATGGTTGACCAAGAGGATTACCATGGTTACTTAATATTAACTACAAGGTTAAAGAAGTAACTCTAGTTGGATAAAGTAACTTAGGTTAGCCATAAAGTAACTATAGTTGACATAAAGTAACTATAGTTGAAATTAAGTAACTATAGTTGACATAAAGTAACTATAGTTGACATAAAATAACTATAGTTGGAATAAAGTAACTATAGTTAAATTAAAGTAACCTTGGTTAGTTAAAAGTAACCAAGGTTGATTAGCCTAACTAAGCTAAGGAAAACCCCTTCCCCTCTCACATTACCCACAGCTACCTCCTTAACCAAGGGGAAGAAAACTTTCTTCAAAGCAACTCTAGAACATTCAACTCTCAAGAAGTCACAATGGAGCAAAGCGACTTCCCTATTTCTCCCTTGTAGTATACGGCTAGTTGAAGAGGTCCAAGAACCATCTTCAAGCTCAAAGAATTCATCTAGGTAAGTACATGCTAAGCATTCCAAGTGAATTCTATGTTTCAAAGAATGAAACTCACATTGGTATCCCTCTTGTCTTGCCAAAAACATGACACTCAAATGGTCACTAGGAGAAGAATTGTCAAGCTACTAGGAGGAGCTAACATCTTAGTGGTTTGAATCCATTTCAAGCCCATCCAAGTTTCATTTTGGTAAGGAAATCATACCCTCAATATAGTTGTTTCTTCATTAAGATATTAACTAATGTTCATTCTTCTTCCTCCTCTCAAAACCGTGGGCTATATGTAAGTTGGAGGAAGACTTCACTCCATTTCAACCAAGGCTCATGCTAAGGAAAAGCTCTAAGGGTCAAAGAGGCAAGTATACCCTAGCCAATCTTGCCTTATTTGTGAAGTGCATGCTTGAATGGCTAGCTATTATTAGGCTATGAATCTTAGTTAAAGATGCTAAGTACAAGACATGAAAACTAGTTGTTATAAGAAAAGTGATGGTATGAGCAAATGATTTGTTGTATGAATGGGTGTGACTGTTTTGATATGATTCATAAACAGTTTATTTATGGTTTAAAGCATGTTGTGAGGATTTTAAACATTATGTTGAAGTGTGTGTTTAACGGGTATTAAGTCAATTTTAAGGAATGAAGTTGATTTGAAATGCTTGAACCATAGAAGTGGAGAAGTGCTGGAACTACTGGAGCTGGACAGATTTGTGAAGCTAATTGTGTGATCTGAAAACGAATCTTAGGAGCGTTCAAATTGGCTAGTTTTTGGTGTGATGTTAGCCTTATATGTTTATGAAATGTGTGAGTTGGAATTTCAATAAAAGAGGTTGTGGTTTGTCCTTAATGAAATGTTTAGCAAGAGTTGGTAAAACAGAAGTACTGGAGCAGGACAGTTTTATGTGACATGTTTAACGACCTAGAAATGAACCTTAGGAAGGTCCAAATTGACTAATTTTTGGTATGATGATAGCCTCATATGTGTAATAAATGTGTGAGTTGGAATTTTGGTAAAAGGATATGGGATGGACCAGAGTATAATTTTTAGTAGGAGCTGCTCAGACAGAAGTACTAGAGCTGAACAGTTTTATGTGGTATGTTGTACGCCCTGAAAAACATGTGGATCAAATGAGCAAGACCAACACTTCAAGATGGTCGTTGATCAGGCAAACCAATATGGCCCTCCGGGACGGCACCTTTTAGCAATGGCAACACCTTTAAAATGCTCAACTTTGAAGGATCATAACTTAGGTTTTTAATGCAAAACCAAGAAAACAAAGTCTCACAAGAAGTGAAGAAAATATCAAGAATTGTTATTCATCAAAAGTTGCTTTCCTAGGCACCCTAAGGGCTCTATTTATAGGCTTCTACTCGTCCTTATTCAGCCTTACAATGATTAGAAAATACTTCAAATAAGCCAGCTAACAAGTGTTTAAAAATTGAAACTTGTTTGAATTCAAAACTAAAACAAATTCTAGCTAAAATTTGAATTGCTTGTAGATTGCCATCTTCTCTCTTCCAGCCGTGTATGATGACTAAATGGAGGTGTTTGAGACCTGATTTGATGATGATAAAGTGGTTGGAGTTGAATTCAAAGGTTGGTTGAAGTTCGAATTCGAATTGAGTTTGAATTTGAATTCAAATTTGGGTTCAACTTTGAATTGTCATCTCATCTCCTCCTTGCTTCAAGAATGGCATGTAGATGGCTTCAAGGTGTCTAGGATGTTGAATTCAAATGTTGGTTGAAATTTGAATTCAAATTGAGTTTGAATTTGAATTCGAATTTGGGTTCAACTTTGAATCGTAGACTCATCTTCCTCTTAACCTCCAAGATGGCGTGTGGAATGGACCAAGATAAGGCTGAGAATTTCTTGAAATATAAATCTCAAATTGGTTGAAACTTGAATTCAAATAATGGTTCAATTTAAATTCAAGTTTGTCTTCAAGTTTGAATGCGATTTAGTCTCCATCTTTGAACTTCAAGTTGGACGCCACTATGGAGATAATTTGAGCTGGATTTTGAAAATGGAATTCCATCTTGGGCACATTTAAATTTGTCTTTGTGGAGACAAACATTCTTCTCAAGACAACATTCCTTTTGTCTCCCTTTTTGAAGCACACGCCTATAATGCCATTTTGAGCTTCCATTTGGCTTGGAAATTTCATGTACCTAATTTACCTACAAAGCAAACACATAAAACAAAGATCACAAGAAAACAAGACAAAATTCAAAATAACGAACATCAAGTGGTACCAAAAGAAGGGGGTGAGTTTTCTTTTGGTAGACACTTCTTTCATAGGACTGTGATATTTCTTCTTCATCTCTTGCTTGAGTTCTGCCCATGTGACGACATGAGGTTTTCTAGCTTGTCTTCTTGCATTTTGAAGATGTTCCCACCAAAGTAAAACATAATCTACAAACTCAAAAGTAGCATACCGAACTTTGGCCAACTAAGAATAATTGGTACAAGAATACATATGATCTACCTTAAGTTCCTATTGCAAGTATGCCTCAGCGTCACTTTTCCCTTGGAAAAGAGGTATATTCAGTTTAGTTGTAATGAACTCCTCTTCAGGGGGTTCATTTCTTTCAAACCTGTTGTTATAATACCCTTTTTTCTTTAACAGTCATTATACTCAAGGAAATCATCAAATCTATCCTCAAAATAAATGTTTCTACTACCACCATTTAGACAATGACTCCTACCACATCCCCTACAGGACATGTTTCCACGATGTTCAGTCCAAGATTCACTACCAAAAGATGTTCCTTCGTTAAAAGGTACACTTGGGGGTTCTCTTCGACATTGACTAGCACCTTCTCCCTCGGGAGCTCGAGAATTATTTTTAAGATCTTCAATTTCACTTTTCATGTGACCAAAAGCGTGAATCATGCTAGGTTGCAATGTTTCAAGTGTGGCAGGACCTTGGGGTATGCTGGGGGTAGAAGGGGGTGAATTTTCTCTTTCTTGTGAAGTAATCATGATTGAAAGCAAGTAAAGAAATCCAACAAAAAAGTTAACAAGATATTTGATTCTACTTTAAGTCGACAATTGATCAAACAACAATCTTGGACTATCTAAGAATCAAAGAAATATAGAAGTCAAGTGATGTTTAGGGTGGATCAAGAAGCTAAGGGTTTGTACAATACAGTCCCTTAACTTACTTTAATCTTTATGCAATCTCAATTGTAATAAAGTGAAAGCTACGTAAACATGCACAAGTGCTCAGTAAGGGTTTGTTCTCGAAACTTTTTCAACAAAGATCAACACTTTTGGTGATGGTACTTTCTTTTTTTCTTATTGCACAAATCTCATTTCTAAGTTCCCTTTCTTGTGGATTTGGAACTTTTCTAACATAAGGTTATTCCTCTCCCCTTGTGCAATCTCTCATGCGTCTTGCCTCTTACTTTTGTGATGTAGGTTGGCTTTTCTCTCAGTTTCTTTCTCAAACAAGCTCTATTTTCTTTCTTTGTGCTTTTTAGCTTGTTTGTTTGTGAGACTACTGCTCATAGCCTTTATGAGACATGCTGACAGCTTTGGGTTTGCTTGCACAAGTTTTGGTTGTTCTTTTGTGAAAAATTTCCCTTTACAACATGACTGAACGCTAATGAAGTGACAAGTATTTCATAAATACAACAACCAAGAATGTATAAAATTCAATGCAAATTCAGAAAGTGTAATGACAACCAGATGATTTGTTTGAATAGAGGAAGATTGGTTTTCAATGAGAACCTAAGTCCAACAAGGTCTTTAATCAATTTAAACCAACACAAAGTAAAGGTGAATATTCAGCCAACGTTTAAGTATGAATTGATATGCTTGTAATCAATCAATTTTTACTTTTAGGCCACGGTTTGCAAGTCCCTTTTTTGGTTTGATTTTTCAAGTTATATGCCTAAGATAATGCAGACAAGTTAAACTACTGAGATTACACTAGTTTGACATTAAATTGATCTAAGGTTAAGTAACAATGGGGGTTGAACTACTTATATTTACGGCTGAATGCAAACACTTACTAATATTACCCTTGTTTTTGGTGATTTTAAGTTTTTATCCAATGACAACAACCTGACACAATTTATACAATCTATAATTATCTAAATACAAGACACACAACTAAACCTTAATTATCTTCTGAGTTCACGTGAAGAGAAAAATAGAACCAAAACAGAAAACTGAACTTGATGCCTAAGTGGTTGTGTTTGTCTTTTCTAGTTTTAACAACTAACTCACACTAAACAAGCTGCAACATAATATAGTTAAACACTTGAAGGGTGCCTAAACATGTTTATGAGCAGAAAATACAAGTAAAAGATTAACTAAAACAAGTTTTAAACAAGGACAACTTTTGAGGGGTATACGGCTAAAATACAATTTACCCGGGTTCCTTTTTCTTTGCTTGTTTCTTATGCTAAATTACATCCAAACATCAAACAAACTCTAACACATCATAATTTAATATGTTAATGATGTTCATGCAAAGTTGGAGTAGATTTTGATGAGAAAATTACAATGGAAACAGGCTCCAAGTCACACTACACGGTTGAGTCACAAACAGGACATACATGCATGTTTCTTGCTTTTTCTTAAACCAAAAAAATCAATTTACCAAACCAAATTTACCACATCATGATCAAAGTTCTATTAGGTGATTGATCAAGTTTCATGCTCAGGTTGTTGGAGAAAAACGTAAGAAACCAAGATTCAAACTATTACACAAAACATAATTTAAGAACCGAAGGAGTAACTAATAGTTTTTAGTATTTCTGGTTTTAATGACTTATCGAAAATCTAAACAAATGCTACATATCATTACCTAACATCTTAAACTATGTTTTAGTCTAAATTCAAGGGCTGGAATCCTAAGAAAATCGCATGAACATAGTACCTAAACAAACTGCATACAGAAACAAAATTTCAGCAACAGAAACAAAGAATTGAGATGAAGAATACCTTATAGCTATGATACCACTTGATGCAGAAACACTCAGCTATTTAGGACCTTTCTTCAACTCAAATGATCCAGCTAGAACCAAGGTGGAAGATGCAAAACATTCGAAGAACACCAAACATGTCATTTGTTTAGTTTCAGTCGAAAAATGGAAGAACACTTCAGCAAATGATTTCAACTTGATTGAGCAAGCCTTAAACTCTCTCAAACAATATTCCTCCCAAGCATTTGAAGTAATACAATGAAGAACTTGTCCAATTTTCTTGAAGGTAATCAAAAGATCCAAAGAGAACAAAATTCTGTTTGAACCAAAACCAATGGTTGTTTTTGTATATTCTGATTGTACATTTTACAAAGGCCTAAGCTACTTTAAATAAGCCAAAAAAAGCTTCGAAGGGAAGATAAAAATGTGTGTGGTCCAATAGGAGCAAAAGAAGAAAGTTTAACAAGCTTCAAGTGGGATAGAAATGATTAGTTCCAGCAACTTGCTTCTCGGCAGAAATATTCCCTTTTGTTTGCAAGCTGTTTTTGCCTTTGATTTGTGATTGGTTCATCTCCTCCCTGCTTTGGGACATTATTTGACACGTCCTTGATGAGTTGGATAGGTCCCTTGTAGTTGATTGGTTGAGATACCCACTTGAACAATCAAGAAAACAAAATCTGTCCAGATTTGCCCCTGAATTGTTTTCCAATATAACTTAATCTTCCAATCAGAATTAGCTCTTGCACATCAAATTAAAGTTGTAGATCGTTTTTTTTAGATGTGTGTAGACACCAAAATGATGACATTTCTAGCTGAAATGAGTGAGTTATGCCTGTTTGAAGTTGACCTGCTTAGGGTGTCTACGTTTGAAGCTGCTAAGTCAGCAGCCAGCTTATTTGAAACGGTTGTGTAGCTTGATACAAGCCTTTTCTAGGAAAGTGCGGGCATCAAAATTGTAGCTTATCCTCTTAGCGTTCACCTACAACTAGAATCACGTCAATTGGAGTTGTCGTTGATGAGTTATGGTTGAAATACTAGGAGGGTGTCAACCTGCCAGCTTGCCTTTTCCACCAGCTTTGTGTTTGAACGTTTGGCATGGTTTCCATCAAGCTTCCTTTGCCTAAAATCAGTTCAAACATACACCAAAAGACATATGCAACATATTAGGACATGTCTAGGTTAGTTTACAAAAACTTATAAAGGAAAGAAAGCTAAGCACTCAACATTATGAACAATACACACAAGATACCTAATATATTACAAACATGGTTCAAAACTAAATTAAAGCTTGTAGCAAATGGACCCAATGGAGGCTATCTTGACTTGGTTCATCCTCAACATGCTTGTAAAGGAAGGTTCTCACTTCATGCCTCAATTTCTTGGCCATGCTCCTTGTTATAGGACCTTTGTCTTGCATTGGTGTGCCTCCCACTGTGGTTGGTTCTTCTTGGCTTGGATGGGGCTCATCATGTTCTCCCATTCCTTCTACACGGTTTTTGCAAGATTTTTGGATGCCAACTCATCAAGGTTGTGAATTCATTATTATCATCATTTCAAGCTCCTTTGACTGGCTGATGCAATATTTAGAAACTTTCAATATTTCAAAACTACAACACTTTGGGTTCTTTTTGGGCACTTTCTTTCTTTTGAGCTTTGCACAGGGATTTTCCCTTTTTGCAATGTTTAATTTTGGGATTTTCCTCACTTTTCTTTCTTGTGCGATTCTCTCTTGTCTTGCCTCTTACTTGTTGACAAACATTGGCTTTTCTCTCGCGTATTTCTCAATCAAGCTTAATTTTCTTTCTTTGGAGGGGTTTGCTTGATTGTTGTGAGACTACTCCTCACGGCCTACATGATTCATTGCTCACGGCCTTTAACTGCACAAGGTTTGTTGTATTTGGAATTTGAAAGTTTCTCGTACACAACACGGCTAAACACTATGTAGTAAGAATTCAATTCACAATTACAACAAGTTCAAATTGAATATAGTGCAAGGTAAGTTCAGAAATTGATCTAAAACAACAATTGGATAGCTCTTTAACAGTGTGGGGCTTAAACAATTCCTAACTTCCAGAATGTATCTAAGTCCAACAAGTTGTTTGAAACAATTGAAATCAACAAAAAGATAAAGCTATTAGCATTCACCAAGATTTCAAATGAGCCTTAAGGAGTTGTTCTAAACACACGGTTTTGGCAAATGTCCTTTTTTTTCTTTTTCTGTTTTTTGATGCAAATGATCTAACTAATCTTAAGATAGCTAAATGCAACTTAGTTGTTTCTAAATGCAATTTATAAGGCTGATTACTATAACAACTAATGGAAATCAGTTTTGATGCAAACTAGCTAACTTGTTTTTTTTTTTAAGTTATCTATTCTTCTAGTTTTTGTTTTGGTTTTCGTTTGTATGATGCAATTAGTTTCTAAACTAGATGATCCTAGATGCAAGTCTACTTAACATACGTATATCAACTAGAAACTAGGCAGCATACATAGTTAACTAAAACTACTTGTTTTGTTCTTTAGTTTTCGGATTTCTTGTTTTAAACTAAACAACCAACTAACCCTTTTAAACTATGTTGTAAACTAGTCTAACTAAGCTAAATAAGGCAGCAACTAAAACGTCTAAAACAGATTGCACACAACTACTAAAATCAGAATTTAACAACTTGATTACAACTAACTATCAACTAATCTATTTTTGTGTTCAAAGTTTTTTGTTTTAAGGACTTAACTAAACTACCATTTAAACTTCTAGATTAGGACCTAATGAACATTGTCTAAGCTAGATTGAACAAGAACAACAAGTTACACACGGTTTTAATCTAAACTACACAAACGGATTCTAACAACACTTAAGTCTAGTCTAAGTTCTTTTTGTGGTGTTTTCGGTTTTTGCTACTTAAACTAACTTACCAAACTGTTGTAAACTAACTAATAAACACTTTAAAACATAAACTAACTACCTAAATTAACAGATTCTAAATGGACATAAAAAAACAGTTCACTACACGATTTGGGCAGCATCATTCATATGCAAGTTTAAACAATGTAAACATGAATAGAAGACTAACCAAATCTCTGATACCAATTGATGAGCCAAATGTAGGCTAGAAAAACGTTCCTAGGACTTTGTCTTCTACTCCAAACTGATTTGAACCTCGGCTATGGCAAAGAACATCCCAATGACACCCCTTGAACTGTAACCGTTTGTTCTTGGCTCAATTTATGCCAACACCTCTTCCTCTTTGGCATTCCAACACATCTAAAACCTCATTGAGACCCTAAGATGCTGTAAACCAAAAATGAAGTAAATACATAACAAGTTCTAGGCTATGAACTTGAAAGAAACGGTTAAGTGGTTTTAACTTCAACTAGAAAGTTGAGAACTCCTTAAAGGAAAATCTGATTGAAATGTGTTTTGAAATTGTGTTGTTTGTACATTCAGCTTCCTATGCTACTTATAACAAACGAAAATTACAAGGTACAAAGTTTAAAGCACAAAGTACAAGACTAGAAATAAGATGCTTGCTTTTGAACAATTTTTGGTTCCAAGAAGCTGGTTGCTTTGCCATGTATTCCTTGCTAGTTTTCAGCCAAAGTTTTGATTGGATAATACATTGAGCAGCTTGCTTTGGATTGCCTTTGATTGGTTGTAAGTTAGGCTTTGAATTTTCAAACCAATTAGCCATAAACCAGCCGTCCTTCTTCAAAGAGTTTGATTGGATCATTTGTTGTGCAGCTTGCTGCTTTTCTTCAACTTTGTTTTGATTGGTTTGAACATTTGCAAGACTTCTTCCAATTGGTTCATGATTTGAGCAGCTTGTACATCCTTGTTTGCGTGGAGAAGAATTCAGATTTTGACATGGGTGCTTGTCACCTCCTTGCTTGTAAGCTACTTGCTTATCACCTCCTTGCTTGGACAAAAATTCAGGTTCTAATTGCAGTTTCAAGCTAAGTACGTGTACCTGAAAGACAAGGCAATAATACAACACAAACTATCCTAAAATAAGGCTAACCAACCAAGAATATTAAAAAGAACAACTAAATATATGTACATCATGCTTTTGATACAACTAGATCAAAGCTTGTATCATATAAACCCAATGGACATCATCTTTGCTTGGTTCATCCTCTTCATGCCTGTAAAGAAATGATTCAACACAATGTAACAACTTCTTAGCCATACTCCTTGTAATGGGACCTGTGCGGGGCAGTGAGGTGGCATCATCAGTGTTTGTATCCACAAGGTTAGGCTGTAGCTCATCAAGTGTAACTCATTCATAAAAACTCCAAATTGGATCATTCAAAATATAAAAGTCAAGCTCAGGACCTGAACTAAATTTCTTAAGGAGGATTCTTCTTCGAATTCGACTTGCATCCATAGAAAAAAGGTCAGTCAACCAAGAGCACCATTTCTGCCTAAAATCTAGCACCTGAACTCTGTGGACGTGTAAATCATTCTTACAAACTCCAAATTAGATCATTCAAAATCCAAATGTCAAGCTCAGGACGTGAACTAAAATTTTCAAGCAGGACACTCGTTCAAATTCAGCTTGTATCTGGGGGAAATGTTGTGTCAACTAGAGGCGAGAATCCAGCCTAAAATCCAGCATTTGGTTCACTTCTTGGAGATTGACTTTTTTAATCATTTTTAAGAGGCTCCAGCCATTTGTAACCAGGTCTAAGACCAGAATATGTGAATGTTTATTGCATCATTTACTAGGATAGGTCTTAGATTAAGTTTGGTCCTATTCAAAAGCTAAGAAACATTTGTACATTTCAGCTTGGTTGAAGAATAAAAATTCTTTTGTTTTTCTCCATAGAAGGCAGCCTTGTTTTCTTGATTTCTCACTAAAAATCAAGTATAAAAACCTTCAAAGTTTGAGCATGCTTGAGGGTGATTACCAAGACAAGATGAATGCTGCCTAGTAGGGTGTTTATCATTTGCCTAGTACACACCATTCCTCAAAGCTTGGTTGCTCAAGTCAGCCGATCCTAAGACTTTGGAAGCAAGAAGGAGCTTGGCCCCTTTGTGTCTAACCCATTATTGGAGGAGAAGTTTGGATAAAAGAGTGGGATCCTACTTGTGCTTGCATCACTATTGATGCACATATACGTGCAAGACGTTATAGGTGTGTCTTAGTTAAATTGCACTTCATGTGTTGCATTTTGTGTGTTTTAATTTCTTGAATTTTCATTTATTATCCTTTCTTTTACTTGTTCGATGCTTGTTATGTCTTTTCTTGCTTTGTAGGGAGTCTTGGAGTTGCCAAACCCGTTTGGAAGTGTTAGACCAAGAATGCTGAAAATTGCTTGATCTTTGTGGACGTGTAACTCATTCATACAAACTCCAAAATTGGGTCATTCAAAAGCTAAAAGTCAAGCTCAGACCTGAACTAAATTTCTTAAGCGGGATTCTTCTTCAAATTCGACTTGCATCCGCAGGAAAAAAGGCCAGTCAACCAAGGGCACCATTTCTGCCTAAAATCTAGCACTTGAACTTTGTGGACTTGTACCTCATTCTTACAAACTCCAAATTGGGTCATTCAAAATCCAAATGCCAAGTTCAGTATACTCTTTCAAATTCGGCTTGTATCCATGGGAGACGTTGAGTCAACCAGAGGCAAGAATTCAGCCTAAAATCCAGCATTTGCTTTACCTCTTGGAGATTGACTTCTTTAATCATTTTTAAGAGGCTCCAGCCATTTGTAATCAGGTCTAAGACCAGAATATGTGAATTTTTATTGCACCATTGACTAGGATAGGTCTTAGATTAAATTTGGTCTTATTTAAAGGCTAATAAACGTTTGTGCATTTGAGCTTTGTTGAAGAATAAAAATTCTGTTTGTTTTCTCCTTTGAAGGCGCCTTGTTTTCTTGATTTTTCACTAAAAATCAAGTCTAAAAACCTTCAAATTTTGAGCATGCTTGAGGGTGATTTCCAATACAAGATTAATGCTGCCTAGGTGGTTGTTTATCATTTGCCTAGTCCACACCATTCTTCAAGGCTTGGTTGCTCATTTCAGCCTATCTAAAGACATTGGAAGCAAGGAGGAGCTTGGCCCCTTTGTGGCTAACCCATTATTGGAGGAAAAACTTGGATAAAAGAGTGGGCTCCTACTCGCGCTCGCATCACCGGCCAAAGATAGCTCAAGTTTGAAGACAAATTTGAATTCAAACTTGAATTCAAATTCAAAGGCAATTCAAATTCAACCAACTTTTGAATTTCAACTCCAAGCATCTTCCAACTTCAAAATTCAGCCAACAAGCATCCTATTGGCTATATAAACTGCGGCACTGACGAGGCACAATGGATCTGATGAGGATCAAGGGTCCGATGAGAATCAAGGGCCCCATCAAGAGGTTAAGGGTCCTATGACAAGAAGGAGGGCAAGGGAACTTTGTCATCAAGTTGCCACCTTCTTGTACAAGCATGCTCAAGATGAACCTAAGACTCCTTGGGTTCATTTCATTGAACCTTCAACTTGAACGTGTATCAGCATGCACGTCTACATTCTTTGTCTTTAAATTTTATCTTGTGTCGTGTGATCTTAGTTTTATGTATTTGCTTTGTAGGTAAATTAGGTACATGAAATGTTTGAAGAGAATGTTTGAAGAGAATATTTGAAGAGAATGTTTGTCTACACTAAGACAAATTCAAAGGTGTCCAAGATAGAATCTCTTGATCAAGTTGAAATCAAAATCATCTCCATTATCCACAAGGAGGGGGCCAGCCATTTTACAAGTAAAAGGATGATGATCAATTGAATTTAAATTCAAAGCCAAACTTGAATTTAAATTCAACCTTGATTTGAATTCAAGTTTCAACCAGATTAAGCCTTAAAATTTGAGATGAGTTTAGCCAAGATAAGGAGCCTTCCACACGCCATTTTTGAAGAAAAAAGAAGGAGATAAAATCCAATTCAAATTGAATCCAAGTTTGAATTCAAATTCAAACTCAATTTGAATTCAAACTTCAATCATCTTTTGAAATCAACTCCAACCATGTTATCATCATCAAATTCAGATTTCAAGACCTTCTTGGACCTCTCATACACGGCTGGAACCAAGGAAAAGATGTGCAAGAAACAAATCCAAAGAAGCTCAAATTCAAACTCAACTTGAATTCGAATTCACCCAACTTTTTGAATTCAAGTTCAAGCACATTCTACTTATCAAAATCAGCTTCTCCAAGACTCCATCAACTCCTCAAACACGGCTGGACATAGAGGAGATAACATCTTGCAAGCATTTCAATTTTTAGCTAGAATTATCTTAGTTTTAAAATTCAAGCAAAGTTCAAATTTAAACATTTGCTAGAATTAGTTGTTAGTAATCAGCATTTATAAATTGCATTTAGAAACAACTAAGTTGCATTTAGCTATCTTAAGATTAGTTAGATCATTTGCATCAAAAACAGAAAAAAAAACTGAAACAATTTAGTTTAAACTTGATTAAACCTTTGAATGCTATTTGTTTAAACTTGTTGAATTTGATTTCACCACCCCCGTTACACCTTAAGTCATTGTTTGGTACAAACTTGATTGAATCTTTTAATTGAAACATTATTGACTTGAGATTTGTTAAAAGTGAAGTAAATTTGTAAGAAACAAGATTTGATTTCAAATTTTAACGTTGGCTTTACGTTTATCTTTACTTGGGATTGATTCAATTGTTTAAAGACTTTATTGGACTTAAGTTCTTACTTAGGATCACTTTGTCTATATTTATCCCTACACTGTTAAATTGCCGACCCTGTTATCATCTTGTTGTCTTTACACTTCTTCAACTTGCATTGAACTTTCATCTATATTTGGTTGTTAAATTTGTGAAACAGTTTTCATATCATTAGTGTTCTTCCGTGTTGATCAAAGAACGTTTCACAAAAGCCACACCAAAACTTGTGCAAGTAAAACCAAAGAAAAAGAAGCCGTGAGCAATGTCTCATAAAGGCAAGTGAGCAGTAGACTCACAAAACAGACAAAGCCAATCCAAAGGAAAATAATTAGGCTTGTTTGTGAAAGAAACTGAGAGAAAAGTCATTTTTAACGTCAAAAAGCAAGAGACAAGACGTATGAGTGATTTGCACAAGAAGTGAGATATAGACATCCAAAGTTCACAAAAGGTGAATTGTGCAAAACCAAAAGCAAATACCTACACCAAAAGTGTTGACTGTTGTAAAAGGTTCCTCAAACAAACCCTTGTTGAACACTTATGTGTATGTACTGTCTTTCACTTTATTTACAATTGAATGTGCATTAAAGTTTAAAGTAAGTTAAAGGATTGTTCTGTACAAACCCTTAGCTTTCTTTGATTCAGCCAAAAACATCACTTGACCTCTATTTTTCTTTGAATCTTAGATAGTCCAAGATTGTTGTTTATTCAATTTTCTTTTATTTATCTCATTGTTTTACCATCTTGGTTGATTGTTTTGATTAAACATGATTCTAAAAACCATTTGGGGAGTTGAATGCCATAGGAGAGACTATGATGAACTGGAAAAAAGTATGAACTCCTTTGGTCGTACGAATGGTTTATGGGTTGGATATTGGGAATGTAAAACTTCTAGATATCAAACTCTTTCTCAGTGCAATAAAGACGTTAGTGCATATTACAATGAAATTCTTGATGATTTGTACTATGCTTATGTTGAAGAACATGAGGAATTAAGCATGATTAGGCTCTTTGCTGGATTAGATAAAGAGATCGCTGATTGCATGTTGTCTGAAAAATTCTCATCACTTTATGACATGTATAAAAAGGCAAAGATTGTTCAATCAAACCTAATCCCATGGCAAGTTAATCAAAACTATGGGTATGAACTGAACTCTTGTGATTCTGTAAATGACAAACCAAATCCAGTTAAGTTAAGCAATTTGAGTCAGACTATGGATAATATTGAAAATGCATTGCTTCAACTTAGAGACATGGTGCAAGTATTGATAGAATCTGAAAAGAACAAAGACTTGCAATCTGACATTTCTGTGAATGATGGTTTGTATGAAATTAGCCCCAACATGCCTGAAACTGGAACTCATTTATCTGAATTGCATGTTCAACCTTGTGTACTGTCTGAAGAAGACCCTTCACTTGAATCTGTTGGTGATTTCCAAAGTGTTAGTCGTTTGCTTATAGATGATGTTAATTGTGATAACACTTTGTCTGAAAATGATTTACATTGTGACATGCATATAAATGAAATCCCTGTGCATGATCTGCATTCTGCTGAGATGCTTGTTTCTGGGTTACAATCTGAATTACATCCTGTACATTTCATTGATGACATTGATGTAAGTAATTCTGTTGAGAATGACATTGATAAACTAGATTCTTATGATTTGATGTTAGCTGAACTAGATTGTCTACTTGATGTAGAGCTTGATCATGATGTCATTATTGAAATAGATTCAGCTACAAATGAACATAAATCCTTGGATGAACTAGTTAATGAATTGAATGACATATTTAGTATAGATGAAGATTCTATTTCTGAAATATCTATTTCATCTCATCTTGTTGAATGTCTGCCTGTTGTCATCTCAATTGATACATCTTGTCTAAAGCACATGTCTGTAAGATTTGTACATTTAGTGTTAACATGTTGCAATATGCTTTTTGGATGTTGTTTTATCTGTTAGGATGTATGTGTTCTAAAATTTTTGTTATCATATTGTTAATACATCCTAAACATTTTAGAAAGCGTGTACACACACCTTATTCTTTCTTCAAAGATAAGGATGCACCAAGGTATTTCACCTTCACCATTTGTATTATCATGTTCCTATTTGGTTATGGTGCAGTTGAGCATACGTGTACATCCTAAACCCCTATCCCTTATTCTATCCATGTTGAGATTCGAGGACGAATCATTTTCAAGAGGGAGGGAATGATGAGCCCACGATGGGGTCAACGCAACATATTTTCATGTATCATTTATTGTCACATGTTAGTTCTGTAAGACATGGCATATCACTGTTAACTCCGCACACACTAGTGCTATTTCTTATGTCTTATAGTCTTAACTAACCCTTAGGACATGTCATATATGTTGTGTATCTTGTGTTTGTTGCTTGGTGTCTTTGAAGATAGGTCAAAGAGAGCTTCGAGGACGAATCCTTCTCAAGTGGGAGGGAATGATGAGCTACAGCCTAACCTTGTGGATACAAACACTGATGATGACACCTCACTGCCCTGCACAGGTCCCATAACAAGGAGTATGGCTAAGAAGTTGTTACATTGTGTTGAATCATTTCTTTACAGGCATGAAGAGGATGAACCAAGCAGAGATGATGTCCATTGGGTTTATATGATACAAGCTTTGATCTAGTTGTATCAAAAGCATGTTGTACATATCTTTAGTTGTTCTTTTAATATTTGTTGATCGGTTAACCTTGTTTTAGGATAGTTTGTGTTGTATTATTGCTTTGTCTTTCAGGTACACGTACTTAGCTTGAAAATGCAATTAGAACCTGAATTTTTGTCCAAACAAGGAGGTGATAAGCAAGTAGCTTACAAGCAAGGAGGTGACAAGCACTCATGTCAAATTCAAGAATTGTTCTTCACGTTGAAATGGATGGACAAGCTGTTCAAAGCTTTAACCAATAGGAAGAAGTCTTGCAAATGTTCAAACCAATCAAAAACAAGCAAGGAGACAACCAAGCAAGCTGTACAACAAATGATCCAATCAAATTGAGATTGTTTAAGGCATATCTCACGCAAGATGGTTTGAAGATTCAAAGTCAAACTTGCAACCAATCAAAGCCTAGTTCAAACCAAGCTGCTCAATACATTAACCAATCAAATTGATCAAAGAAAGAAGGCTGAATCTAGCAAGGATTACATGGCAAAGCAACCAGATTTCTTGGAACCAAAAGTTGCTCAAACAAGTTCCAAGCAAGCATGTCATTTTTAGTCTAGTACTTTGTACTTTAAACTTTGTACTCTTGTAATTTTCGTAGGTTATAAGTAGCATAGGAATCAGAATGTAAAGAACACAATTTCAAGAAACACATTTCAATCAAACTTTCCTTTAAGGAGTTCTCAACTTATTCTAGTTGAAGTTTAAGACCACTTAACGGTTTTCTATCAAGTTCATAGCCTAGAACTTGTTAATACTCACTTCATTTTTGGTTTACAGCATCTTAGGGTCTCAATGAGGTTTTAGATGTGTTGGAATGCCAAAGAGGAAGAGGTGTTGGCATAAATTGAGCCAAGAACAAACGGTTACAGTTCAAGGGGTGTCATTGGGATGTTCTTTGCCATAGCCGAGGTTCAAATCAGTTTGGAGTAGAAGACAAAGTCCTTGGAACGTTTCTCTTGCCTTCATTTGGCTCATCAATACACACACGGTACCGGTGGGAAACGTTCTTTTAAAACAAGATCATTTCTTTAAAAACGCTTTTCATCTTTCTTTCGCATAAAACCAATGTATGACATGCACTATGCGACTCGCGAACACATACATCATAACATACATGCACGGACTTGTCTTTTTAGCTGGGAAAACTGTCCAGCGATTACATTCTGTTCGTACAGCCTCGTGCTAATCAATTTGTGCTCATTTTAGTAAGCTCATGCCATACACATGCATAATGAAGTCTTAGACTCATACCATAAAAATTTCGTAACAATTCTAAAAGTCTAACTACCCCAAAACATCATACTATCACTAATGGTACTGCTGAAATCAGCAGGGCAGTACCGCTTTACCTCAGTTTCATAGGTCATAAAAACTTATTCATTTTAATCCATCACCTGAAAAACATAGCTAACTCACCAAGGAACGATATTCATGAGGCCAAACATCACATTCAAGCTTAAATGAGCGAGAGCAAATCCTTGCGACTTAAGACATAAAACTGTCCTGTTTTCCAGTTTTGTACAACTAACTTTAACTCAATTGTTAATCATCAAAATGATGGTTTGATGCTAGATGCTTTACATGAACATGTACATATATGCCTTAGGTAATTACCATAAAAATTCCAAGGCATTCCAATAAGTTTAAGGGGGTCAACTAATTACTTTCTCCCAGCTAGGTACATGCTGAATCTGGGATGACCAGTTTTACCACGAAATTCATTGTGACCAAACCACAACTCTTTTTACTAAAATTCCAACTCACAAATGTCATACACACGTCAAACTATCATAATACCAAAAATCAGCTCATTTGCACGTTCATAAGATGCACTTTTGAGCCACACAACCTACCACTCAAAACTGTCCTGTTCCAGCGACTCTGTTTGACCAGTTTTACCAAATATTCTACTAAAAATAATCCGTAATTCCTTTTAACAAAATTCCAACTCACACATTTCATAAACACATAGGGCTATTAGCATACCAAAGATTAGCCAATTTGAATATTCCTAAGGTCCATTTTCAGGGCGTACAACATACCACATAAAACTGTTCAGCTCTAGTACTTCTGTCTGAGCAGCTCCTACTAAAATTTATACTCTGGTCAATTCCCATATCCTTTTACCAAAATTACAACTCACACATTCATTACACCTAGGAGGATATCATCATACCAAAAATTAGTCAATTTGGACCTTCCTAAGGTTCATTTCCAAGTCGTTAAACATGTCACATAAAACTGTCCTGCTCCAGTACTTTTGTTTTGCTAACTCTTACTAAAAATTATATTAAGGACAAACCACAGCTTCTTTTGTTGAAATTCCAATTCACACATTTCATAAACATATAAGGCTAGCATCATACGAAAAATAGCCAATTTTAACACTCCTAAGGTTCGTTTTCAGGTCACACAACCAGCTACACCAATCTGTCCAGCTCCAGTAGTTCCAGCACTTCTTCACTTTTATGGTTCAAGCATTTCCAATCGGCTTCATTCCTTAAAATGACTTAATATCCATTAAACACACACTTCAACATAATGTTTACAAGCCTCATAATATGCTTTAAACCAAAAATAATCAGTTTAAGAGTCATATCAAATTAGTCACACACATTCATACAACAAGTCATTTGTTCATACCATCACTTTTCTTATAACATCTAGTTTTCATGTCTTGTACTTAGCATCTTTAACTAAGATTCATAGCCTAATAATGACTAGTCATTCAAGCATGCACTTCACAAATAAGGAAAGATTGGCTAGAGTATACTTGCCTCTTTGAACCTTAGAGCTCTTCCTTAGCATGAGCCTTGGTTGAAATGGAGTGAAGTCTTCCTCCAACTTCACATATATCACACGGTTTTGAAAGGAGGAAGAAATAGATGGATCATTAGCTATTATCTTAAGTGAAAACACAACTAAAGTAAGGCTATGATTCTCTTACCAAATGAAACTTGAATGGGGCTTTAAATGGATTCCAACCACCAAGATGTTAGCTCCTCCTAGTGGCTTAACAAATCTTCTCCTAATGATCATCTTGGGTGTCACGTTTTTGGACAAATCCAGAGGGATACCCATGTCAGTTTCATTCTTGGAAACATAGAATTCACTTAGAACACTTAGCATGTAATTACCTAGATGAGTTCTTGAGGCTTGAAGATCTTGGTTTTCTTGGCTCAACTAGCCATGTACTACAATGGAGAAAATAGGGAAGTCTCCTTGCTCCATTGTGACTTCTTGAGAGTGGAGTGTTCTAAAATTGTTTGGAGAGAATTTTTCTTCCCTTGGCTAGGGGTGTAGCCGTGGGTTTTGTGTTAAGGGGAGGGAGTTTACCATAGTTTAGTTAAGCTACTAGAATTAATTAGCCTTGGTTACTTTTACCCAACCAAGGTTACTTTGTGTCAACTATAGTTACTTTATGTCAACTATAGTTACTTTATTCCAATTATAGTTACTTTATGTCAACTATAGTTACTTTATATCAACTATAGTTACTTTATGTCAACTATAGTTACTTTATGACTAACCTAGGTTACTTTATCTAACTAGAGTTATTTCCTTAACCTTGTAGTAAATATTGAGTAACCATGGTAATCTTCAACCATGGGGGGGCGGCGGTTTTGACTCTTGTGGGGGGGGGGAACTTTACCATGCT